>MEJB01000002.1:3851689-3904867 GCA_001752375.1 Rhazya stricta | reverse complement strand
CTTCCCCTCCCCTGCCACCTCCTATTAGTTCCAATAAAGTACCTCTATCCCCGCCTCCACCTCCACCACCTCCTTCATTACCCTCATCATCTATTAAGACTAACCTGTGTCCTCCTCCTGCCCATCCTTTTCCTGATTCTAAATCTTCCAAGAGTTATCGAGGACCACCTCCTCCACCACCTCCTCCACCTCCTTCCATCTCTTCTAAGGGGCCTCTACCTACTTCATCACCTCCACCTATTCCATCTGCGTTGAGCCAGCCATCTTCATTGGCTCGTTCTCCTTCACAACCACTGCCGCCCCCACCTCCACCCATATCTATTGGCAATTCAAATAAGCCTCCAGCACCTCCTCCTCCACCCCCTCCACGTGCTCCTAGTCAAGGTTTGACTCCTGCAAATCCTCCACAAGCACCAAGGCCCCCAAGTGCTCCCCCACCACCCCTTGGACATGGGGCTGCACCAGCTCCACCTCCGCCACCTGGTGGGAAGAGCTCTAGTGCTCCTCCTCCACCTCCATCTCTTGGAAGGGGAAGAACCTTGTCTGGATCAGCAAGTMATGGAAGGGGTCGAGGTGCTGGTGGTTCTTCAATTCCCCCTAAGAAAGCTTCTTTGAAGCCTTTACATTGGGTGAAAGTTACAAGAGCAGTGCAGGGCAGCTTATGGGCTGATTCTCAGAAACAAGAAGATCAGTCAAGGTACATGGAGTCTTTTGAGGAAATTTGGAAATTAATTTAGAAGGTTTCTCAGTGCCTCCATAAATACAGTCAAATCAAACTTGTTAGTCTCTATGCTTTTGGGTTAATAAATTCTGACCCAAGGGAAAARCTGTAGAGTTTCAGTGACATTGGTCCTTTGGAACCTTTTATAAGTTAGATAGCCTGGTACTTTGTTTTCTTTCTTTTTCTTCTTTTTCTTCTCTCCATCTCGGGGATGTCTTATGCCTAATTTGTTGTACAATATTTGTTGCAAACTCTGAACCTGATTTCAAAATCTACTTGTTAGGGCACCTGAAATTGATATAAAAGAGCTTGAGAGTCTGTTTTCAGTGGCATCTGCTTCGGATGGAAATAAAGGTGGAGCTCGCCGTGGTTCCAAAATTAACAAACCAGATAAAGTGCAATTGGTAAGTGGAATATCAGTTTCAAAGTTTTCATTCCTTGGCAGTGGTGCAAAATTTTAACATGTGTTAACTAGATTTTAATAAATTCATATGACAAGTATTTTCTGTTATCTGTTGAATTTGCTAAAACTGCTTTAATCTTCATGTAAGCCCTGTTATTTGCCTACAGARGGTGAGGSATATTATCTAACATTATATGGTATAGAAAGCCAACAATTTTCTCCTTTCAGCAAATGGAAAGGAGAGAATATAAAGCGACAAATAGCAGGTTTCCCAATATAAATAATTGTTTGTTTTATTTTATTTTATTTTAATTTCATTTATACTTCGCAGCCAATTCTGGTAATCTACATATGCCTATGTTACTAATATTTCTTGTGTTTCTTGATGAAAAGTGGTTGTTATTCCATTTGTGTGGTGAGATTTATATATTGTTTTTTTAGTCTTGCCATTTTTTGTTTTCTTTTGCCAGGTTGATCTGCGTAGAGCCTACAACTGTGAAATTATGCTCTCAAAAATTAAAATTCCTCTGCCAGATATGCTTGTAAGTTCATTTTCTTAAACTCCAGTAACGATCTTTCTGTGAATGTTGCATGAAATTTATTAATGTGTTCCCACAGTTTTACTTGAAATACCCAATCTCAATATTGTAGATTGGAACTAATTGCTTCATTCTCTTATGATTGCAACTGCTGGTATTTTTGCGTTGCTTTTAAGATCAAATCACCTGAATTTATTTGTTAACCTGGTATTCTGCAAATTGATGTGCTAATGTTATGTGAATATTAATGCTCTGGCTTATATAATCTCTTAAACAAACATATAGGGCTTTTTTTATTCAAATTTTTTGACCAAAAATGTACCTGACTACTAAACTTGATGAYCACGAGTTTCTTGTTTCAGAGGTTAATGAGCACAAAAKGTACAGTTTTGGTGCATAAGAGGCCAAAGGTCTAGTTGTGTGATCATYGGCTGCTTTTCCAACATCACCATCATTGACATGATACTCATCTTCCATTTAAATTTCATCGCCTAATGCCTACAGCTATCAATATGTTTGTACTGTTATTTCTGCTSCCTTTTTTGCTAACGTTACCTACTMTAAGAACATTTCCCTTTTTAGGCATTCTTCAAAAACGTAGAGCGATCACGTTCTTTCCTTTATTATTTATTTATGAAGAACAAGTTTCTTTCATAATCCACATTTTTAAGAAGTTTCATTCTGCGTTTCAGTTTGAGATTGGAACTAATATTAACTAGCTTTTTGGATTTTTTTGTGGCCATAGAATAATGGTAGGTTGCAGTTTCTTTTAGTTGGACTTAAACCTATTCTACTAAGCTAATCTCATGTGAGATTTAAGATAATATAGGTAATCTTTTTGATGCCCTGAATGCTGGAGTTCAGTTGCTTGTCTTTGCCTACTTTTACTGATAAGTAGTGGTTAAATGATTCTCTCTTGATGAACAACAAAATTGTACAATTATCTGAATTTTGATCCTAAAGAATACATACATACATACATAGATGTATGTTATCAATTGGATCATATGTTATTGTGTTCTTATACAAGGCTTTTGAGAGCTTGGCTCTRGCGTTTGAAACTTGTATATATAAGAGCTGTATGATTTTTATCAATTCGAAATATTWTGGTTTGAGGGAGAGTTTCTGTGKTTCCTTTTGATTTGTTAGATGTTGGTTGATAATCATTTTGACATGTTTAGACAATCCTTGTTCTAATTTGGTTGACTGCTTGAGCCTYCTCTTTGTTTTCTCCTTCTCAACAAGTTTTTCCTCCRTTTCCTKSTAGATTTCTGGTTATAACAAATGTTCTTTGGTATGCATTTTGAAGAACCAAGAACTGCRAATCAATCTTGAGGAGAGTGGAATAATGTATGATGACTAGAAAATCTTTTAGTACAGAAAAGAATACAGGATCTTTTTCATCTTCAACAATTACTGTCCTGGGTTTCTCTTCCCTTCCCCTGGATAAAAATCTATGTTTTGACTTTCCTGATCTAAGTTCCTTGCCCTGCTCTGAGACTGCATCAGCAATTTCTTTGCTTTTGTCTCTAAGAAGTCCATGAATGATGATCATTGCCTCTAGCTTGTTACCACCTCCTCTGATTCATAGGAAGTCCCACCTATTTCCTGACTGTTGTGTGCATTATCATTTTTTATTGTACAAATAAAACCTGCCCTCGTGCCTGTTCTGTTGGTAGTAGGTACCAAAACCATTTTAAATATGAGTCTTCTGCTTAGCTGCATTTGTATTTTTGTGTTGCATTCTTTCTGTCCTTCAYTCGTCTTATTTATAYTGAAGAATTTGTAAGGCATCTAGTGGATGATGGGCTCGGCAACTTTCTGATGCCACTGCCCTCCGTGTAATTATGTGTGGCCTATAAGCATATTGGACTAACATATTGCTTATAGTGCAAGATCTCGGTACCTGGGGTTCTCTCCTGGGACTCTTAGGCCAATATTCTTGGCATCCTTTAACTCATCAATCTTTTAAAATTTAAAAGCATGCTTGGTTTTCAGAATGCAATTTTGGCTTTGGACTCTTCTGCCTTGGACATTGATCAAGTTGAAAATCTCATTAAGTTCTGTCCAACAAAAGAAGAGATGGAGACGCTAAAGGTATACCTCTCTTAAACCCTTTTTGTTCTCATGAAAGCAGGTTGCCCGTGTATTAATGATGCATTCAACTTGTCATGCATTAATGATGTGTTCAACTTGTATTGCATTAACATAGACGTATCCTTAATGTTAACAACCATTGTATTTATCTGATTTTCTTCCAGTACTTACGAACACATGCAGTTGACTATTTATMTTTTTTGTACCTGAGTCTGCATAGAGTTGGTATTGTATCATTTGGTATAAGATTTTCCTTCAAGGTGGTTTTTGGATGAAATAGCATATATACTTCTTGATATTTCTTCTGATGATCTTTTGCCTGATATGTTGCAGTTCTTGTTTACCCCTGACTGTTTACTGCTCCTTTGCTATTGTACTTTGATAAAGTTGTTTTCTTCCTGTTTGATTTCTTCCATCTTTCAGAACTATAATGGGGACAAGGAGATGCTTGGAAAGTGCGAACAGGTTTTTTATTCCCATTCTCCTTTCTTGATTGTGTYGGTCATGGATGCGAAGAAGTAGATAATGCTAAAATTTTATTACTGACAGACTTGCTTGAATGGCGTGATTTTCAGTTTTTCCTGGAGCTGATGAAGCTCCCACGTGTGGAGTCCAAATTAAGAGTTTTTTCATTTACGATTACATTTACTAATCAGGTTCGTCATGTGACTTTTCTTTTATATTGTTGACGGTGAATTTTAGTGTTAATGTCAGCTGTTAATGYGAGAATTGAACTTCTGATAGGTGAATGACTTAAGATCTAACCTGAATACAATCAACAATGCTGCTAGAGAGGTATCATCATGTTTAAGTGATTAACCTCTTTCTTATTTGCTCTAGACRAAAAAGAAAAATAAAAAATCATTCAGAATAATATCTAATTCTTTTGTGTATGATAGGTGAAAGAATCTTCAAAATTACGTCAAATAATGCAGACAATTCTTACTTTGGGAAATGCTTTGAATCAGGGCACAGCTCGAGGTACTGGTCCTGAAAACAACTCTTATTTTTGGCCTGTTTTCTTTTGTTTTCTGGGAAATGCTTCTGAATCATTTCCTATCATGCATGCATATTATATTGCAGGATCTGCTGTTGGATTTAAATTGGATAGCCTTCTTAAACTTTCTGATACTCGTGCAAAGAACAACAAGATGACCCTGATGCACTATCTCTGCAAGGTAGATTTTCATTTAAAATTTATTGTATTCCTTTGATATTATTTCACTTTTGTATTTTGATTATCTTTATACCATGTATGCCGTCTTGAGGCTGTTACTGTCTAGTCATAGAACAGCTATGGGTGAAATTGAGTAATCCTGATTATTATTCTTTTTTGTTGCAATTTTACCTCTATATGTTTGAGATTGATACAATGTTTGGTAGACTTTTATTTCTATTTTTTCTGCTATTATGCTATTGGGTTGCCTTGGAAATGTATAAATTATCAGGTAAAAAAACATGTTGAATGGCTGATCTGATTTAGGGCTTGGCTGTTTCTCTTTACTCTCGAGGCTGGGAGAAGGCATTAGATCTAAGTTGGAAAGCAATTATGTGTATTTTTAATCCTTCTCCATCACTAAGATATCAGTTAAAACTTCCAAAGTGTCATTCATGGGTTGGGGCTTCCTGTTATAAAATTCGCAAATATCATGCTTGTGGTTATGTGGGCACAATTGCATATTCTGTTGCTTGAAAATAATAATCATCTAAAGACAATAATAAAAGGAAAACCTAAGAAACTCTCCAGGCATATTTGGAGTTCAATTGCAGTTCTTCTACTTCAGAACTGTTCCCTTAGTGTGTTAGTTCAACTGCCATAGACCTTTGCATATTTGATTGTTTCCTGTTTTGTTACTTATTCAAAGCTATATTTGACTTGTTCTTATTGTCATAAGCTACTTGCTGAGAAAATGCCTGAGCTACTGGATTTTGATAAGGATCTTGTTCATTTGGAAGCTGCCTCTAAGGTACCTTGRATAAGTTCAACAAGGCCTTACATTTTTCAAAATGATTTTGTAATATATTGAACAATCGCTGACCTGAGACTTCTTGTTGAACCTGTTGGCTGCTGCCTTGAATATTTAGATCCAACTGAAGTCTTTGGCCGAGGAAATGCAAGCAGTGAGCAAAGGTCTTGAAAAAGTTGAGCAGGAACTTACTGCATGTGATAATGATGGTGATATATCCTTGGGCTTTCAGAAGGTTAAAATAATAGGACTAACCCAAGTTACTGTTTTTGCACAATTTTGTTTGGCATAAATTATTAGCTCATGCTGTATGTCTCCTCATGCATCTTTTCTATAATATAAATCTCTCTATACTGCTAAATTGTCCCCCTCCTCCCCTCTTTTTCCTCTGTTGTAGAGATGATTATCAGACACTRGGTGCATGAGAATCTGTTTTCTACAGACACTTGCTTTTCTGACTCAGAACTCCATCTTGGAGTCCAGAAAATAGGAAAGTTTTCTGCAGCTTTTGTAATTCATAACTTATTGGCAGCCAACAAGTTRTATCCAATCTAATGATACAAAGCCAAGTGTACTACAAAAGCCAAATCATAACTTGTTGGCTGGATAAATACAAAAGCCAAATCACTCCTGGATAAATATAAAAACCAACAAGTTAGATGTAACTTCGTAGCATTGGATTGGGTATAACTTGTTAGTTGCCAAGAAGTTAAAGCCTACCCACTATAGAGCTTTTTCATAGGAGGTAATTGGGCAAGGAGGATAGAAATTTGTGACTGAACATATAGATAGATGTCTATGTCTGGACAGGAGTTCTTTTGAGGTTTGTTTCTCAGAATATGAGAAGGAATGTGGAAGTTAGTTGGATTTGAGAAATGTAGTATGTAAGCTGAATAAACAGAGATGCCAAGAAAACTACAGACACTAGGTGCATGAGAATCTGTTTTCTACATATATGTCTATCTGTGATCTGTCAATCTCAGGGAATTGTGCTTGGTTCTTCTGGGAGAATGAAGGGGGGAAACTGGCCATTTTGTAATGTTTGTTGGCTGTATTAGAAAGCATCCATAAGTTTTGTTCTTTCATAGTTACTGTTTTCTAGTTTTGAGTGCGACATACTAGGAAATATGCATTTATGTGGATCAATTCTAACTTCYGGGAGATCCAACTCGTGTGGAAAGATGCAAACGAACTTCTGCTTGTGAGATTGCTATTCCTTCAATCATCTTGATTTACTCTAATAATATGCTTTATGTTTTAAAACTTCTGTCATCAACAAGCATTACTGTTCATCACTGTGGGAATAGTTAATTCGTGAATGTACCTGATTCATTACACGAGGAAGCATAGTAACTTGTGAGAGCAATGTGCATAGCATAGTAAGGCTAGTTCTTCAACCTTTATATATCTTTGGTCTTTAAACTGAGTAATGAACCTTGTGAGTTTTATGTGCTTCGTAAAGCTTATGTGGTGTCGAGAGAAGTAAATTACCAGAGGTATCAATCCAGGAATGAGAAATTATTTTGAGTGAAGATATTTAATTTCTTGAGCTGTTCCTTCAGGTACTGAAGAATTTCCTCCATAGTGCTGAATCAGGCGTCAGGTCACTCATCACACTGTACTCTGAAGTGGTGAGCCTTTATCTTTTTTTAATTCCTTGAAATCTCTTCATTTTAGCTTGATTAGGTTCTAAGACATACTCTGCAGGGAAGAAATGCAGACTCGTTATCCCAATATTTTGGTGAGGATCCAGCTCGGTGCCCTTTTGAACAAGGTCTGGATGAAGTTCTGATAGACATTGCTTAATGTGTATTCTGATTTTCTCGTTGATGTCTCATTGTAAACCAAAATTTCTTCAAATCCGACAATAATATCTCCTTACCAGATAAGAATRTTATCATCTATAATTTGATATCTTGATGAAATGAAGAGCAGGCTATCTCCTTACCAGATAAGAATATTATCATCTGTAATTTGATATCTTGATGAAATGAAGAGCAGGCTAAGTATTGGTTTGGAATTAAGGTATAGAATATGGTAGTCATGCATGGTCCATATGCATTTTCTTGCCAATCTTGGCATGGCTTAGAGTGGTATATAAGGAAGTCAAAGGTTGAAGACCAGATATTTTCAACTTYTTACGTTATCTTGCCATTCCTTGAGAAACTTTGATTGTGTTCTTGCACAAACCTTGGAATTTGCATAGCCTTGTAGCTAAGGTTGTAACTCGTGGTTATTGAAAATAGATCTTTATATATGAACAAATAGACCATTTGTATGGTGTTTATTTAGTTATATTTTTGGGGCTCAGGATTTATGTTCTGGTTTGTAAGTACTAATATCTCTTCATGGATTGCTGATTGCAGTGACTCAAATTTTGGTGGTTTTCACCAAAATGTTCAAAAAATCACGGGATGAGAATGAACAGCAGGCAGAGGCTGAAAAGAAGAAATTGGAAAGGGAAGCCATGAAGGAACAAGCAGCAGCCAACTCTTCTGCAAAAAAAGAAATTGCACAATAACTTGCTTTGTGAATCAATTTTTATGGCAAGGTGGTGGCGATCATAGTACTTAGACATAATGGGATTGCAGCAATATGGTAAATCCTTGCTCATTCAGTGAATATTCTTTTGATGCTGCACTGCAAGACCATCCTTTTTGTCACCCGCAGTTGATGTACRTAACTCCATATATCTTAAGACTTCTCTACGAGTATAGCAGATTTTTAGAGGATCCTTATCAATTTAGGAGGCCGGCCAGTCAATGTTGTTTATAGCATATTGTACATGAGAACCCATAGGGAAGGAAAGAGATCTGTGCTATGGGTCATAAAAAGCCCCGCTACATTCTGATTCTATGCTATTTATTGGAAGCAGCTGCACTATCTCATTCTATTGGAATGGAATTTTGTTCTTTTTCTGGTACTTTGATAATGTCTACTTTGACCACTATAATATGAATTATGATATTTACTGTATCGAATTTTCTCGACAAAGTGGTAAAAACATTGAAGACTAATGAGATTTAGCAGCTTTCAATTTCCAGTTTGTTGTRTAAGGYTTTTCTCCTGGTCTGAACRCAAGATTGTTTCATCTGTATAAACTTCTTGATCAATTCCTTCAATGAATTTTAGTACTGAGAAAATTTTGAGGAAAAGAAAGGTGAACAATCTTTTAGATAATTATTTAATAGTAATAAAGTGGTAGTTGAATTAGTTAGATTTATTATTGTAAAGGTTTGAATTCGATCTGCATATTTTTTTCTCTGATGTATAAGAAGAAAATATTAGAGGGTGAGTTTTCGAGTTCACAAGTGAACAGAGAAGAAGAGTTAGAAGAGAAAATATTACTTATAATATTTAAATTTTATAATGATTTGTAAAAGTATTTTAGAAATCTACCTTCCTTTAAATTTAAACATTTAGAGAAATATTACTTACATTTCTTTTTTTTTTTTTAAATTTAAACATTTAGAGATGTTTTATTCCTTTCCGTTGTAGCTAATTCAATTAAATTTTAATTATAAAAATGTTATAATTGAGAAAAGCTGGAAGCAGCTTAAGTTAAAATGTTAACAGTGTGTTTTTTTTTTTTTCTTTTCGGTGAATTTTTATCAAGGTAAAGTTATAATTTTAACTAAGTAATTACAAAATAATTTCTTTATGCACATTTAATCATATATAAAATTAACTCAAATTATTAAATTATTAATATAGTTATATTATTGTATTAGTGTTATGATGCGATGTTTATATTTTTTAATTAATAAAATTAATTGTGAATGTTTATGCAAAATCTATTTATTTTAAAGAAGACATTCTTTTAAAAGTATATCTAAAAATTAAAATTAGAATTGAAATTATAAATATTTATTTGTGGATGGGGAGTATAGGATAAGCTCTATAAATTTCTTTACAATAATCTAAACTTTCTTTTTTTTCTTTTATTTTTTTTGAGAGAGAACAATAATCTATTAAGTAACTTGCCAATTTAGCCCTTTTTACCTTGAGGCACAGTACTTGGGCAAGCTCAACAAAATCCCCAAAGCCACCGCTGTTACCTATAGCCTCCCCGAAGCCGCCTACTTCCTCGGCCGCTTTTCGTCGATTTTGAAGCTGAGCTTCTGCGACGGAGCAAATTTAGTTTTTCTCTGGGAGTTCATATCAGGTATCAATATATTCTTTCATGTTCAAGAATTGGTTGATCGATTGCTCTTCATTGGAYATTAATAGAAAACCAGTAATTATTTGCATTCTTGATGGGTTTTTCGTTTTCATAGAAATGACGTTTAAATACTACTATTACAACGCTGGAGTAATGAAATTCTGGACTAAAAGGGACAGCATAAATTTCAGTTCTATCCGATTATTTCTTCTTCTTGCTTTTCTTCTTTGTGGGAGGATTGTCCGTTTGGAGGAGATAGGTTAATTTGGAAATTAAGATGCTCTACATCCTATATTAGGAGTTTCTTGCTAAATATAGATATTTAGGATAGGTTAAAGCATTCTATAGAATATTATTACGCCTCTGTCCCTTCAAGTAATTGATTATCATTTTGTTTAAGATAAATGGAAGCAACCACTTAAGGTCTAGAAGAGGCGAGGGAGAGACTCCTCTAAAGCTCAAACCTTAATGTGGCACACTTTAAAGGATGAACAGCTTATTTTTTGGGATTTAGAATTGGGTTGCTAAAGCACTAGTCTTTATAGATTCTTTTGAGACTGATCTTGGTGCGTTATTTAGTATGTTGCAGTAGTTTATGACGGTAGACAATTCTGATTGCAGTAGTTTATGAGGGTAGACAGTCCTGATGTGGCTTTTTAAATTGAGTTATTCCTCATATATAGTTTAGGATTTGGTATATGGGATCTATTCAATCATAAGGGGCTTCCTTACTCTTATTCTTAGTGTGATTTCCTGACATTCAGCATTGATTACAACCTGAATTAGCAGAATGCAAAATAATATTCATATTCGCAGGTAACTTAGACAGGTAATGCCATGCTTTTGTAATTTCTTTGAGTTGAGAACTAAGATACAAGGTGCAGTTACATTTGGCAATTACAATTCTTAGTTATCATTATTATTTTCTAAGATTGTAATGAAATCACGATAAAGCATTTTCTTGTTTACCCTATTACTACCCTTTAACAAAGTTTGATACCTCCTTTGATACTTGAGATTTYTGCGGTTGAATGTTTTTATCATTATTATCATATATTTTATTGTTTTCTTTTGTATTTACCAATCTAGGCTTAAGCAGATCAATAGACGAGACTATTTTCAAGTATTACTCGCTTGTACAAGAATAAAAATGAGCCGCTCAGCAGAGGCAGCTCTCAAGCGGAAGAGACCAGGGTCAAATCCGCTTACTGACTCTCTTGCTGATGCCGATCTTGCTGTCTTGAATGTGATTAAAAATAAAAAAGACATGGGAATTTGGGCAAGAGATATTAAAAAGGATATAAACCTCCCTGATACTGTTGTCAATAAATCCTTGAAGTCACTCCTTAGCAAGAAATTGATAAAAGAGGTTGTGAACATCCAAAACAAGGGAAGGAAGCATTACATGGCAGCAGACTTTGAGCCATCAAAGGAAATCACTGGTGGTGCGTGGTACGTGGAGGGAAATCTTGATAAAGAATTCATTAATATTCTGAAAACCATCTGCTTGAAGTTTGTAAGTGTGCAGAAGGTTGCTACAGTTGATTCAGTTTTCGAAGCTGTAGAGAAGCAGAGAGTGGTGAAGGACTGCACAAAGCAACAAGTTACAGAAATATTGAACTCCTTGGTTTTGGGCAATGAGATCATAGAAGTTAAAAGTACTGGTTTGGGAGAATATCATTCTATTCCTATAGGAGCAGAGTGTTACAGACTTGCAAATGTGGCTGGTGTTAGCAAGGGACCTAAAATAGGAGCAATGGCTTCAATTCCATGTGGTATGTGTCCTCGGATTAGGCAGTGTACGCCGGATGGGATAATCTCCCCTAGAACATGTGTATATTATAAGAAATGGTTAGATATTGACTTTTGAAGGTCATTACTTGGTATTTGCACTGCAAGCCTGATGCATCACTTGCAAAAATTTTGAGGTACAAGTAATAAAACTAGGTGACATGCTCTGGGGTGTTATTATAGCATAAGTTATCGGGAGCTGTTTCACTGGAAAAATGCAATTTAATCGAAGGAAGGACTTATCAAATWAGTAAGCAACTATTCAGTCAGAATCAACTAGGAATTCTTGTATCAAAGATATGAGATCATGAGTACTGGTTTGTTGATTAATAAGCTTAATGGAGGCTATTGTTTACTTTTGCCAATGTGCTCCCAACAGGAGATGTAGAAACTCRATGTTTTCAACATGTTACAGTACTTCTGGATCAGCATTGAGGTCCTTTACTTTTTGATGAAGTTCATCAGTTTACTTATAAGATGTTTATCAGCTGGTGATTCTCGCTGCAGTTATTGTTTAATGGAAAATGATGCTCGTATTTAGGGCGATTCACATGGTGCGCTTATAAGAAATCTACAGAGTAATGTTACTCAAAATTATAGACTTATAGCTGCTTTATGATATCAATAATAAGAAATTAATATGCAATGTGATTTATTAAGAATAATATTCCTCCCATCAAATAAGAATAGGCCTACTTCTATTCTCAAGCAGGTGATTTAGTTAAATCAATTATTTCTATGTTTAATTTATCTTATATACCCCTTATCAAATTTAAATATTCAATAGATGTCATCAATTAACTTGATGTTTTTTAATTTGTTTCCATCAGTTAATAGAATCCAATTCTCGATAGCAGCAACTCGAGAGAATTTTTTACCTTATCTTCTTTTAATTCTTAGTCTTGTATTATTACAATAGATATGTTTATTAATTGATAAAATTAGTTCTTGCTAATGATTCATTATTATTGAGGGCATATTGAAATGACGATTTAACTACTTTGTAGAAAAGATGTACCCTCATAATTCGATATAGAGAAAAAGGTAAATATGCCTATTTTTATAAGACGAAAAAATATGCCTATAATTCGGGACAAAAAAAAAAAAAAAGGTACTCATTTATTGACATCTTGATGCACTTCTTCTTCGAAGATTACAACTGAAGTGCCACCAACTGTTACCAGCATAATAATCTCTTATGCAACTCCTTAACGATAATGTTTCCCATCATTTCGTTCTCTGTTCTGTGGTCTCCATTTATGTATTTTACTCCTTTAGGACCTTTAATGGAACGACTTGAAATCCTTCCACTGCAAGAAAGGTTTGCTCTATTTGCATTGCAACTCTTCTTTACTGCAATTTGTCTTTGGTGTTTTTGTCTTTCCCCTTTTTGTTTTTGGAATGCCATGTTTGTGCATATTCTTTTGGAAGCCTTCAACCTTATGAAGAGATGAAAAGGAAATATGTGGCATAAAGTGAGACTTCTACATGTTATACTGTGCTATTCTAGAGACTGTCTAGTTTGACTGGCTAATCTAGCTGCAGGTGATCGATCGTATAATTCTTTAGAAACCAGTTATTTGGATGAGAATTCAACTTCACTTTTTTCCTTTTTAATCAATATATGGCAGCGGAGATCATATTCTGGATATCGCATACTTTTACTTTATGAAAAGAAATCTAATTAAAGAAGTTTCCAAATTATTCTTGTTATGAAGTGATACAGATTTTCAGGTGTAAAATCTTTCCTTTGCAAACAACTTTGAACTTTTCAAGGCTTGAGCAATCTGTTTACATTGTAGAAACATCAGATGTATTGGCTGATATCCAACTATCATGGAAAACCACAGCCCCAGAAGTAGGTTCCTAACTCTGTTTTTTTTGAAGATAATTTCTTAAACAACTAAAGTATGTTATGCAGGAAGAATTTGAACTTCTACTTCAGATACTCCTTTCTTCTTGGCCATCTCTTTCTCAAGTAAATAAATTCTCTCTGCTTCAGGCATTGCTGTTATAAGTTTCTCCAGTTTAGAGTTCAATTCTTCGATCTTTTCCATAAGCCTGTCATTTGTGAACATACCTAGGAGAACACTTTGGATTGTTTTCCAGCTTTCAGCTAGCGGTAAAACTATGATCACAGCTGATCCAATGGTACCCCATGCAATAGCAATAACTGCCCAGAATGTGAAATATCCTTTGTTGAATTGAYCTGCATTATAATGGAAACATTCTTAAAACAGCTCGAGAATTCATTCTACATCAACGTTTTCAAGTTGTGACTCTGAACTAACCTGTTGAAATAACAAATTACTGATCAAACAAAGCTTCTGTTGTAATAATGTCTCTCTATAGCCTTAAAGATCAAAATGTTTGTGCTCTTCTATGAATGCTGTGAAAAGAAAGGTATGATAAGTAGACTTACGAGCAGGAAGTGTAAGCAGAGGCCATAGCACTACAATTACAATGGTGAATCCAATACCCCATTTGATTATCCATGTCTTTGCTCTGATTAACTTTGATTCTTTGAACTCTTCATCTGGCAAGTCAGTCTTTTCCTTTTCAACAATAGTTATCTGCTTAGTCGTATCCCATTCATAATTTTGAGGCCAGAAGAAACTACAGAAAGCATGAACAGCTCCACCTGTCATGATGGAGACAAGGTTTCCAGCCAGCATAGGTGCATTCCTTCCTGTTGTATCAAGATTTACCCTGCCATACTCGATTTTAGTAACTGATAACCAGGTGGTAATTCCCAAAAGACAACCAGTAATTGTCCCAAAGATGGCACCAAATGCATTTGCTTTTCGCCATAGCAGCATGAGAGCTATAGGAATAACTGCTGAGCCAATAAAAACTCCCATGGCTAGATACATCCAACCTAGAGAAACTCCAGCCTTGTTCAAGATAACTGCTAATATTCCCATAAAACATCCAAAACCAAGGACAGTAGCCCTTGAAACCTTTAGTATTTGTTTGCCACTTGCATCTGGATTTATATAGGTGCGGTAAATATCATAAGTACATAATGAAGAGACTGCAATAAGCTCAGAGGAACCGGCAGATGTCACGGCCCTGGTTAAAGGAAAATTTTAGAAGAGATTAAATGCTTCAATGCATCTTATGCAGTGGAAAGATATTGCCGAAGTGAACTTTGAAGGATTCTATCTTACATAAAGAGCATAGTGAGTAGAAGAACAGATCCCCCTTTCCCCATCAAAGCAATAGCTGTAGCAGGAGGTACAAGTCCATGGCTTGCCTCGCTTGCATTTATTGGTAGATCAAGGGCTAGTGCTCCTAGACCAAGTGATGTTGCCAAGGAGAATGGGACAGCAAACCAAACCAATCCTCCTAACAAGTAGCCCTTGTGGGTAGATGATGGTCTAGCTGCAATGGCACTTACCCAATATCCCTGCAGTTATGAAGACGAGTATATCATCATTAGGGGGATTTCCTCTGTCACGATGCAAACTATTGACAGTTTCATCATTGATGAAAGTGGTGAACTTACATTGTCCACAAAAACTGTCCCAAAATTGCCAACAATGTTGATTATCCCAAAAACAATGCCACCTGAACTTAGCATTGTTACATAAGAGCCCTTGTAGTTCCCACTTACAGGACCACAGGATTGCCCGGCATGAGAGAGTGGTTCTAGGCAACTTCTTGATTTGCTTGMAACCTCCAATAGACGTCTGTAAACAATGCTAGGGCTACCAAGCTCACTGCTTGCAACATAAACCAGGTAGACAAAGATGACTAATACCACATGTACTGCAATAACATGGAAAATAGGGACTCAGATTATTGTTAGGAGGTCTATAGAAAGGTTCTTGGCTGATTAGCTCACCTATCACGGAGTGTATGTAGCTGGCCAGGAAAGTAGCTTTCAGTCCGCCTGCTAGTGTGTAAACAATGACACCGAGAGGAATGAGAAAACTTGCAGCATATATGTCGACTCCAGTTAGTGCATTCACGACTGCAGAACCACCAAGTAGAAGCATTGCAGTCACAATAATGTTCGTCAAGAAGCAGAAACCAAGAAAAACAAGATGAGCAGGGGTTCCCCATCTGATGAAAAACAAAAAAAAAGTTCAAGTTAAAGCCAAAAGGATGGTCTTTGCAATTAAATGAGAATCTATAGAGTCTTTATTTTCATTCCTAATGTTTAGCTAACTACATCAACAACGAACCTTGCTTTCACAATTTCACAGACTGTATGAGCACTTGGAGCTTTTCTTTTGATCTCTATAGCCATTACACCAAACAAGAGTACCTGCTCCCAAGGAATTTTGAAGATAGTAAAAGATCGATTATTGCCTTCAGCTGGACACGTGAAACAACAGAGACAATGACCTTGCAAGTACCTGGATTGTTGCTCCGCTTGCATACCAGAATGGACCACTGATACCATATTCCCAGGCAACATTGGAACTCTGTAAAATTGTAGCAGCCCATGTCCACTGCAGGAATTATAGGAACTCTGTAATTTCTGAACATCATCGCTCCACAGCAGAGCTGACAACAATCAGAATATGTTACCTGAGATACGATAACACTGGCTATTAGACCTGTCTTAACATTTCTTCCTGCTGTGTTGAACCATTCTGATGTGTGACGAGATCCGACATAACGCTTTTCCAACCAAACCTGATTTATCAGACAATTACAAGAGCAGGAGTTACATAAAGTGGGCTGCCCTCTGAAATTGATAAATAACAGAAAAATCTTCCTTATGAACTAGACAAGATAATCTCCAAGTAAAGACCAAATGAGAGAAACTAATGAGGAAACAGGAACCGCCACACGTGATGAGTAAATTGCCCCAGTAACTAGACAAGCGAAGGAAAAATACCAGGAACGAGGTAAAGACAGCAAAGAAYGCTCCAAATCCAAGAATCACAGAGTAGCCAACRCCTTGATTCAGAACTGGTTTTCCTCCAAAGAAACTGCTATCTCTTATGCAGGTGCCGCCATCACTCGAGCTGTGGTAATACTTGGCTGAGAACTGAAACGGAGGACAATTTGTTAGAGAAGAGGCCATGGAAATCTGCACGTTAATCCAACAGTTCCTCCTTAACCATTGTACTCGAACTTCGTTTCAAGATTTATAGACAACAAGAAGTTCAAAATGCAGAAGGCCCTGTTCTTGTGACGGTATATTCTATACAGAGCAGGTAGCTAACAAGTCAAACTAGAAAGGTGCCTGAGATCAAAGGAATCTCTCGAATGGCAGTGATGATTTCAAGAGTCACTCTCATGCCTTTGAACTTTCTATTTAGCAGGGGTATTTTCTTTCTTAGAATACTTCCAAAGATTCGATTCAAATTGCATCTTGTACATCTAATCTTATAATATTAGGGGTTCCCTTTGATATTGTTTTAACCTTTTACGGAACATGTAACCACGATCATAGTTCGGCAGTGCTTTGCAACAAAATACCCGGTAAGTACATCTCAATTATTGTTGATTCGTGATAGATTTTTGTCACCTTCTGATGCCATTGGCTAACAAAGTCATGGAATCCCAATAACCAAAGCTGTTTAAAAGAGATATAATCCTAGATGTTGATTGGCCTATTCTTTTGACTCTGGTATATTTCTGAGCCATAACTATTTACATATTTTGATGAAGTCAGGAATTCTAAAAGATGTATTTCCTCAAATACAAATAAAATTTGAAGTTATAATCTATTATGAAGAATGTGATCCATCATTCAGTAGCTCTGAAGATGAATGATATTGACCAAGACGACAAAGAAGGTGATGATGATGAAGACACTGCCGGTCTGCATCAACATTCAACGTCCTATCCAACCCAGGCTTACACCATGCCCGGATTTGGCATGGCCCGAGCTCGGGTCACACCGAGTGGGCTATGTGGCCGGAGCCCGAGTTAGGCCGGTGGGTTGCGGCACGAGTCCAGGTCAAGCTGGTGGGCCTCGTGACTTGCCAAAAACTTATTAAAAGAAAAGCTTTTTCTCAAATATCTACATTTCTATTAATCTCTTCATTTATCAGTAGTAATAGTGATATGAATAACTTCTATGTGAAGGCAAATTTGGATTTAGATATATAGATTTGGCATTTTTTTCGTATGGCTTCTAGTGGATTTGGAGGTCGGGCAACTTTGCATCATTTGATACATAATTTCGTCTTCTCCGTCTACCMAATAGATACATAATAATTTTGAATAATAAAAATAAAATCTTCTCTTATACGTYTGATTAATTGATTACATAATTTAATATGTATAAAATTGAATAAATTAAAAGTTTATTAGATTAAAGATTATTTAATAATGTACTTTATAAGGTATTACATACTATCTTGCATCCCTTACTATCTTAGATCTCTTCCATCCTTTTATAGATTTTAATGAATAAAATTTTGATTCTTCTGTGATGTGTCCTTAAATCCTTTTATAGATTTCAAGGTATAAAATGTTGACTCAACATTAATTCATATGAGCTTAGCCAATTCAATACTTTTCTCTCTGTATCTTAACTTACTATTGCATATTGAAAATCAGACAAAATTTATAAATTAACAAAGATAATAAACAAAACACATATATTAAAATTTATTTGTATTAAGTAATTGTATATTTTTACAAATCATGAAGAATATATAAACTTAAAGAAATAAAAAAAATTGATTGTAGTAAGAGTTGTGCTAAAATTTGTAAACAAACGATTTATCCAAWTTAAACATTCACATTCAGATTTCAGACTTATAAAGTAAAAATTTCAATATTTTAAAAATTTTAAATATATGCATCAAACTTCAATCTCCATATTTTTGTGTTCAATTTTATCAAACGAAGTCATAATCTTAATTACTTGAACTTACAATATAAATGAATCTAGAAKGTAACGATATATTCAATAGAGCAAAGCAATGAATCAAGTTGTACACGAATTCTATAACAATAATGAAATAATTTACTCAAATAAAGTTCAATGAATTTCTTAACTTCAATGATAGACCTTCCACGTTAGCATTGACTAGTTCGGAGATAGAGGAATTTTTTACATGAATCCAAAATTACGTAATGTATATTTTGTAAGTTAAAAATGAACAATTGTATCCAACTAAATATAGAAACCAGAATCTCCAATACAATATTTCTATTTGTAGCCTCCACATTAATCCTAATTGGTATGCCTTCAATTCACATCCCGGATTCTTTGCATTAACCTAATTGGCATGCCCTTATCAAAAATAACAAAAAATACATCTATTTAAGAATCTCTCAATCCCTTTCTCGGTACTTGGAAGCTACCGATGGAGCTCCATAATATGACCATGTTATGAAAGTCGAAGAGAGAGAAACATAAGGAAGAAAAGAAAGTAGAAGTTTCCTATGATCTTTTGGCTAATCTCCTTTAAAAACTTCCGGTCAATATTCTCAACAGGTTGRGAACTGTCGTGAAAACTTGGGGCAAGTGAACCTATACCAGGAAGAGTTAAAGAAGAAGATGAGCCTTTTTGCGTTGTCGAAATTTACTAAGACGGCGATGATGTTTCGATTGAATATGCAAAACTACGGAGTAGCATTATTATATGCGATTTCAGCTCCATGTATGGTAATCAAATACATCTGCGCTTTTAACTGCGATCTAACKTGCTTTACAACAAATTCCGACATTATTTATGTGTGCAACCGTATGTTTTATTCCAAACTTGAATTTGTCTACTCTTCATCGACCAAGGAATACAAAGTGGTGCATTTGTTCTTAAGCCGTCATAGTGATGGGTCTATGACCGGGGGCATGGAATGTGAGACATCTACTTTCAGTGCTCATCGTGGGTTTATGTTTTCTTCCTGGACGAGAATCGMACAATGTCCACATCGTGTTTACTCCAATAGTGCTTCAACCAATGGAAGAATTTATTGGTTGATTCACAAGTATGCTGCTAGCTATAAGCTGACTTCTAAKGACTTGATCGTGTCATTAGACAGCAAAACTGAGTAACTTCAAGACAATAACTCGACCCTCTGCTTGGCCATTGAAGAACTATAAGAACTTCATAGAATTAATGGCAATAGAAGACTCTTATAGAATTAATGGCAATAGAAGACAATCTATGCATTGTAGATGTGAAAAGCTTGGCAAAGAGATTAGTTTTGGACACTTGGATGCTCAAGGAAAAATGACTCTTGGGAACAATTGTACAACATCAATTTGCCCAATTTTAGCTTACTTTGCCAGGAGAAGATACTGTGCCCAAAATATATATTCCATGGAGAAATTATATTTGTACATTGTATAGAGGAAGCATTATATTGCAACTGTTCTGGTGCAAAAGCATACAATATAGAGAATAGAATTTTTAGGAGTATGGTGTCCATGGATCATGTAGGTATATAGGCAAGGTTGTATGAGCTCCATCAATGGGACCACCTTCATAAGTTCAAGAAAATTCACTAAACAATCGATTTACAAAGATCWTAGACAYTAGTCATTCAAATAAATAAAAGCTCTTTTTCAKTCGAATCTTGTAGCTTTTGCTAATTGTTGAGGATTTATTCAACAGAGATTGATTGGCATTCACCAAGCTCTGTCGCTAACCTTTCTTCCAGAAACACTCACTCAAGAGTATGATCTTGTAGATGAATGGTCAAAAAACTAGCTTGAACACGACTAAATACAATTAAAGACAAATATGAATAATCAAGCAAGATAACTTATACAAAATAAGGAAAATAACTTTCTGGAATAGTAAGTCACGTCCTATATTTCTTTGACTCGTTTAATTCAACCTACTCATAGATATAGACGTCACAAAATTTTGAATATGTTGCAAAATAAACAAAAATAATCTAAATAAAAATTCTCTTATGAGTTTGACTATTCTATCTAAGGTATGTAAGTGTCTAGCTTTATGTTTAACACTTGTATTAGAACTCTTTTATAGCAAGACTTTACATCTTGATTTATGAGCATTAGTGCAATACACAAAGAGATATCATCCAATCACAAAACATATAATCTCTAAATAAATATGTAAGATACATCTGGACAGGAGTGCTTGACACAATGAAACCCAGTGTGAGCACAATGACATAATTTATGCATATGTGAGTAAAAACTATGATCTTACAACATTAAATCTATTAATATGTTTATGCATCGAGTTAAGYATATAAGATTATATATSTAAAATAATCAATGCTAATGTAATTTCAATGAGATAGTWACCAATGAACCACTMTGCTGTTTCTCGAGCGACATTTAAGAACTCCTTGCTTTTCGTCAGCCAAAATCACTGACGCAATATGCCCATTAAAATCGAACAAAAACCTATACTTGATCAGCYCTSYCGGAGTTAGMCTCTAAAATGTCCATTCGTATGTCCACTCATGGCGAACTAKGTAACCGGACTGATCGGCCTCCTCATCCDCTACACTCGTGTCTCTGGAACTCTGGGCCAATCCAAAACTAGGTTTAGTCTTGACGATAGAAGTTTTAGCACGCCGTAAACTCTAAAGCAAAACAACACTAGGTTGAGGTCGAACCATAGCCGGKAAAAYTAGAGGCCTAAGCAAGCTTCCTCTCGTCCAATGGCTACTCSTAYCACTTGCTGGATTCCTATGAYTGCTACTACCACCTRCTACAAGAGMTCCACTAGAATGSYCACCCATGAACGGGTGTGACGAAGTCACTGCCACCTAAACCTAGGACACTACTCTTTTCTTGCCGAAGCCTCGTAACCACGAGTGGAGAAAGGAGATTCTAACTATCTTGAGTTATCATGTAATGCAATCTCAAAATCCTTTGCCTGGCCCAAGCTTCGGTTACGCCAGGTGGGCTAGGTGGCCCGAGCCCGGGTCAAGCCTGCAGGTTGCATGAGATGAGTCCAGGTCACGCATTTGGATATGCAAAACATTAATGATATGTTGGTGTCTACAAAATTGGATGAAAAATTGACTCAATCTTTGAATGAAGATGCAAATAAATCACGAAAGCCTCTTAGAAAACATATAAAACAATAAATGAAGCAAAAATCTGGATTCATGCATTAACATACATGACTTTACTATTCATTTCAAGATATAGGTTAGTATTTTAGATTTATCAATATTACTAAAAATACAGCGCTTTTTAGCATAAGTCATATAATATATTATTATTCTATCTTCTATTACTCTATCTTTTTTATATCTGTTATTTAATGTTATTTCACATATATTGAAAATCTCGTAAATAATCTAAATTATTAAAATATAAGACTAGATTACCTTTCTTTTGGTTATCTCATTTAACAACACTTAACAAATGAGATTTAATACTATAATTTCAAAGTTTAACTATACCAATTCTTTCTATCATCAAATGGAATCTCCAAGAAATTTTTTAAATTGAAAATATAAGAATTATTTATGCTACTAATATTGATGAAGACTTTATATTGAAAATTGTGATAGTTATTCATTAAATTACAATTAGGGAAAAGGATAAAATAGAAAAATGATATAATATTACACACTTAATTTTATAAAAATGATAAATATTTAAACACAAAAAAAAAAAACCTTAACGGACATATATAAGAGAATGGTGGAGTATTTCCCTTAAATCAATATCAATTAATTATATTTTTCCCACTCTCTCTTTCTTATCTTTGAATAAACTCCCAATCTCATCCAAAGTATCTTAAAGAAATACAAAAAATAGTCAAATATTATAATAAAAACATTAAAACAAGATTGGTTTCAAGATGCATATAAGTAAGGGTAGTATTGGAAACTTCTTTTGTGTAAAAAAAAAGTTGTTTATATTTTGGAAATAGCTCTCCCCATAAAATGACCTATATTTTGAAACAAATATAGATAATTCAAAATTAATGTCTATTTTACTATGTAAAAGAAATATATTTTTTTTATCTAATCTTTTACTATTAATCTCTTCATTAATTAGTAATAGCGATGTGAATAGCTTCTATGTGGAGGCTAGAGTTGGCAACCAGTCGGGCTTCAACAGGCCTGCAAACTTAAAGCCTGGCCYAAAATGGATAAGTACAACCCTGYKAGGCCCATCACAAGTGGCCATTGGTTTTTTCTAGCCATTGGGCTGAATTTGCGTGGGTTTGATTTTTTAATTATTTTTTGTATTATTTTGAAATGTGAAATAGTCAAAAAGCCCCAAGTGGTAATATCCCTATTTTCCCTATAAATACCCCCTATATCACTAAAATTTTTTCACACAAATCCTCTCAATCTCTCAATACTAAATTCTTTTAATCGCAAAAAGAGGGGAAAAAAAAAAAAAAAAAGGTTGAGATGAGGTCCATATCTGATTAAGTAAAAAAATAACTTCAATAAAAAGTAATACGATTAAGCAGGTCTGATCCAAATCAGCATAAAACTAACTCTAAGTTTAGATTATTTATGAATTATTTCAACGCTGAACACATTTTCCAGTCTCTTGAGTTAAGGTGAATCTTCCAATCTGTAACTTGTATCCTTTGGAGAATTTAGGCCACGCTGCGCCCAAAGAATACCTTCCACGAGATATACGAATCCTGACTCGATCATCTTCGCCATGCAGGGCAAACATTCTTGGTTTGAAACTCAATTCTGTTCCCCTCGCAAACTCTTTCCATATAGGCTGAAATGTATCGCCAAAGGCATGGTGTCAAACACTTCAATGGTCTCATTAATTACGGATTACTTTTGATTGCTTTGAAATTAATTACTAACTTCAGAGTTTTTATTTTCTCTCTTGAATGTTCACTTTTTTTTGGATTAATAAGCATAGGGTTGTCGATTGCTAACCATCTCTGATATATAGCTTGCCTTCATTTGTACCATGAAGTAAGGATTTTTTAAATCTGTATCAGACTATCCATGCATAAATGAATAAGTTGTGCGTTCTCTTTCCGTCTCATTTTCAACCTTCACTTCAGTGCTTGTTTTCTCTAATTCAACATTTTGCATTAATTATTTGGAAGAAAATACAATGCTAGAGAGAGAGAGAGAGAGAGAGAGAGAGAGAGAGAGTGAGATCATCAGTAGTACTTGAATTTCTTGCTTTCTTGAACTCTTGAAATTCATTATTAAAACAATCTGAATCAAATCTATATTTCTTATACTTTCCATCCTTAGCAGAGTATCCTTTAAATAGATCAAAGTCATCATCTTCATCAGCCTTGTCTTCATCATCATCCCAGTCTTCGTGCTCTTTGTCGATATCATCTTCTTCAAAGCAGTCAAATTGATCGTCAGAGGATGATGGATTAGATTCTTCACAATAARATACCTCAAATTTTTTTGTGCAGTCAGAATCATAGTTTATGACTTTGAATGTCATCTTCTTGACCAGCCAGAGAAGTAGATAATTCCCATACTTTTAACTTGTAATCTTTCATAAAAAATTTGGCCACTCACGCTTGCATACGTAGCACCGGTTATGTCTGCGACAAATTCTCACTGGTCATGACTTGTTCTCGGTGGTGTCTTTGAGTGCATATTTTGGCAAAAGCTTGTTCTTGAAATCCCTCATAAAAGCATACGATATTCTGTGCAAAGCAATTAATGGAAGAGAAAAGGGAAAATAACTAAGTAAGAAAATGCATTTCTTGGGTGTGAACTGTGAAGAGTCAAAAGGGGGTTTCTGAGGGGGAAGCAAAGTGGTAGAGAACTTCCAATCTTTTTGTCTGAAATCATCTTCCATCAACAGCTCCGAAAGCTGGTCAGGCGTGGATATTTCTCTCCATTTTGTATCTAGTTGGCAAGCTAGTCGACGCAGTCTTTGTGGAGAACAAATTGAACAAACATTACTTCCTAAGTCATTTTAATATGGAAAACTCATATATATATATATTAACATTAGTGATATCTTCACCAGAAAAGACTCTTAGAAAACATAAAATAAAACAATAAATGAAAGCAATAATCTAATACTAGTTCGTCGTGCATTAGCATGCATGACTTCTCGTGATTCACAAGTTTTACAAGATTTCATTTGGATAGCTGTTTAAATTATTGTTTAAATTTAGAATCAAAATAAATTTTAAAAAATTGTTCGAATTAATGAGTAAAAATTTGGAAAAAAATTAAAAATCAGTACATTTATATCCCTAATTAAGAAATTATTTTCGAATTAAAAATCAAAACAAATAATATTTTGAATCAAAAGTTATCTCCAAATGGATTAATCTCTTTGAAGAATACCTATAATTGTTCAAACAGGGAATACACCATATTTTGAGGGAGAAGATAGGCGATAAATATTTTGAGGGAGAAGAATACAAATTGGATTAATAGTTAACTAGATATACAAATATTACATCAAATATTGGAAATTCATAAAAATGATTATGATGTTATGAAATATTTAATGATTATGTTGATGTTCAATTAGATTTTTTGAAAAGGCCTAACTTTCTAATGATAATAAATTTTGTTTTTCGCATATTATTTACATATTCTATTGACTCTTGTATTTGAGCCTATAAATAGGTCTCATTAGTGACATTAATAAAATGTAGAAATATTATTGAGTATTCCCGGTGTCTCTCTCATTCTCTCTACTCTTTTCTTCTRTTGTCTTTATACTCTACCTTATACTGTTATTATCATTGCAATTCCCTTGTGCCAGATAAATTTCATGACACGTTATCAGCACAAGGCTCTGCTACCAAAGTCCAGAAGATCAATCAAGACAAAAGAGGTATTTTTCTTTCTCTTGAAATTCATGGAAAATATTATTATGAAGCCCGGTACTTACTCCTAGAAATGAATGTTGTTAGAGCTTATAGTTATGGCCTCGGAAGAGGTCGTGGTCATGATCGTGGTGAAGACCGTGGACGTGATCATAATAGTGGAATAAGTCATTCGTATAGTCCTGATCAAAAGAGAATATCATGCATGAGAAATAACCACCATAAGTGGATGAAAAATAATAAGGAAATAAAAAGGAATGATGATCTTCCACAAAGACACTTGTTATCGATGTGGCATTAATAGTCATTGGTCCTGTACTTGTTGTACGATAAATCACCTTGTAGAATTGTACCAAGTATCGATCAAAAGAAAAGAGAAAAATTCTGAAGCAAACTTTAGTTTCCAACAATCAACAAAGGATAATGGTGATGGCACTAGTCTTGATAATGTCTATGTTACTCACTTGGATGTGGCCGACTTTTCAAGCATCCAGAAGGAATAGTTGACCATTTAATTCGTTAGGGGAGCGCTCAGAAAAATTAGAGTTTTATAAGCTGTTGCTTTATTGATATAATTTTGTAGTTACATTTTGATGATGTAATATAGTTTAGTAGTTTTTCTTTTTTTTCATTTTTCCTTTGTTAAGTATCTAAGTTTGTGATTTGATGTGTTTAGATGACTTTTATTCCCTTACTATGTCTCCAAAAGTGCTATTGAGGATATTTGCCTATTGATATTGGAAGACGCACACTATACAAAAGTGAAAATAGTTCTCCCACCTGAAGATGGGAGAAACAATTATTGGCACTATAAATGATAGCGTAAGATTAATTGAAGGCTCTGGAAGAGCTAGTATTTTTTAACCGGGAGGTACAACAATTATCATTCATAAGGCATTATTTTCTTCAAAGTCTCAAAGAAATTAACTGCGTTTTAAAGATATCTATTGTAATGGCTATCATATTGAAACAATAGAGGAAAATAGTTTTGAATATCTTTGCATTACTCAAATAGTCTCCGGAAAGAGATCTATTATGGAGAAATAACAATCTCTTTCATCTAGCTTGTACTATGCAAAAATTAGTACTATTTAAGTGCATCTTTTAGTAAACTAAATCCTGCTACATTTATCATTTGGCTTGATCGATTAGGTCACCTGGGAACATGATGCGAACAATAATAGAGAATACGCATGGTCATCCCTTCAAAAATCAATCATCCCTTCAAAAATCAAAGGGTATTGAATAAGTTATCATGTGCTGCTTCTTCTAGAGAGGAATTAATTATTAGGCCATCTCAAACAATAGTAGAGGCTGAATCTCCTGCATTTGTAGAACGGATCCAAGGTGATATATGTAGGCCTATTCACCCACCATGTGAGAAAATTAGATATTTTATGATTTTAATTGATGTATCTACTAGATGGTCACATGTTTGTTTGTTATCAACTTGCAAACTGGTGTTTGCGATACTGCTTGCCCAAATAATTCATTTAAGAGCATAATTTCCTGATTATCCAGTTAAAATGATCCATCTAGATAATACCATCGTATATCATTCTCATGATTTTTATACTTATTGCATGTCGGTTGACATTACTGTTGAACATCCTGTAGCTCATGATCACACTCGAATGGTTTAGCAGAATCATTTATCAAAAGATCACAATTAATTGCTAGACCACTTTTAATAAGAACAAATCTCTCTTATATCAGTTTGGGGACATGCTATTCTACATGCTGCAACACTTGCACGTATCAGACCAACTAGTTATCATGAATTCTCCCATTTATAGTTAGCTTTTGGCTTTGAGATAAATATCTCTCATTTGAGAAGTTTTGGATGTGTAATATATGTTCCTATAGTACCAAATCAGTGAATTAAAATGGATCCTCAAAGAAGATTGAGAATCTATGTTGGATATGATTCCCCCTCAATCATAATTAACGGGAGATGTATTTACTGTAAAATTTGCTGATTTTCATTTCGATGAATCATTGTTTCCTAAACTAGGGGGAGGAATAAACCCTAAGGAAAAGAGCTTATTTGGACAACATCTTTGAAACATTTAGATTCGCTCATAGGCGCGAACGAACTTGAAGTTCAAAAGATAATTCATTTGTAAAAAATCACAAATCAATTGCCAGATGCCTTTGCTAACTCTACAAGGATAACTGGATCACATCTACCTGCTATAGATGTTCATATCTAGCTAGATTGAAGTACCGAAACAGCAAAATACGGCTTCTATAGCAACTCAGTCCAAAATATACCAGAAGCGTGGTTGACCTCTTGATTCAAAAGACAAAATTTCTCAAAAGAAAGAGGACCAAATGATCCTAAAAATCATATTGAAAAACTTGACAAAAATGACCAAAAGAAAACTGATGAAAGGATCCAATATGAAAATAATACTGATGTTTCAATCAACTGTATAGCTTTTGGTAGAAGTTGGAATCAAATGAAAACAAGTTTTGATGAGGTATTTGCGTATAATATAGTACTTGATGTTTTAAATGATAATGAGGATCTTGAGCCAACATCAGTTGAAGAATGTCCACATAGAAATGATGGGAGAAAATAGAAAGATGCGATTCAATCGGAATTGAACTCGCTTTTGAAACGTGAAGTTTTTGGACTTGTAGTCCAAACTTATGAAGATGTAAAGCTATTTGGTTATAAGTGGATATTTGTGCAATAGCACAATGCGAATGATGAAGTCATAAGATATAAGGTATGACTAGTTGCACAAGATTTTTCATAGAGACCAGACATTGATTATGATGAAGCATATTCACCTGCAGTGGATGCAATAACTTTTTGATACCTTGTGAGTTTGACAGTATATGAAAAATTTTACATGCATCTAATGGATGTAATTACTGCTTATTTGTATGAAAATTTGACAATAACATTTATATGAAATTTCATGAAGGATTGCGTATGCCTAAAGCATGTAATCTCGAGTCTCACAAAGGTTATTATATTAAACTGCAAAAGTCATTTTATGGATTAAAACAGTCTGGGCATATGTGGTATAACCATCTTAGTGAATGCTTATTAAAAGTGGGATATAAAAATGATCAAATATGTCCATGTGTATTTACTAAGAAATTTGTATATATATTAATATATGTTGTTGATTCAATCTTATTGGAGCTCCTGAAGAGCTTCAAAATGTAGTAAATTATTTGACACAAGAGATTGAGATTAAATATTTACAAGAATCAAGTTTTGTATTGTCACCAAATTGAGCATCCTGAAGATGGAATATTTATTCATCGATCAATATATACTTTGAAAGTTTTAAAAAAAAACCTTAGATGGACAAAGCACATCCACTATGTAGTCTAATGGTTGCCGATCATTAGATATGAATAAGGATCCCTTCCAACCTAGGGAAGATGATAAAGAACTGCTCATCCCTTATGACCTTATCTTAATGTGATTGGTTTACTAATGTACCTTGCTAATAATACAAAACTTGATATATCATTTTTTGTAAATTTATTAGCAATATTTAGTTCTTCTCCAACAAGATGACATTGGAATGGTGTTAAAAGTGTTCTTAGGTATATAAAAAGCACAATAGATCTTGGATTGTATTATTCAAATAAAAGAAAACCGAAGTTGATTAGATATACAGCTGCTAGTTATCTATCTGATCCACATAAAGTAAGTTTTTAAACTAGTTATATATTTATATGTGGTGGTACTACCATATCTTGGCACTCTACGAAATAATCCTTGGTAGCCACCTCTTCTAATCATTCTGAGATTATAGGCCATTCATGAGGCAAGTCGAGAATGTGTGGCTGAAATCTATGATGTATTATATTCAAGAAAGTTGTGGTTTATCCTCCGGGAAAAGAATCCCAACACCTCTTTATGAAGACAATGCAACTCGTATAGCTCAATTAAAGGGAGGATATATTAAAGGAGGTAGGACAAAACATATTTCACCAAAATTATTTTATACTTATGAACTCTAGAAGAGTTGTAATATTGATGCGTAATAAATTCAATCATGTGATAATCTAGTAGATTTATTTATTGAGAGCTTATTGACTGCGTCATTTAAAAAGTTGGTGAACAAAATTAGAATGTGTCAGTTAAGACATCTCATGGAATTATCTCATCAGAGGGAGTAATACTAACATAAACAATGATGTGCTCTTTTTCCTTCACTAGAATTTTTTTTTCCCATTGAGGTTTTATCTAGTAAGGTTTAATGAGGCATGTTCTTTTGTTATGAACATTTAAAGGGGAATGTTATGAACTATTTAAAGATTATATGGATGTCCGGTTCCTGAAGATGCCTAACTTCCTAATTATAATAGAGTTTGTATATCCTACATTGTTTACGTATTCTATTAACTCTTATATTTGAGCCTAAATCAACCTCGTTAGTGATATTAATAAAATGTAGACATAATTTTGAGTATTCATTTTGTCTCTCTCGTTCTCTTTACTCCTTTCTTTTATTGTCTTTATACTATTTCTATTATTGTAATTTAGTGTGCCTGATAAATTTTATAACATATGGACTTTTCTTTAGTACTTTTATAGACTACTTCCAAAAAATTAAAATTGGGGCTTTAATGTATTTTTTGGTGTCGTAATATAATTTTAGAAACTATGTAATCCAAGATTGACTCCATAATTGAGTTTTCTAATGCACTTGAATAGACTTGTTAGACATACAAATAAATTAATTATAATGTTATGATCTAGATGGATATCAGTGCTAAATTAATCTATTTAAAAATGAACAAGTTCAAATATCAATTAAATAAAAATCCAAATTGCACATCGAGAAATATCCTGTCAATGGTACTCCTCACTTTAGATTTGAGGCTCCATTTAGATTGAGTTTTCCTTTTTTTTTCTTTTCTTTTTTCGTTTTTGAGTTTGAGAAGGAGAATGGAAGATGCATTTGGAGAAAGATGATTGATTTTTGTGCTTTGGGTTTTCTATTTAACTTTTATTATATCTCGCATGCTGATTTAAAAAAATGTGAAAGTTAAATTTAAATTCATAAGATCATTCGATAATTCACTTGTGAGACTAATTTAGGTTTGGAATTAGTCGCATTCGTTGAGTCTGATTTCTTTAACTCGAAAGAAGGCTTGATTCAGAGCTAGAAAATATAAAAGTTATATTTAAATTGATTGCACAACCTAATATCTTCACTTAGGAGATTAGTGTAGATTTGTTTCGAATTACATTTGCAAAATTTAATTTTTACTGCGAAGGAAGATTTGACTTATAACCCTTTTAATGTAATGTCACAAGTAAGAGAGAAATCATAGCAGTGTGCTTATTACCTATTACAAACTATTGAATTAAGTTATATTCAAATTGGGCTATGGAATTTGCGTCCGACTTCTTGAAATAGTGAAATTTGAATTTGGATGAAATTTTAAGTCAAGAATCACCCAATTTGCATTTTGAGCGGCTTCGCTTGCCGTGTGGCCGAGGGAAACATCACCTGTACAAAGTACKAGGAACGGGTCAAACTTGTGACCTTATCTTCAGACTTGAACAGGGACTTTGACCTTCCAAGTTCATGGGAATTTTCCTCCAAAAGCACCATGGAGAAGGATGTCGAAGCCACCATCAATCATCACTAGCGAAATTTCTTCTTTGCCACCTTGGTTGATAATTCATTGAAACATTGCAGTATAAAGAGCAATCATCTTCTTCTTCCACGACCATAAACAAACAAATTTCTTATTCCATTTTTTCCTTGATCACAAACAAAAAATGAGTCGTAATGCTGCAGTGAAGATGTCTGCCTTGTTTCTGAGGCAGCTTAGACCAAGCATGTTTTCCACGGGAATAGCCGCCAATGGCCGTGTTGGGATGGTACGGAATCCCATGGCAGAGGCAATGTATTGGAGTTCCATGGCACCAGATGCTGCAAAAGAAGAGAAGCCATTGCAAGCACCAAGCAGTTCTGCTAACAATTCGGATGGTCAAGCTAGCAAGGGCATAGTAAGCTACTGGGGAATCCCTCCATCTCAGATCACTAAGGAGGATGGCTCACCATGGAGGTGGAGCTGTTTCAGGGTATGTATCTACAATGCAAAATTGAACCAATTAAGTTTTCTTGCTCCTAGATGATGAGCTTCTAAGTATCAAATTAATTTCTGGATATATCATTGACAGCCATGGGAAACCTACACAGCAGACACCTCAATTGATGTGAAGAAGCATCACAAGCCTGAAACTTTCATTGATAAATTTGCTTATTGGACTGTACAAGCCCTCAAGTACCCCACCTACATGTTCTTTCAGGTAGAATATGCTTGAATCCCATTTCTTAAACTTCAACAGAAAATGTGAATTAACCTGTAGAATCAAGAAATCTGGGATTTATTAATTGAATAAAATTACATCACAGAGACGACATATGTGCCATGCAATGTTACTCGAGACAGTAGCAGCTGTACCGGGCATGGTAGGAGGCATGCTCTTGCATTGCAAATCACTAAGGCGATTCGAACATAGTGGAGGATGGATCAAAGCTCTGCTAGAAGAAGCTGAGAATGAAAGAATGCATCTAATGACATTTCTTGAGCTATCTCAGCCCAAATGGTATGAACGTGCCTTAGTCTTTGTTGTGCAAGGATTGTTCTTCAACGGATACTTCCTCGCCTATGTGGCCTCACCAAAATTAGCACATCGCATTACTGGATATCTCGAAGAGGAAGCAATCAAATCCTACACTGAGTTTCTGAATGACATTGAAAAAGGACTCTTCGAGAATGCGCCTGCTCCGGCTATTGCCATCGACTACTGGCGGCTGCCCCCTGGATCAACACTCAAAGATGTTATCACTGTTATTAGAGCTGATGAAGCACATCACAGAGACGTCAACCACTTTGCATCAGTAAGAAACATTAATTTCTATTTACTTTCATCATTAGCAAAATCAAATTGTGATAAATTAGTTCTCTTAAATCCCTTTTTGATTTCCACCSACTTATTTGTATCTTGAATTTCAGGATATACAATGCCAGGGACATGAATTGAAGGATTATCCTGCACCACTGGGATACCACTGAATCCAAAAAAGGGGTTCTCAAAGATCTATATATATATAGTACTATAGAATGAAACTTACATACAAATTGAGTCTTTTATAAGAGTACGTGAATCTATTGAGAGTGGAGAGCCTCTTGATTTCTTATGTGTGTAATCCACTAAGAAAGATTCAAAATCAAAAAGTTACCTTGCCTAATACAACATTCACATTTGTGCATACTTCTTTTAGTGTTTGCATTAGTATTATAATTCATTTAACAATTTTCATTTATATTGAGGATTGTTAGAAAGTTTCAATTCTAGCTAAGTTTTTATTTTTCAACCGAATGAYAAATTAGTTATTACAAAGGTTGACACCTTACAACTTTTGTAGTTTGTGATAGTTGGGTTTTGAAGGTGTCTATTGAACAATGGGCATGTCTATTTGAATAAAGAAACTTTTATGTCAATTCAAAACTTTTTAGATTAAAAGACATAATCTAACATTTGAATCTATTCATTATGTGACTTTTGGAATACTATCAATAGACTACCTCGTTGTATCTTGGGAGGCTTATGTCGTCCGACCTTAAGCACCTTGTGGGGCAAATTCGTCTTTRAGGATAGAGAGTTAATCTTTGAATCCATCATTTTTTAGTTTTCATTATTTAGAATAAGTGTACTATAAGTAATTAATTTATTTATCATTTTTGTACTTAATTCATAATCGAATATATTTGAACCAAATAGTCACATTACAATCATAATTGACCTCTTAATCAAATTTATTGTAATTTCAATTGATAAATTTAAATAAAATATCCGTAAGTGTTATTGAATTCATATTTCACGATCTTAAAGACATTAACCCTTCAAAACGTAATTAGGTCAATGAATAATGCAATCATGCCAAACAAAAAAGGTAAAATCTCATCGAGSAGCCGCGACATTTTTTTAATCTATTGAGTGTTGTAATTAAATCTATGAAACAAAATAATAGTTGAGGGTTTATTTTTCAAATTACTAATAAAAGAGAGGCATTATCAAATTGGATTAATTTTCATTTGTTATTTCCATTGTTCACGAGCAATTTTACAGTGTACTATCAAACTTCCCAAAATTATAACTTATAAAAAATCGATTATTTGAATCATTTACTTACATTTTTCTAGACATGTCAAACTAATGGTCTATGAATAATCGATTATTGGTTTGTTTATTTAACTTTTTCAAAAATATCAAAGTAATGACTACCAACAAAGGCTTTCAATTAGCAAAAGCTTGATGTAAACATACTGAAGCTCATGAAAGTTCAAACTTTTTCCATTCAAAATGCACCCTTGAATCTGAAACAGTTCTTTCAATTTCGAAAGTTGGTTCAATTCTTCAAACTTAGATGGCTTTTCGAGTACCACATGTCGGATTTCCAGATTCTCTTCAAATCGATTCTCAAAATGACGACATATGAACATTAATTCACTTCTCGTCAATTGTTCTTTCAACTTCTTCACTTTTGACATCTGTGGGAACAATTTAGATATGCACTCAAGCACCCTTTTTATTTTTTTAAATTAGTGAGACGGGTAAATAATAATAACTCTCGAACTCCTTCGATATGTTTCTTTCTTCCTCAATAACTTCTTCAACTACTATTTATGATAGCACAATGAATGGGAAAATATATGGAAGGAGAAGAGTATTCCAGGGGTGGTAGCATTATTGAATGAAGTCACTATTTAATTTTAAGCCACTCTTCAATTTATCTTCTTGTGTGTTTTGTGGAAGAATTTCATAAATCCGGAATGGAATTCTTGATTTGGGATATAAAACAAATAGGTTCTTAACTTAAATCAACCATTTTTCTTATGTAGTTTTGTAAAACAAATGAGTTTTTAAGTTGGGAAATAAAATAAATTCTTCTTAAGCCAAAATTTTATCCAAATGGAGCCTCAACTTTTCATGCTTCTATTCATCATGGTAGATTCCAAAAATACCCCAACCTGTATCAGCTTCCAACCACCTTAGAACTTTCTCACYGGGGCCTAACAACCCGAATATGCGACTAATCATGGTTGCTATTACTTATCCTTCCTCTTATTAAATAATATTATACGATTTTTAAAATAAAAATAAACTTTTCTAGTTCATCATATATTATATTTCGATAAGAATTCATTAACATCGATAATTCTCGGCAATTTAATTTTACGAAAACAATCTAAATTGACTTAGAAAGAAGATATCTTGTAAGAACATATAAGCTGTTAATGACTAAAAATATGAAAGAATTCAAGATGACGGAAATATGGAGAACATTAAAGACATCAATAGCGTAAGGAAAATCTGATATGATGATAGTCAAGTAGATCAATATATCAATGAGTTTTCTCTATATATTGGGATCATTTTTGAGTTCTCCCTTTCAGGATATTCTAGGTATAAATTATATAGGAGGTTAATCTTTCATGAGAGAACCATTCACAACAAATGTTCATTCATACATCCAAAGAAGAATTTGATGACTGTTTTAGGTCAAAATCTGGCAAAAAGTGATCATTTGGCAGTTCGAATATCTTGTGACAAACTGGCTAATTATGAATTCTCAGAAAGTTTATGGTCATTATAGTCACTTCAGGATCGTCTAGAATTGGAAATAATTCATGACACTATGATTTCTGCCTACCAACTCATGCACATGAGCTAGACTCCGAGAGGCCATGGCATCAATATATTGGCCAGTTTCTCATATGCAAACCAGATTTATCGCCAATTTGCATTGTTCTTCTGTTTTCTGAATTCTTGAATGATGATGAGCCGTGGTGCAACGCGGGTTTCTCAATCACCAAAATTAGCACATAGCGTTACTGGATGTCTCGAAGATGAGCAGTCAAATCCTAAACTGAGTTTCTGAATGACATCAAAAAGGGACTCTTCGAGCCATCATCGACTACTGGCGGCTGCCCCCTGGATCAACACTCAAAGATGTTATCACTGTTATTAGAGCTGATGAAGCACATCACAGAAACTTCAACCACTTTGCATCAGCAAGAAACATTAATTTCTATTTACTTCCATTAGTTCTCTTAAATCCTTTCTTGATTCCCACCGACTYAATTGTATCTTGAATTTCAAGACATACAATGTCAGAATTATCCTGCACCACTGGGATACCACTGAATCCCTTCTCAAGTATCTGTTTGTATATATAAATATATATAGTACTATAAAATGAAACTTCTTTTGTAGAAGCTCGTGAGTCATTTTTTTAGGAACTAATGTACTAGTATTTTTCGATTCACAGAATTGCCTAATCCTTTTCCAGAAAGCGATTTAGTACTTAATGACATTGTCCCTTTGTAATGTCATGAAATGCATTGCCTTATTCTTTAAATTTTGTTCTTATTGTTCTTCAATTTGCTGGCACCATGTTCATTGAGCTGCAGTGTTAAGAAACTATGTTGTATCTCAACTGCGTCAAAGGGAAATTCGATTACAAGATAAAAAACGTAAGGTTAGAACCTTCTCATGTCGGTTTTGTCGGTTCGGATTCAAATTTCTTAGAAATCCTTTTAGGTATGGGTACAGAATAGCATGTCCCAATCCAGATCATACCTATATACAGGTCTAGTTGCAGATCCAAGGTGAGCAAACCAGCTAGAAAATTGAACATGCTAGCGGTAAGCTCTGCTTGTACCTGGGAAAGTCCATGCTTTCTTGATTTTGAAACATCTTGACCAGTAGAAACGAAATCTTCTCCTAGACATCTGATTAATTTATTATATAATTTAATATTTAAAATTGAACAAATTAAAATTTTATTAGGTTAAATATTATTTGATAATATAATTGAAAGGTCTTATGTAGCCCCCGAGGCTTCAATTAATTATAAGGAAAGACAAAGCAATGAGCTTCTGTTCTGAATTTGAATTATTTCTTGATCTAATTAGACGTTAAAAATATATTAGTACCGATGCGGRAAGGCTTTCTCCCCGCCATGGGTGGATTATCGATTTTTTCAATGAGTCCTAACTTTACTATCTTACGTTTCTTCCGTCTTTTTATAGATTTTAAAGGATAAAGTCTTGATTAATCTGTGATGTATCCTTAAATTCTTCTATAGATTTTAAGAGATAAGCTGTTGACTCAACATTCATCCATATGAGTTTGACCAATCCAATACACTTCTTTCTGCATTTTAACTTATATATTCCATATACAAAATCACACGAAATTATAAATTAACAAAGATAATATAAAAAACACATATATTAAAATTTATTTGTATTARGTAATTGTATATATTTACAAATTATGGAGAATATATAAACTTAAAAGAAATAAAAAATGACCGCACTAAGAATTCTGCTAAAACCATGAAGAATATGCAAATTCAACATTCATATTCGAATTTCAGACCTTATAAAATAAAATTTCAAATATATGCATCGAACTTCAATCTCTAGATTTTAATATTTAATTTTATCAAACGAAGTCATAGTCTTAATTGATTGAACTTAMAATATRTATGAATCTAAAATTYAACRATGTATTTGATAGAGTAATGAATCAAGTTTTACATGAATCCTACAACAACAACGAATTAATTTACTCAAATAAAGTTCAATGATAGAACTTCCACGTTTGCATTGACTAGTTTGGAGATAGAGGAATTTTTTATATATATCCAAAATTACGTAATGTGTATTATATGAGTAAAAACATAACAAGTTTACCCAACTAAATGTAGAAACTAAAATCTCCAAATACAATATTTCTATTTGCAACTTCCATAGTAATCCTAATTTGCTTCTATAGTTACTTCGCATCCCGGATTCTCCGCATTAACCTAATTGGTATGTCTTTACCAAAAATAATAAAAAATATATCTATTTAAGAGCCTCTCAATCGCTTTCTTGGTACTTAGAAGCTACCAATGGAGCTCCATAACATGACCATGTTACGGAAGCCGAATGGAGAGAAGAAAGTAGAAGTTCCCCATGATCTCGTGAAYGATCTCCTTTCAAGACTCCCAGTCAACATTCTTAACAGGTTGAGAACTGTTGTGAAAGCTTGGGGCGACTTGATTTCTGATCCTGATTTTGTGAACCTCTACCGCGAAGAGTCAAAGAAGAAGATGAGTCTTCTTGCGTTGTCAAAATTTAATAAGACAACTGTGCTATCTCGGTTGAATATACAAAACTACGAGAGTAGTATTGTATACGCGATTTCAGGTTTAGGTATGGAAATCAAATACACATGCCCTTTTAGCTGCGACCTAATTTGCTTTTCRACAAATTCTGACATTATTTATGTGTGCAACCCTAGTCTAAGAAAATATCAAAGATTGCACACRTTGTCAATTCCTTCCATGTCTTATTCCAAGCTTGGATTTGTCTACTCTTCATCGACCAAGGAATACAAAGTGGTGCATTTGTTCTTACGTCGTCATAGTGATGGGTCTATAACCGAGGGCATGGAATGCGAGACATTTACTTTCAGTGCTCATCGTGGGTTTAGGTCTTCTTCCTGGACGAGCATAAAACAATGTCCACATCGTGTTTATTCCAATAGTGCTTCAACAGATGGAAGAATTTATTGGTTGATTCGCAAGTATGCTCCTAGCTATAAGCTAACTTCTGATGACTTGATAGTATCATTCGATAGCAAAACTGAGAACTTCAAGACAATACCTCGACCCTCTGCTTGGCCATTGAAGAACTATAGGAACTCCATAGAATTAATGGCAATGGAAGACAATCTATGCATTGTAGATGTGAAAAGCTTGGTGAAGAGATCAGTTTTGGACATTTGGATGCTCAATGAAAATGACTCTTGGGAACAATTCTATAGCATCAATTTGCCCAATTTTAGCTCACTCTGCCGGGAGAAGATACTGTGCCCAAAATATATATTCCATGGAGAAATTGTATTTGTACATTCTACAGAGGAAGAAGCATCATATTGCAACTGTTCTGGTGCAAAAGCATACAATATAGAGAATAGAACTTTTAGGAGTCTTGTACCTAGGGATCATGTAGGTATATACTGGGAAAGCTTATATGAGCTCCATCCATGGGACCACCTCCAAATGTTCAAAAAATCTAGTAAGACGACCAATTTACAAAGGTCTTAGACATTAATTATTCAAATAAATAAGAACTCTTTTTTTCTATTCAAATCTTGTAGCTTTTGCTAGTTGTTGAGAATTTCTTCAGTGGAGATTGGTTGGCCTCCACCAAACTTTGTCACCAACCTTCTTCAAGCAACGATTATTGAGATTCACTCAAGAGTATGATCTTATAAATGAACAGTTAAAAAATCCATCCTAAACACAACCAAACACAATTAAAGACAAATATGAATAATCAAGCAGGATAGCTGATACTGAACAAGGATAATAACTTTATGAATATTAAGTCACGTCCTGTATTTCCTTGACTTGTTTAATTAAACCTGCCCATAGATATAGACATCACAAGAATTTAGATATGTTTCAAAGAAACAAGACTAATCTAAATAAAAATTCTCATAGGAGTATGCGTYTTCTATCTAAGGTATGTAAGAGATCAGTGATGAGTGCATAATTTGTACTAATTTTGGGTCTCATTCCTAGCTTTGATAGGCATCTCTCCTACATTCTTCCTTTTGAGAGTTTTTGCTTTTATTCTTAAGAGAGTACAAAATACTTTCTAGTTCGCTATTTTTCGTAATCTGAAGTGCTTCTATTGCAAGAATGAATTGTTGTATCTTGAGAGACGATTTTCGTTCAACCTTGAGCACCATGCATAGCAAATTCGTCTTAAGGATAGAGACTTAATCTCTCACCTCGATCCATCATCTTTTTGTCTCCATTATGTACAATAAGTGTACTGTAAGTCATTAACTTATTTATCGTTCTTGCACTTATTTTATAATATAATATATTTACATATAATACTTGCATGCTATATTATTTTTCAACAATCTTAACACGAACTTTGTATGTGCATTTATATTCCAGTGCTTGAAGATTTGTTCATTGCTTTTTTAATAGTATTTCTATACTCAAAGGATTATACTTTTGGCTAACTTTCAAATTATATGCATAATTAATTTTAACCTTAAAACTTTTTCGTTAGTTCATTTGTTGTTAATAAATTCTATATTCTAAATTATTAAAAGTTAACATCTTGTTGCTTTTGTATATCTCATATTAACTATCTCACATTAGTTATTATATTGTTATTATTTCTAATTTATCACTTTTTTAAGTGGTTTATAATGTTCTAGTATTTTAAACTATTTTTATAAAGATTTCTGCATAATTTGTGTCAAATATCTTGTGGTATATTGGTGAACTTCAAATTAATTAATTGTAGATCTTCGATTTTTATAACATAAATGGATATTAATGTGAATAATGTCATTCCCYCTACTAATATGGGAACCTATACACCCGACTCATGTTTTTGGAGAGAAGTCCGGAAAGTTCCGTGAGATTGATTTTAAGAGATGACAATCAAAAATGTTATTTTATCTCACCATACTAAACTTGGCAAGGTTTCTAACCAAAGAAGCCCTTGTTATGCAAGAAAATAATAGGGAGTCAGTAATTGCATTAGATAAATCGAAGCATTCTTATTTTTCATGGAAAAACTATATTCTAAACGGACTAGACAATACATTATACGAAGTTTACGGTGCTATGAAAACTGCAAAAGAACTTCCGAAGTCTTTGGACAAAAAGCACAAAATAGAGGATGCTGGCACGAAGAAATTCACTGTTGGAAAATTCCTTGAATATAAGATGGTGAACTCCAAATCTGTTATTAGTTGGCTCCAAGAATTACAAGTTCTTCTTCATGCATGCTGAAATATGTATCTTAATGAGTCATTTCAAGTAGCAGCAATGGCAATAGTCTTTTCTTGGACTGACTTTAAGAATTATCTTAAACATAAACTTAAGGAGATAAAGTTACAAGACTTGATTGTTCGCCTAAGAATGGAAGAAGACACAAAAAGAAAATAGAGAAGAATTCAAATGAGCAACTAATGCAATCAAAGGCCAAGAATAAGGACTCAATATGAGTTATGAAAATGTTGAAAACTATCGTATAAATACTTAAAAGTGTTTGGGTGGTTGGCAAAGGTAGAAGTACCATAGCCTAAGCAAATAAAAATTGAGCCTAAAACTATAGGTTGCATATTTTATTGTTTCCTTATTTCAAAACAAACATAAGTTGGAGAAGAAGCATAAAAGCTTCATAATTTTGTACAGAATATCTTGTGTTGGCCTATATCAGAGCTTGCAGTATGCATACATTGTGATAGTCAATTGCCTATTGTAAGAGCACACATTAGTATATATAATGGTAAGTCTCGAAATATACTTTGAAGACATAATACTATTAAACAATGATCTCTAATAGAATAATCTCCATTGMTTATATAAAGTCAAAAGAAAATCTCATGAATTTGTTTACAAAAGGCTTATCAAGAGATTAAATGAGTTATTTGTTGAAGGGAATGGGCTTAAAGCCACCCAACCTTGCTAATTGGAGATCCCAATATCTTGTTTAATAGGAAAATTAAGTTATGAATATTCAAATAAGCACTTGCGATACTTGGGAGTTAGGTCGTGGAAAGGCTTTCAACTTAGATTTGTATTTGTATGACCGATGTCTGACAAGGAAAACTAATGCAGATTGACTTGGATGAACCCGAGAGGGTTTGAAACGAGCAATTTTTGAATAGGAAGATGCCCTCGTGTTGCACCCCTCCTTTTTGCGATTCTCGATCTACCGGGAGCGTATCTATCTTTATCGTCATTGCTGTTGCAGTTTATCCGTGACTAGTATGCTCCCGACTCGGTTTTGTCTATCTTGCTGTTTCCCCTCATAATATCTTGTTGGAAGATTTTGTTTAGATCGYTTAAACATTGATTGATGGTAAATGCAAAATGTCTATGCCCATCATTTTTATGTGATACTAAAACTAATCTTCAGTTCCTCTTTCAAAAGTATTGGAAAGTAATAWGTAGGAAAGTAGATATTTTATATTCAATTCTTTCTATATATATACCTTTTACATTTATAATATCTAATTAGAGAATTTTGATTCGTAGCTAGTCCTAACTTGATTATAGGGAACTGATTCTTGATTCATGTAATAGTCAGAATAGCCTTGTATATTTATAGAGCATGTAATCACCTTACAAATCACTTAATACAATACATTTATTCAGTCCTCTTTCAATTTTACTGACAATGTTGAATAAAGATTGTGTATACTTTCTGACTATTGGAGGGTGTAGACTATCAAGATACTTTCTCTCCTACTGCGATAATTGCTTCAGTTCGTTGCTTGCTTGCTTTGGCTGCTACTCAAGGTTGGTCTCTTCACCAAGTAGATATCAGTAATGCCTTCCTCCATGGTGAACTTCATAAGGAAATTTACATGTGTCAACTGCCATGGCTTTGGAGACAGAGGAAGGAACATTTGTTTTGTCGGCTTCATAAATCTCTTTATGGTTTGAAACAAGCCTTACGCCAATGGTTCTCAAAATTCTAACGGACTATTCGGTCAGCTGGCTATGTACAGTCCAAAGCTGACTATTCGTTGTTCACTAAGAGACAAGGCAAGTCTCTCACMACTCTTCTAATTTATGTTGATGATATCCTGATGACTGGAAATGATCCAATTAATATTGTTGCAATCAAGGAATTCCTTCATAATTAATTGCACCTTAAAGATCTTGGTGAGTTAAAATAGTTTCTTAGCATTGAAATTTCTACATCTAGAAATGGAATATTTCCTAGCATAAGTATGCTATAGAGATTATCAAGGATGCAGGGCTATTGGGCAGCCCCTATTGACACTCTTATGGAGCATGGTCTGAAATTATCTGATAATAATGATTTGCTCAAAGACCCAAGCCGTTATAGGAGATTGGTTGGGAGGTTGATATACCTTACTGTTACAAGACCATACATCACATATTCTGTCCATATCCTCAGGAGGTCCATGCACCAACTTAGGAAGCTTCATATGGAGGCGGCTTTTCCTGTTGTTCATTACTTAAAAAGTGCACCTGGTCAAGGGTTATTCTTCTCTTCAAAGAGTGATCTTAGACTTACAGCTTGTTGTGACTCAAATTGGGCTGGTTGCCCAATGACTAGGAGATCTACTGCAGGCTATTTGTTTTTCTTGGACCTTCATTGATTTCATGGAAGTCGAAGTGTCAAAAAGCTCTCTCTCTCTCTCTCTTTTCAACTGAAGTGGAATACCATGCAGAGTTGACTTGGCTTCAGTATTTATTTAAAGATTTGGGAATCCCACATCAAGAATATGCAACATTTTATATTGTGACAATAGAGCAGCATTACATATTGCAACGAATCCAGTATTTCAAGAACGTACAAGACATGTTGAAATGGATTGTCACTATATAATGGATCAAATTCAAGATGGCTATGTAGAAAAAAGTTTGTAAAATCAGCATACTAGTTGGCAGATGTTTTGACCAAGTTTTTGGGAAAAGAGGCCTTTTGTTCCTATGGTTTGCAAATTGGGAGTACAAGACATGCACTCTCCAACTTGGGGGGGAGGGGTTATTGGAAAGTAGATATTATATATTAACATTTAGGAAAGTAAATATTTTATATTGCAGGAAATGGTTTTTTCTTGATTTCGATTTATTTTAATTATATGAATGAGTATTTGCACAAATAAAGTTCTGATTTGTGGGAAGTTAAGTTATAGGTTTTGGATTGTCTAGATTTGAGATAAAGAGCGTTTTAGTGTCATTGCGGTTTTGAAAGGGAGAACGTGATGACTTGAACATGGATGGGAAGAACAGGAAGAAATGTGAATTTTCTATAGCAAGAAGGCTTTTTTGTTAATTTGAGGAACCTTGATGCACCTTGGAACATATCCAAGTAGCCTTGAGAAGACAAAGAATCCCATATTGGAAACCCACCCCTTGCCATCACACCTTCAAAACTATTTAAGGTTCAAATAACATTTATAAGGGTTTGGACTCTTTTAATAATAAATGCAATATTGATTGGCTTGTTAATTGTCATATTAATGATGCTTTATATAAGAGACCCTAACTTAAGCTTTGGAATATCTTACTAGGTAAGACCCCACTCACATAGAGATTTGCCTGAACATTTGAGGTCTCTTTGGATAAAAAGGAATTTGGCAACATCATCTGGCACCCATGGTGCTTGAACCCAAAAACTGAACCACACAAAAAAACTTCTATGGCCCCCACCACCAGAAACCATAAAACAAACATGGATGACCGACCACCAACAATCCTTGATCTTCTRCCATCTTGTCCCTAAAGTCAGTCCCGCCATACCCCTTTCAGCAAGGATGTCGTCCGCTCAGGCTTCTAACCAGAGCATTGCTAAGGATGTCATACCACTACTAGACATACTAAGAGATCTTAGACAGCTTGAAAAACTATAGAGCATCTTGCAACATATAGAAAAGTTTCAAGAATCCTACGACAGAAAAAAGGAAAAGAACGTGTCATGGGAATCAACAAACCAACCTTAGTCGCATGCCCATGAAAGGTTTGAAGCAACACCTATACCACCGATCTTGCCTAGAGATAAAAGGTTCGAACTCTTGCACCCCGCAGATCAGGCCCTATCTGCTCACCCCTGGGCTAACTTGGCAACCATATCTCCCATCTGCCAAGCGACAGAGACCYATTTATGCCATAAGGCCAAACTCTCACTCTTGAGAGAGCACCTCCAATCATCAATCAGTACTTGGATACTATCCCAGAACACTGGAATCAGATGATAGAAAATAAAGTTCGTGAAATGTTGCCTGACCCCTCTCCTCCAACAACACGATGGAATATCATCCAAAATAATCAATTGAAAGAAGACTACCAAAATGTAGCCTTACCACCATGCTTCAAGATGCCCAAAGTCAAATAGTACAATGACACTACAGACCCTCTTATGCACCTTCACAACTTTATGACCTAAATGGTCACGGCTTCCTCCAGTGACCTCATCCTATGCCGAACTTTTCCCAGTACACTAGAGGGGCAGGCCCTCGGTTGGTTCTCCAGCTTACCACCTTCACATACAAAACCTTGATCAAATGGCGACTTCTTCTTAGCCCACTTTGCCAACTGTTGAGAACATAAGAAGACTACAGGAAATTTACTAAAAATTAGGTAGTGAAAAGATGAATACATGAAACAATACTTCTATCGTTTCAATGTTAAGGCCGTAGAAGTTCCTGATCGAATAGATGTTATATACATCCAAGCTTTCTACCACGACGTCAAGCCCAGTCACCAATATCCAAGAAATTGTCAAACTCCCACCCTACTACCATAGAAAGCTTTTTAAGCAAAGTGAGAAAGTTTATCACGGAGAAGAAAACGAAAAAGGCCAAGAGAGACCTACAAAAGGAAGAAAAATACAACACACCCCCTTAGGGAATAGGAACAAATGTCCACAGGCATTAGAACGCCTCTGCCCCCGAGTACAAGATCGGCTTCACTTTCCAACCCACGGCGAAACATTGACTCAACAATCCAAACCTCGACAACAAAACTACTTTAGACCATTACCCAAACTGCAAGATTTTACCCCATCCAACACTTCATGATCACATATTTTGCAGCAAATTGAAATCTTTGGCATTCTACGATAGCCCAAAAAGTTACTAGCTTCACACATAGACACTACAAAATTTTGCCAATTCCACAAAGACCATGGTCACAACACCGAGAACTACTATGACCTCAAGAAAGAGATTGAAGATGCTATTGGAAAGAACATCTCAAAGAATTTGTCCAAGCCTGTGCCTAAGATTGCAAGGACCTAATCCGACCTACAACACCCTTCGCATTGAGCCCAAAGTAGACCATTGTCCACAGGGTCACCAACCTGATGGCAGAGAAAAAGCACCGCATACGGGAAATGCAAACCAGTGAATCATTCATGTTATCTCATCACCAGCAATGAAACATAGAAAATTAAAMACCCTAGTCATCAATCAACTCAGAAAAAACCATGGCCATCACTCTTAACATTGCTGATATTATTATCGAATGAATACTAGTAGACACTGGTAGTTCTGTCAACATCCTCTTCAAAGATACATTCTACAAAATGGGTATTGATTCTCAGCATGTCATAGCAGATGAAACAAAATTGGTCAGGTTCACGGGTGACACCATCTCAGCAGTTGGACAAGTAAAGTTGGTTGTCACCGTTACAAAAGACAATAAACAAGCCAACGAGTTTGTAGAGTTTCTACTGGTCCCAACACACTTCGCATACAATGCAATCTTAGGTTGCCTAGTTCTCGCCACCTTCAGAGGCCAAATTACCATGCATGACAACCAAATCACCTTGTTGAGCAATAATCACCCTATCTTTGTAAAGGAAGACAAAGCCAACATCTGAGAATGTTACTCTTCTACCATCCCACTGAGGAGCATGAAGCAAGCCACAATGATTGGATCAAATCGGCCACCGATCTCAAAAACATACAAGCTGACACGGAACACCTAACCAGATGTGTTAAGGTTGGTAAATCAATGTCTTCTAAGACCAAAAAGGACATCTCAACACTTTTCACAGAGTTTAGAGATATTTTTGCTTGATCACCAATGGATATAGACACCATTGGTCGCCACCTAGTAGAGCACAAGCTTGGAATACAACCTAAGTCCAAGCCCATAAGATAGAAGAAAAGACATTTCACTACTGAAAGGATGGCTGCCATCAAAGTAGAAAATGATGACCTTCTAGCAAAAAACATAACAGGCCTGTCCAATGCCCAAAATGGTTAGCAAATCTAGTTGTAGTCAAGAAAAGTGATGAAGGTGGAGAATGTGCATTGACTTTACCGACCTTAACAAAGCAATACCAAAAAACTATTCCCACTCCCGAGGATTGATAGACTTACCAATGCCACAGCTGAAAATAGTATGCTATGCTTTTTAAACACATACAAATGATACCACMAAATCCARATGGCACCCAGCAATAAGGAGAAGACATCCTTTGTAACTAAATGCAGGTCTGGACTTTCARGAAATTRTCATAAAAGCATTCCAAGATCAACTTGAATGCAATGTTGAACTTTATGTCGGTGATATTCTCATCAAGACCAAAACRACAAACACAACTGTCACAAACATCAGGGAAACTTTGCAGACCTTGCTGATGATTGAGATGCAATTGAATGCTAAGAAATACTAGAGTAAAAGCAGGGAATTTCTCGATTACATAGTGTCAGACAGAACTATTGAAGCCAACCTAGAAAAAATAGAAGACATTCTCACCATGAAGCCTCCAAGGACAACCAAAGAAGTGCAGAAGTTCACGTGATGCCATGTTGCACTAGGAAGGTTCATCTCCCGATCAGGAGAAAAAACCTTACCACTATATAAGATCCTTAGGATTTTAAGTTGGACATTAATTGCCAAACAACCTTCCATAGTCTTAAGAAGTTCTTGGCAACTCTCCTACTACTTACTGCACCTATATATAGTGAAATTTATTTCTAGACATCTCTGTTAGTCATTCCACTATTGGTGCAGTAATTTCCTCCCATAGAAACTACATTGTTAATCATATATATTATGCGAGCCCCATACTACGTGGGCTTGAGGAGAGATAGACAATGTCGGAAAAACACCTTGTAGCACTCATCATACAGCCCGAAAGCTGCGACCCTAGTTCCAAGCTAGTACTACTTATGTGCCGCTCAGCTAAATTTTTGCACAAATAGGCTAGTGAAGTGGGCCATAGAATTTCTGCACATCTCTATTAGTCACTCCACTGTTGGTGCAGTAATTTCCTCCCATAGAAACTACATCATCAAGCCCGTATATCATGTGAGCCACATATTACGTGAGCCTGAAGAGAGATAAACAACGTTGGAGAAACACCTTTAGCACTTATCATCACAGCCTCAAAATTGCAAAGCCACTTCCAAGCTCATCTAGTAGTAGTACTGACTAATGCACCCCTTAGCCAAATTTTGTACAATCATGAAAGCATGGTATGCTGATGAAGTAGGCTATAGAACTCAGCGAGTACCAGATTGATTACAATCCTCCAGGCCCAAGCCTATATGACTTCATAACCAAGTGTATTGTAAGTGATCCAAACACGACAGAGAAGTTAAATGCCCAGCCACTAACCTATTGCTGGATAGCACACACTGATGGCTCTATTAGAGGAAAAATTAGAGGGGTCAAATATGTACTTACCAGCCCTAAGGGAMTGGAATTCACATATGCACTCAAATATTCTTTCCCAAAAAGCAACAAYAAGTCAGAGTATGAAGTTGTGCTCCAGCAATAAGAGCAGCCTTGTCCCTTCAGGTTCACAGCCTTACCCTCAAAAGCGACTCTCAAGTCGTGGTTGGGCAAATCACAGAATAGTTCGAAGCAACGGAACCAAACATGCAAGAATATCAACAAGAAACCAGAAAGATCRCAGCAAAATTTGATTTATTCCAAGTACAAAAAAATCCTAGATCTTAGAACCAAAAGATTGATGCCCTATCCAAGATAKGCTCACATGCCGACCTGGATGTTACATGAGTCAACCCTCTATTCGAAAAAAGTATCGATAAAGCCATGGTAGGATGTATAACCAGCACAGTCAGTTGGATGCAACTCATCATTGAGTACATCACGGGAAAAATATTGCCACAAAGCACAAGCAAAGAAAATAAGAGCGGCGAGTCTGCTTTATGTGATGATGGATACATAGTTGTATAGGCGATCATATACGTAGCCCTTGTTAAAATGCCTCTCACTAGAAGAAGCAATTATGACCTTTGAGAACTGCATAAAGGAATATGTGGAGCATATATTGGAGCTCGAAGTCTAACTAGAAAAGTAATGAGAGCATGTTATTACAGGCCCACGATGGAATTTAATGCCTGAGAACTGGTGCAAAGATACAACTAATGCCTGATAAACTTAAACACGAATCACCTATCTTTGTTGGAATATCAGAGGTTGAGAAAGTCCATAGCCTTTGCACAATAGGGAATGGATCTGGTAGGACCTTTCTCGAAAACTTCGGGTAACAGAGAGTTTATTGTAGTAGCTATAGATTACTTCATAAAGTAGGTTGAGCCCATGCACTGCCTAGAAAATAAAAAAATTCTTCTGCGACAAAATCATATCTCATTATGGGATTTTTAAAATTTTAATCATCAATAGTGGCTAACAATTTGAGGCTGCAGAGTTCCAAACCTTCTRCCAGGATATTGATCACCAATTCATATCCGTCRYATACCCACGGACACACAGTCTCGTAGAAGTAACGAACAGAGCAATAGTTGYCGGACTTAAAAAATGTTTGGAAAACCACAAAGGAAAATTAGTCGACAAGCTCCCAGATGTACTCTGGTCCTATCAAACCATGACACATTCTAGAACAAAAGGGACCTCGTTTACTCTATGTTTTGGAATAACATTGTCTTGCCAATGGAAATAGGAGCATAAAGCCCTCGAATAGAACGTTCCAACCCAAATAGTAGTGATCAAAAACTRGCAGAGAATCTAGTTTTGTTGGAAGATGTTAGGAGCACATATTGTCCAGGGAAATAGCTTAGAAACAAGTTCTAACTCGTGCATACAAYAAGCAGATCAACCCAACAACACTTAAAGAAGGCGACTTGGTATTACGAAGTAATGAAGTCAGCAAAGCAAAAGGAATAAAGAAGCTGGACCAGAAATGCCAAGGGCCCTATATTATAGCAAAAAATAATAGGAATAGCAGTTTCAAACTCCAAGTTGCAGAAGGTGCGACAATAGCCTGAACTTGTAATGTGCATAATTTAAGAAAAACGTTTCCTAGTTATGCCTTAACTATGGTTTTCTTTTCTTGTTTATATTTTGCTATCTCCTTATCCCTATCAGTACAGAACCTGATTTCTTGAATTTAATTCAAAGCCCATGAAATGTGGCAAAGACTTCTCACATAAAAATCATGCATAACAATAATAGGCAGACATAAAGATATATATTACAAATAATTTGCAAAGACTTGTCTAATTTCCTAACTAAAAAATAGAAGGCCACGAACAAAAATGACCAACAGAAACATCCTAAACCTGACTACAGGTAACCCCCATACTCAATTGAATCTATGGAACACACTAACTCAACCCTTTTTTCATGCCTGCATCTTTACCACTCCTCGTCTAAAGGATTCCGCCTCCTATATTCTCAATAAGTTGAAATGGTCGCAGACTCGGATCTTGAACCTAATGATCCCACCCGGCCGAAGCCAACTATTCCTTCCATACCTCGTCCGCCTCCATCAAAATCTCTAGTTCGGCCTCCAGCATTCCTGAGCTTGCAGCCCGTAGGCATGAGTAACAACCCTCCATGGTCTCACAACTTATCGATGCACCTCTTCGGCCAGACTCTGTTTGTTGCTTCAATGAAATAACCAAAAGCAAGCACGACTTGAGTTAGTCGTATCCATACACTCGTTTTCATCAATTTTAGGCCACGAATACATTAATGTATGCCTCCCACCTGTCAAAATAGCTTTCTGAACACCTTCTGGATGAGCAACTGAGCAGCTTTCTTGGTTAGACATGCTTTACCAGAATAAAGGAAATGAAACACTTAACTTGACGAATAATCTCACATTACAAACACTTAGATAAGTGATGATTGAGCAACTTGAATAAATGTAACCACCCTCGTAATACAATGGAAATTAAACACAGCCTACCAATATGTCTTTCACGACATGACTCGTCATAACTCGGCGCAATCAACAATACAACACACTCAACCSTAAAGTATAATAATGATATTAGAGATAGCAAGAATGAAAGCATAACACACATAATAACAATATATAAAAACACATGTTTATACTTCTTAGCTTACATTTATAACATTTAAGGGCATAGAAGCCTCTATACAAAGCTATCTACCCTGCTAGCTAACTCAAACTACTGCTCATATTCTACTAGTGATCGGYATTCACAAGATCATGATATTCGAATGGAGTCCTAAAGAATAGGCTGACTCTACATTACATTCCCACCTCTTTCATTGAGCATTTGGCTCCCAATGAATACACCTCAACCTCTCTTGATTTCAACGTACACCCTCCCCAAGGATTTTGGATCCATGAACCCAACCCRAGCACACCCATTGAGCCCTATTGAAGCCATGCACAATCCCTATTTGCAAAAACATTCTTTCCCGATTCTCCCAACTCGATCACAAGTTCATTATGTTTTGCCTCTCCCGACCTTTCAACTTGTTGCCTGAACAGCAAGTTGTCTCACTCGAGCCCGATTCCACCTTATTCCCTTATCCTAGCTCATTTCCCGTTTGCATCGCCATAACTATCACACCCCTAAATTAGAAATTATCCTAACCCAAGAATGTTACTAATTTACCCTTGCATAGATTACGAAAATTGGAAAAATCAAATTTTAATTTTTACAGTAGAACAGATTTGTAAAACTTTCGGTAGAGTCTCTATATAATGTCAACATATGCCCCTTGTTCACAAGAAGAAAACAACACTCAACCACAACCAATACTCCATCTTATAGAATAAAAATATTTTCCATCCCTAACAACTCCAACCATCAACAACCAAGAAAATACTCTTTTAGTTACAACCCAGAGAAAACTTCGAAAGAATAAATCAATGAAGAAATAAATAATAAAATGAATAACTACATAAATAAAGGTTGCTCTATCCCATGATTCCCAAAACAAAACCCTCCGGTATCAAAGCCTACACGTAAGCGATCCCTATGCACCATCTAGCTAGTCATCACCTGAAATATAAAATGAGGGAAATGGAATGAGCTATAAAGCTCAATAAGTAAATCTCATGCATGAATGCAGGTGTCATGCACTATATGTCATGAGTTTCAAAAACGAATCACTTATTTGTCAAAACTTTCCAAGCATACCCATTTCATCAAAACTTTCTCAAAAATTTTCCATTTCAAGTCGTGAGCTCACTTGGTGTGTTGTTTAGCCATTAAACTCTACAATGGGCAATTTTTATTTGGAATTTGGTCACATTATATCGGTAGAACCGCAAAGCGGTTAACATAACTTAATCTTTTCCTGAACATCACCTCATAAGAAGTGAATAATACAAGAATTCCCACCTTACAAGAGGGTTAGATCAGGTGCGCCTATCCTCCACGCCCCATTTCCCACTCGCATCTCTCATAGTCTAGGCTTTACATCCTTTTTCAAATCTTTAATGTTTAGAAATTATTCAAAATAAAAATCACATCTTTTCAAACTTCATTCCTCAAACATTTGCTTTCCAGCATTCTTTAAAACATTTACTCTCTTAGATGCATGAATATGCTCATGCCAGTGAATTGTGCAAGCTACTGCAACTATATGCTCATGATCATRGACCATATGAATTCTGAATTTGAACTTCCCAACATGTCATCAAGTAGTAAAATTCACATACTTGAAATAAAATCATCAATCATATCACATAAAAGTAGGTCAATTATARCCACAATACATATGCAATAAAATTAGAGAAAATGTGAGAGTTTACTTACTTGAAGTCCTCAATGAAATTTAACTTTTCTTTCAATAGCTAGCAGAGTGCCTTGGCCGCCACAACATTAATGTGCCAGGAAATATCCTAATTTTTATTACAAAAAGAATATACATCTTATGTTTGTTTAACCAAATACGTTCATTTAACATGACAGTTCACCATTAGTACATTCATCATTTATCACACGAGTGTCATTCACCCATTTTAACTTCGGACTTCGACTTTAACATTGAAAACAATAAAATTACCGAAAGGTATAAATAAATTCCATGACTCTCGACCTTCGTTAAAATGACAATAATAAACAAAACAACAATTTATTTCTAAAAACATGTTTCTCATACTAATTTAAATTTCACATTTAATCATGTGTCAACACATTCTATGTTTTTCCCAATTATCAATACAAGACACAAATATGTAAACTATTCAATTAATGTAATAAAGGACATAAATGTTTCACCCTGAATCCAGTAAATTTCTAGGTGTAGAGTATGGCACAATGTTGTCAAAAGCGCTTGGGAAAATGAGCTCCGAGCATGCGAACGGTCGGCGAACAGTAGTTTGGTCCCGAACAGCGACAGTGCACGTAGCTGGTTCGAGCACAGCACACAGCACCTGACTGGTTGCCTAGTCGAGCTCCAGGCCAATCTACTCCGAGCGATCTGCTCCTGGTCGGCGATGGGAGAGAGCCAGTGAGCATCAATCGAGCGGCGCCGAGCTGTTGCTGGTTCCAARTCCGGAGAACTCCCTTTTTTGGTCGAACCGCGAAAAATAGACGAGTGGCTAGCGGCATGTGCAGATGGGCTAGTAAACGTCTGAGCTGAAGCGACGATGCATACAGATCAGCTGGCCGCACGGCAGAGCTTCTATCCGAGCGAAGGAGGATTTCTGGTTAAAGCAAGCAGTACGCTGAGGTTTGGTGTGCAGAGCAGATCATCTAACACTGCAAGTCCCATCGCTGTGTGCAGAGATTAGCAAGTAGTAATGACATCCACGGCATGGAACAGGGGAAGAGATGGCAGTATCAAGAACAACGGAGGGGGTGCGGGCAGCGAGCAGAAATCTCTGGTCATGCAATGGCTGTAATGCAAGCAGCGACGTGCGGCGATTGTTGCGCATAGAGATGATATGTAGCAACGGTGAGGGCAGAGGGAAAGTGGCGGCAGCGGCTGAGAGTGATGAAGAAGAAGGTCTAAAGGCTGAAACAACCTTCTTTTTTTTTTTTTT
>MEJB01000002.1:3764522-3839316 GCA_001752375.1 Rhazya stricta | reverse complement strand
CAGGTACCACCTATTCATAAAGGATAAATACGCGGCTAACGAAAGAAGTATCTACGGCTTTGTACTTCTCGCGGAGTCTCTAAGTAGACATCTTCTAAAATGCTAAAATCCGGGAATAATCCGAAAGGAGGAGAGTCGGTGATGGAAGATATCGATGTTTTGCTTATCTATACGTACGGAAAGATTAGTTTCCCTCTTCTGCTGGCCTAAGCCCGGTAGGTCCAGAATAGAATGGTACGTCACCAGGCGACGCAGACTCGATAAACTAACGTCTCGGCGAAACGAGGTAGGAGACACAAACACTACCTCCACCGTTGAATGAGAAACGAACTTGTTCGGACCTATCGGACATATACTTCGTCCCCTCGTATCGACACCACTCTCTGACGTTTAGTAAAGATTAGGTCGGAGTCAAACCGATGAACCAAAGGCCAAGGGAGTTGGAGGCAACAAAAAAAACCGGGGGGGGGAACCCTGGTTGGGAAAGAAAAAAAAAAAAAATGGGAAAAAAACCCTTAACCCCCTAAAAAAGAAAAAAAAGGGCCGGGAAGGGTAAAAACCAAAAAAAAAAAAAACCGGGGTTTAAAAAAATGAACCCCCCCGCCTTTTTAACAAGAAATTTTGTTGAAGGGAAAAAAAAAAAAAAAAAAAAAAGAAAAAAAGGAAATTTGAAAAAAAAAACGGGTAACACTTTTTTTTTTTTTTAAAAGGGTGGGTTATTCTGTTGAAAAAGAAAGGTTTTAAAAAAGAAAAAAAAACGAAAAAAAACACAAAAGAAAAATTGAAATCAAAAAAGAAAAAAAAAAATGAAAGTTAAATCAAAAAAAAAGTGTTTTCTTTTTTTTTAAAAAAATAAAAACTAAAAACGCTAAAAACCCTTTTTTCCGCCCAACCGAAAGGACGGTTTTTTGTTGCACGGTTGTGGAAGGGGCAAAAAAAGCACGTAAACGCTTCTCTCTCAAAATTTGTTTTCGTGGTGTGGAGGGTTTTTTTCAAAGGGTGGGGAAAAACAACCCAAAAAAAAAAAAAAAGGGGTAAAAAAAAGGGGTTTGTGCTTGTTGTGTGGAAAAAAAAAACAAAAAAAAGAAAGAAAAGGTGGAAAAATTTCTTTTTTCCTGCGTAGGGTTTTAAGGTTCGAAAAAGGGGGTAGCGGCGGGAAAAATTTAAAAAAAAAAAAAGAAAACCTTGAAAAAAAAAAAAAAAAAAAAAAAAAAAAAAAAAAAAAAAAAAAAAAAAAAAAAAAAGGAAAAAAGGATGCTGTTTTTGCTTGGTTTGCTTTGCAAGGGGGGGTTTAAATTTTTTGGGGGCAAAAAAAAAAAACAAAAGGGAAAAGAAGGAAAAAAAAAAAAAACGACGGTGAAGGGAAAAAAAGAGTTGAGAAAAAAAAAAAAAAAAAAAAAAAAAATTCCTAAGTGGTTTTTTAAACTTGGTACGTGCGTGAAAAAACGAAAAAAAAAAACCCCCAAAAAAAAAAACCACACCAAAAAAAAAGAGAGGAGAAAAAAAGTCGCGAAGAGGGAAGGAAAAAAATTTTTGTTGAAGGACGGAAAAACGGGTTTTTAAGAGAAAAAAAAGTTCAAAAAAAAGCTCGAAAAAATGGTTGGAAACCAATAGGGCGAACCCCAAAAAAAAAAAAAAGAGAAAAAAGAGAAAAAGAAAAAAAAAAAAAAAAAAAAAAAAAAAAAAAAAAGGTTTTTAAAAAAAAAAAGTCGTTGTTGTCCAAAAAGTTGGGAAAAAAAAAAAAAAAAGAAAACCCGAAAAAAAAAAAAAAAAAAAAAAAAAATTTTTTTTTTTGTTAAATGAAAAAGTTTTTGTTTTTTAAAAGAAAAGGAAAAAAAAAAAAAAAAATTTTTTCGAAAAAACAACGTGGGTGTTTTTCAAAAAAAAAAAAAAACGAAAAAAAGAAAAAATTTTGTTTGCTTGTTTGAAGTTGTGGGGTTCAAAACAGGAAAACCCCACGGTTTGTGGAAGAACAACCCTACTGGGGGGGCCGTTTGAAAATGGCAAATAAAAGTTCGAAAAAAAAAAAAGGGGGAAAACAAAAAAAAAAAAAAAAAAAAAAAAAAAATTCCCCCACGTGTTAAAAAACAAAAAAAAAAAATACCTTTTTTTAAAAAAAAAAAAAGAGAAAAACCCGTTGTGTTTTAGAAAGTTTTAAGAAAAAAAGGGAAAAAAAAAAAAAAAAAAAAAGGGCCCAAAAAAGGGGAAAAAAACCCGGTTTTACTTAAAAAAAAAAAAAAAAAAAAAAAAAAAAGTTTAACGGGGTTTTTTAAAAAAAAAAAAAAAACAAAAAAAAAATAGGGTGGTTCAAAAAGAATAAAGGGTGTCCTTTTTTTCCTAAAAGGGGGACAAAAAGGAAAAAGTTTTTGTGTGGTGTTTTTGGCCCTTTTGTTCTCCTTTTTTTTCCTTTTGGTTTTTTCGCTCTTTTCTTAGAAAAAAAAAAAAAGAAAACTTCTTTTTTTGAAAAAAAAAAAAAAAACCCCCTAAATTTTTAACCCCCCCGGTTTTGTTGTGTTGTTTTGTTAAAAAAGATTTTTTGAGGGGTGTTTACCGGGCCTTTTTTTTGGGAAAAAAATTTTTTGGCTTGTTTGTTTTAATTAAAAAAAACTTCGTTAAACCAAAAAAAAAAAAAAGAAAACGGGTTGTGTTGTTAAGGTATGTTTAAAAAAAAAAAAAAAAGTGGGTGGGGAGTTTGGGGTTTCCCTGTTTCCGAAACAAAAAAAAACTTTTTTTTAAAAAAGTTATCGAAAAAGAACCGGGAAAAAAAAAAAAAACAAAATAAGTTCAAAAGAAAGCAAGGGTGTGTTGGGGGTTTGAAAAAACCCATGGCAAAAAAAAGAAAGCAAATTTTTTTTTAAAAAAAAAAATTTCGTTGTTTTTTTTTGAAAAAAAAAAAAAAAAAGGCGGGGAAAATTTTTTTTTGCCTTTTTTGGTTTTCTTAAAAAAAAAAAACCCCTTTTTTAAAAAAAGGAACACAAAAAAATTTTTTTTTTTTCGCGGTTGGTTTTTAAAAACCAAGAACCCCTTTTGGAAGGGGGGGGAAACCCTTTTGGTTAAAAAGAAAAAACCGGCTTTGTTTTGTTAGGTCTTTTTTTTTGTTGAAAAATGATGGTAGCCCAATGTTGTTGAAAAAGGGACTTTGGTGTTTTGTTTGTTTGGAACTTTTTTTTTTTTTTTTTTGTTTTTTACCCGTTGGGTTCTTGTAAATTTTGGAAAAAACTTTGTTTTGTTTTTTTCCTTTGTGGGGCGTTTCAAAAAAAAAAAAAAGGGGGAACCGGTGTTTTGTCGTTGGAACAAAAAAAAGAAAAGGGGGGGGGGGAAAAAAAAAAAAACAAAAAAAAAACTTTGGTTTAAGGAAAAAAAAAAATTTTTTTCCCCCAGACCCTTCGTTCTTTGTGTTGAACCCCCGGGTTCCGGGGTTAAAAAAAAAAACCTTCACCGTTTTTAAAAAAAAAAAAAAACTTTGTGCGAAAGATTTTTTTTTTTGTGCTTTGTAAAAAAAAACCCTTTGAAGCAAAAAAAGGGGGGGGGGGGGAAGAGAAAAAAATGTTTTCTTTTTGGTTTCTTTTTTGTTTCAAAGGTTTTTTCGTTTTTTAAAAATTTTTCCCTCGAAAAAAAAGCCGCGACGAAAACCCTTTGACGGGGGGAAAAGGGGGGAAAATTAATTTCTTGTGTTTGTTTTTCAAAAAAAAAAAAAAAAAATTCGATTCCCGTTTCCATGAACGGTAAAATGGCAAATGCAAGGTATCTTTCCTTGTTGATCCTAGAAGGGAAACTTCTCTTGCAGAGACTTCATTTATTATTTGATCATTTACGAACACACAAGAGAGTGAAAGTAGACAAATGGAAACACAAAGAGATGAGGATCTGCTTTTTGGTTCCAATTGAAAAGACTTTAAGTTTCTATTCTCCTCTGCCACATTCACTCTATGCTGGTCACCTCGTACTCATGGGATATTTGTAGAGGTGATTGCTTCGAAAYGGGCCTTTGTTCCGACCAGAGCTCTAGATTGACTGTTCCAGTTCCCCAGTGAACAAGACACTTGTATACCTGTTTAATGTTGAACCGGTTGACTAATGCCAAGCCTACACATTTATCTACAAGCATCCATTCACCTGTACAGGAAAGGAAAAGAAAGTTAAAAAGATGAGTATTCTTTTCCTCTATTTATTGGCTGAAAGGAATGTCAGGTAAAAGCTGCAACATAGAAGATACATGAACTTTGTTTCCAGAACATAGAGCTGAGTTCATGATCCGAAATAATAACCGATACTTTTTTCTTAAACCCATTCTTTTATATGCATRTCTGCTTTGTTTGATATTTTCATCAATGCAGGACTAGGTATATGAAGGACAGCAATAGCAGAAAGCATTGGCTGCAATCCYTGGAAAATTAGCTTTCTTGGTTTCTAAAGTTAATAAAGCTTATAAAAGTGTAGCCACTTTCAGACATTAAATGATTTCCTAATTCAGATCTTCTTCCACAACTAACTCCAGACTTCATCTGAATAGTAAGTCATGTCTTTCAAACTTCAAATTGGAAATAACTTCCCGGTGGTATGAAATCCATTTTTTTTTTTTTCTATTTATTTCAAACTTTCACAATGGTCAGGGACCCCAAAGTAAAAAAATGACTGCCGAAGGATCTGGAAACAAATATTGGTTCTGTCATAGTAGAGAGTTAAGCATCGGAAACCTTTGAAATTGAACCAAGTCCCATAACGATTTGTTCTTGAAGTATATCAATATGCCAACTCAATAGGAAGGACCGACAGAGCAACAAAACCATACAAAGAGATAGATCTTACCATCTGGGCGMAGATCACCTTCAAAAACCTGCTCTCCAGAATCTGGCCAAATCTCACGCTTGGATCCATCGATGGATGTGAACAGCACATATGATTCAGTAGGGTGTAACAAAGCAAATGTAGGATGCACCCGCAGACACACAAGCCTACGATATCCAAAAGAAGATGAAGAAATCACTAGAAGTTACAAAAATAGAGAGGACCTGAAAAGTGAATTGCAACCGTCTCCTGAATTGAAGTCTTAAGAAGTAAATACAAATAATTGATTACTTTCCTAAAAGAAGCCAACCCAAAAAAAAAAAAAAAAAAAAAGAAGAAAGTTGTAAGATCACATTGACTCAGTATTTGGTTAGTAGCTCCAGAGGGCAGACACCAATTGAAGAGCTTTTCCTATACCTTTYAGACAAACTGATCATAAGCTGAGGTTCCTCGTAATGTTGGAATTACATGGCAGGTTCCACTACGTACCCGTCTGACTCAGAAAACTTGTTAGAAATATACATTGTCCTGCATTTTCTTCTGAACAGCTTGAAAGTCTTTTAATCTCATGGTCAAATATTCTACCAGAATAAACTATTCTACACCAAATCACAGCTGTGAAGGAACTCATCCCTTCCTCCTCTCCAACAAGGGTTCCCCAGGCTAGGCCATCTCAGAAAGAATATCTAGGAAATACTCCATTAGCAAAAGCAGAAAAGTGAAGTTCTGATGCAGGATGTCTTGATCCTTGAAAGAAATCAGAAAGGAACTTCATACATAAGTAARCAAAAGTCCAGAGTTATATACACCTTAGGATAATGTCCTTGTAAGGAAAATATCACTAACATAACAAAGCTTACAATCCAAAAGTGCTTGAGCCTAAAGTTTCACTGGCGGCTTCTAATCCAGTTAATCATGGCACAATAAAACTTGATTTAAAACTATTGTCTCGAAAAATACAACTGGATGACTATAAGCAACTTGCAGCTAATTCTATCTGGGTTCTCCAGGATATCCAAGAGGTAATTKCAAATGCTAATGCATCTGACTTTTCCTTCTTTTGTTCTTTACAGATAATTAAAAAAGTTCCAATGAATATATACCCAGAACAACTATAAAAAAGATGTCTTGCAACACTTAGACTCTATTCTTTTGACTTGTTCAAATGCTATCCAATTAATTTCATCTGAGAGCCCAACAAAAAGTTTGCAATTTACTTGGTGTTTATGAAATTATCACMGATGATGATTATGTCAAGGTAAAGATCAGCATGGGCATTATAGCTTGTAAATCTCTGGAGTGGCAAAACTAAAAACATACATTTGCACCATAATACGTTCTCTTCCAATTCATTTACGTCCCATGAAGGTAGGAGAAAACCATAGATAAGACCAGTCAAAGATGACTCAGAAAGATTTTATTCAGAATAACTGCAGTATGTTTTCATAATTGTGTTCTCGTGCATTGAATGTGACAGCAACTTTCCCAGTTCAATATGCTCTATTTATTTCAATGAACTATAAAAATAGGACCTTTACATGTGAAGAATGATGCAGTATAATCACCTAGACAACAACCAGCTACATTAGTCAAGTAGAGTATAAAGAAATCAGATCTAACCTTGAAAATCCTCCAGAACCAGCACCAACTTTGTGAGCTACAATGCCAGAAGCAATGCGGAAAATCTTAGGATCATCTTTCGGGAAAGATATCTCCCGCTGAATAATCAATCCACCCCCAATATCACCTTCTAGTTTAAGAGATTCAACTTCTCCAGCCTGCTCCAGATCCCGTCTGTGAAAGCAAAAATATCTTAGCAAATGTAAATCTTAAAAAGCYTAAAATTACACTTTTAAGCAAGCATCACATAACATTTTTTTTCAATTTTCTCCTTTTACAATTATCAGAAACCAGAATAGGTTATATTGCATCCAAATGAACAAATAAATTTTGTGCATAATATTATAGTATAGATGGCTTTAGCCCTAACCAAAGAGAAGTCTTAATTTATCTGGCATAAACTCCCTCTGAAGAACTCCCCCTAAGAACATGACTCCATGAAAGACTATCAAACTAACAAGACAGAGAATAAATCCTCACCGTGCTTTTCTGCCACAAAATCAGGGAGAGATAAAGCAATTGATTTCCATTTTTGGAGGTCATGGCCATCACAATTATGATATGCTTTCTAGAATTAGTTTTACTTTTTATATAATATTAAAGAAATTTAATTCTAATTAGTCTAATATACATGCTCACCTGAACATATTATATATACAGTTGGGTATTTAACCAATCATACTCAACATAATGAGTTTAAAACAAAATTTCGGGCATACTCTATCTGCCCCGTAACRCATGGATAGTGTCATGCGATGCATCTCCTGTTTAAACTTTGTCCAACTCTATGGAATGTTTTGTTATTTAAATTATACATTTTTAGACCTGTGTTAAGCAGTTTCACTTACCAAAGGCAGCCATTTAGCACTTGTTCCCAGGTTCAATTCCCAGTTCTCATACGAATCTTTTGCATTAAACCAAAAGACTATCTTTTAATTGCTTTTGGAAGATTAAGGAAATTACCATTTGTTTTTCTTTCTTTCCTGACCAAACTTCACGCTTGAGTGAGTCGTGATCATATCTAARTACTCAATTACCCATCATATAAATTCAAGACCGAGACTATGTTGGAAAACTTTGGCACTGGTGTCAGCTAGGAAAATAACACCACTTGCATCATTTGGGCTGAATAAATATGTATTRTCTTTCTCCTTTTCTTTGAGCATGTGAGCAGGAAAAGACAAAGAAACTAGGAATAGTATCATTGCTATGTAAAGCATAAAACTTCCAGCATAAGTTCAGTACTCACTCAATGACAGAGTACTCCTCAGTGCATCCAGCAGATCGGTATTCTGTGCCACCATATTCTTCATATCCGCTAATGTCAACCYGGCTGTGAAGCCACTGAATTCCTGTTGCAGAGCACAAGTAGATAAGGTAGGAATCAATACTGTGGAGACAACATATATTGCCAATAGAAGAAGATAAATATCCACAGCTAAATGAAGACAATGCCATCATAGGGAGGCCTCAAGAAGATAAATATACTTGTTAATTACTAACCTCTAGTTCTAGAAGAAGACAGAAAGCTTCTCTAGTTTCAGAAATAACAGTAACCTCCCTCTAGTTCATAAGTATATACAAAGACATGTAGTTTAATAGCACCCAAAGAAATCAGATAAAAAAATTCATTAGCACAAGGAGCAAAGTATTCGTTTACAGATCACATGTAATGTATTTTTCATTTCGTACTAGTTATTTTTTGTCCATATGCATGTAATATACATGTGTATGTAACATATACCATATATGGGTGAATGTCATTTAGTAGGTGTTCCATTTCTTTACTGTCATTATTGATCCTACAATATAAGATGCCATGATGAAAGGCCAAACTTGTAAATGGGAAGGCCATCACTTTTTCAGAGCTRTAAGTATCTTATGCCATTAAATAAAAGTTCTCACTAAAGGATGTCAATATCATTTCAAGAACTGGAGGAGAGTTCTCTGTTCTTTTTTATCTGCTTTTAGTGTAATTTACCATTATTAAATCTAATATTATGGAAAAGAACATAGAARATGCAGTAAATCCAGATTGATTGATAAAAAGACAAAACTTCAAAGTGGAAAATATTTAGAAGAATGAAACCGCATATTTAGATGACTGATCTAGAAGAAATTCAGAAACAATAAGATGCTATTCAGCCATTTCATACAAATGTAAAAGCAAAGAGAGTCTCCCATAGAACCATCACAGAATTAGAATAACTTTTGCTGAGAAAAGGGATTTATTTTTCATCTTATATGCAACAAAAATCGAAAGTTACCACAAAACTTCACATGAGAAAAAGAGGATCTTATAGATTCCATATTCACCRGGGACCACCATTTCCTTTCTTAGCAAGATATGGGATTGCAAATTTCTTATAGTTTGTGGATAGGTCACCTGATCCCGTGACAATGTAAATTATGATCAGTTGGATAAGGATTGTTCCGTTGCACACTAGTCCAATGATGTAGAAATTTTCATGATGTAGAAATTTTCACAACGTAGAATCGTAAAGAACTGGAGGCAAAAGTGTACAAAAATCTATTCAATGAGCTCACAATTAGTTGAAGATCTGATATTGGATGTTCTAGAAATTCTCAAAAGGATTTGTAGCTTTTTATTACTAGAAACAATGAATTACTGAATAGTAATTCATATTTTAGAACATTACCACTGTAATTTCAAAATGAAAGGGGAAARGAAAATGTSAAGCTTCTGTATTGATATCAATTCCTAAAATCCTGACTSTCAAAATACTAAGAATCAACAGTAGAAAAGTACTAAATAGTAGGATTTTGCCAACATATTAAGCAGYTACAAGAGCAAGAAYATAGATCATAGTGACAATTACAGCAGGAAAACAAAAAATAAAATGCAAAGTGGGGCTGACATCTACCAGTACCATAAAATTGAACTAAAATGCAGAAACAGAAAATATACGATTCAAACAATTATTCAACATAGAAAAAAAAAGGGGGGGGGGGGGGGGGGCGATCACACCTGAAGGACAATGCTCCATGGAAATAATTCGACCACCAATCCACGGAACCACTTTAAGAACCCAGTCTCCACTTTTCAACTGAACAGGAGTCCTCGAAAGCTCTGCGCCCTTGTGACCAGGAGCATCATCCATATCACATATACTTTTCGAACTTTCTGCAATTTAACAAGTAATTTATTAAGAATCTGGTAGTAAATATTTCTAGTGATTTCTAAGTCCCCAAATCTATCTATATGGCATCTCTACCTATCAAMCTATCATAATGTACCAACTGAAATTCTTCCAACATGAATCAAGCATTCTATTACATGAGAAATTTGTRGCAAAGCTCATTCAGATCAGTAATTCTCGACCATATTCACATCACATAGCAACATTCTGAATTACCAATCTCCTATCTAGGGGTAGCAAAGCAACCAAAAAATATAGAACACGATTTTCTTTTTAATATGCGTACGTGTGTGATATACATGCACTCACTTTTGATATCTCTAATGAGAAAAATGGCCTGAGACAATTATGTTTGTATCTCTAAATCTGTCAAAGAAAAAGAAACCAAGACTGCAAACTACAAAAAAACATATGCAGATGAATGTATCAGTCCTGCATGACAAATAAAGAGTTCAAAGTCCAGGAAACAGCTGAAGAGAAAAATCAAARGAAACATATATTACCAGAGAAGGATTATGCTATGATAGGAGAAGACATTAAAACAACATAAGTCTGAAAATGAATGACAATGTTTGTAWCAAATACAAGTCACTCCAGATTAAAGAAGATAAGCAGTTGGAAATTRCATTTAAGAACATAAAGAATTAAAAGTCCTAAATAGAAGATAAACACAGGTGAGAATTTTCTTCATGGTTTATTGTCCTTTTGCTGAGATGTGGAAATGAATACRATCACAWGGGTATGCAGGATCACAAACTTCCCTATACAATTCTTTCCTTTTGTTTACGAAAATGAAAATGTTAAAGAGGTAGAAGACAAAAAATTTGGATATTGTTAGTTCCAAAGAAACTAATTACCAATTCGAATTTTATACTGTTTTTCACTTGCTAAAACCAAATTTGACACATCTTCCTCTGAAGGCATCATGATTTGCACGATTTCTCCATCAGTGCCCCATGCATCAAGCTGTTTTTAAAAATTAAGAAAAAAATAAACAAAGTCATAAAATATAGAGAAATATGACATATCGATAAGAAATCTGATTCAACAAATAAATTAAATTGGACAACCATACGTACCATAGCACCACTACCAAGCAATAATTGTACATGTAAACGACGTTTAGGCCTCTTCCATGATCCTTCAGTTTTGGAGATCCTCAGAGTTACAACTGAAGACTGAARTTCAGCAGCATACGTTGTCAAAATATAGGAACCTTTATTGTATTCATATCCATCGCCAGCATCTTCAAACAGAATACCTTCTGCTTTACCTGTGCTTTAAGAACTTCATCTAAGTCAATTATAATCAGATGGCACATGCTGCAACATTGAATGCTATAGCCAAAGATATTGTTTATCAGCATAAACAGACACGATCTGACATTTCAACAATGAAACAGAAAACATTGTAAAAAGCATGATATGTTCTTCGATTCCATTTTATAAACAGATTTTTGTATCCCATACTTGTGAGTCATATGAATCCGTATATACATCTMTCKGGAAGCTAAAAAAGTAGTGACTTCTATTAGTTTGTTTCTTTTCATTTGCAGCTATGGCAGTCTGCTTTCTCTCTAAACTAAGTCTAAAATTGTTTCTCAAAAATTACAAAAAAGTATATATCTCCCTTTTAAAGTGTGAAACATAGATGTTGATTTTATAAGGCACAAGGTTGACCAAATGGGAAAGAGACAAACTGGTCAGAAATGTCATTTTTAATGAAACTCCGTGTGTAAACATGCCTTTAGGCAGGGAAGCTCGATACATAGAATTACTTTTGAGAAATGCGCGTTCTGGCTCATAGAAGACAATAGAAAGGAAAAAGATACCACTTGAACTTGAAACGGAGTTCAGAACCAGAAGGTCCCAAAAACAACCAAGCATATGCCCATTAATTAGTTGGAAAAGAATCATGCTCTCCAAATGATTTAAATAAAGTTTACTGCATCAATCCCAAAGAAGAATTTTGTTTGGTCAAAAAGAAAATGTCCATGGAGCAACTATATGCAGCTGATTAGAATATCGAGTTCTAGGAGTCAACAGYCACTTGGAATTGTGGTCCAATGCATAAGCACAGGAAAATTGATCTTTAAGACTGTTTATCTATTTAACAGTCATCAATCTTGTTTAGATTTATTGTGTTTAAAGTTGTTTTGACTAGAAGTCCTTTTTCTAGATATAGTAGCAGTAGACTTATGAAGTGAGTTTTTAACTTACATAGCTTTTTGATTTAGTAGAGAATCCTCGATGAGAGAATTGTTGGGTTTGAAGCCCTTAACTTCTTCTCTGCCRTTACCGTTCTTGTATTTGTTTGCAGAACCCAAAATAATCTAAGTTTCCCTAYTATTGTYGGTAATCCTTTTCCAGAATACATCCTTCTCCTCAACCATGTAASCCATCAAACAAGAAAACCCTGATTTCTGCATTATCTGCWGGATGTTGCAGAATTTGACTTAAATTGACCCTACATCACCCTCAATTCAATGTATTCCATCTATTAACATTTCTGATAATTGGTTTCACTCAGATTTGAATATTCAAATTGCTTCCCACCAATTAGTTGCAAAGGCATAACAGCACTTGTGAATAGTCACAAATACACTATTCCAAGATTAATGTCAAAGACACATATTTACTTCATTACGAAATTGGTAAACAATCAGACAGTCATTCTGGTGATCACCATAAAGTTGGAAATTAAGCAGTATATTTTCCATGTTCAGGTTCAATTTKTTACTATTTTGGGYCAATAAGAKTTTGGTTAACATGAAAGAAATGATTTGTCAATCATGTACACCTATGGATTAAGCTTCATTCCATCTTTAGATTGGACCAGGAAGCTGATTACCATAATTGTTGCCTGTGACTGATTAACTAGCGATACTGGTATAATCAGATGATATTCAATTCCTAACAATTAATCTGGCCACCATTATGTCAACACCAAAGTATACAAAAAGCAACCACCAAAATGATTGCTCTTGATATTATCATGTAATGAATTATGTGGCCTTCTACCATGTAAAATGACCTGTCCTTAAACAAAATTCCCTTGATCATCACCATTTGTGTACATAACGCAAAATCTGTACTAGTAAAGAGATATGTTGGACATTAGAAGTAATTCCATTTGATACATTCCCATTCGTCCTGACCTATAACATCAGCACATAAACAATATTCCACAAAAACTGTTAAAGGAACCACTTTGCAGAAGTTTTCAACAAATTTCGTGAACCAAATTTCATAAKAGTCCAGATAAAATTAAATAACAAAACGTAAAGAGTTCCTATTGTTCATCAACTTCATCAATAAGAAAAGTCTGCAATAAGAGAAGTCTGCAGCCCCATTCTTTGAAAAATTTTGCATTGAGGTTAAAACTTCCCCGTACAGGTTTTGCCTTTAACTGAAATTAGAAATTAAAGAAAAAAATTTAAGAATTAAAACAAAACAGGACGAAAATCTTCATGGCCTATGCAAAAGTAGCAGGACGCAGAGTGGAGGAAAAGCACAAACTGATTGTTTCATTTTAATGAAATTCAACTCCATTCATTACGTGAATCTTGGGCATAGACATGCGTCTTATCAGAACAGTCACTCCTATGAGGTGACAAGTAAGAAAACTTTGGAAACTTTGAAGGASAAAGGCTATCTTAACAGCATGCCAAGAAATGGCAAACTAAATAATAACTACTAACCAATGCATTTCACAAAATTTTGTGACATCTAAAAGGTTGAAACTTACCATGTCCGTCTAAAGCCACAAGCAGCGATAAATCATCTGTTGGACTAGCCTCACCAACATGTTGGAGGGGAGGACCCAAAGGAATGATCGATCCACCTTGTAGGTACAATACTGGCAAATCCTAGTAAATAAGRATAGCAAGTGATGCTCAGTCAAAGCACAATGGTGGTTAATGGTCAATCCATTTCGATGTATAGGAATATGTACCGGATGTGAATCTTCAAAGTCAAAACTTAACCAAATGCCTTTTGGCAATTTGTGCTGCATATTGTCCAATTTCTGATCTTGACAAGTGCTGCAAAATTTTGACATAAATGTTAGTACTTATTCATAGCTTCACCAAGAAAYATGACATGAACTTCACGCCCTCCGCCCAGGGGAATACAAGAAAATTTATTTTCAAAAAAATTAAAAAATTATTTCAGATTTAAAAGTTTTAAATAAATAATTCTAAAGATATATATTTTAAAAAAGGAAAAGAGGACCTGAAAGGGAATGGTGCAGATTGAGAGAGTAGGAGATGATATTTGCCAACAAAAATATTCTTTGATCCTTTGTCACGGCCTAAGATACAAAAATTGTAGGATAGCCCCAGAAACTAATATGCAGTTTGCCAATTTGGATTGGGAGCAGGAGTTTGCACTGGGCAATGAATTTGGACAATCTGGTCTGGATCCATCCTATAATACTACCATGTTTAACATAAGACATCAATTATTCAGCTATATGAGCAMAATGAAATAGAAAAGGAGAAAGAAAAGGCAAAGAAGGGACACCTTCAACACTTTGATTGCATTAATATTTATTCTTCCTCATTTGGTGCTGGAAATTGGATTGTTTTACTCTATCATATGCTTATGTGACAAATACCTTATCTGTTCATCAAATACAAAATTAAATAGCCATTACTCAGATTCAATTGAGATGATGAACTCCATAGTGATCCACTAAGTATCACACAAAGGTGTAATGTGACTGCTAACTCCAGTYAAAAGAATAATAATAATTATCTTCCATTAAAGATGGAAAATAAAATTAAGAAAAAGAAAGACAGTGGTCTACAGGACAGTCCCATTTGATACCRCATTGTTGGATCAAAGCTTAATATGAAAAATGCTCTTCCAAACAACTGAAAGTATTTTACCATATCCAGCTAAAATTGGCAACTCAAGTTCACTAAACTTGAACTTCATATTTTGGTCAGAACTAGAACATATGGAATAACACTCTTCCTAATAGCTTTATGCTCACATTAGAGTTCTTCACTCCATCCTCAAGAACTTGTGGACTCCACTCCTTATCAGTGGTCCTAGCTTTGCTATCTGAACTTTAACTGCCAAAGAAACAGTTTGCTTGCTCACATAGCTCATAGCTTTATAATCACATTAAAGCTCTTASTCCATACTTAGGAACTTGCAAGGATTCCAGTTGATGCTAGTGCTCCTAGTTTTGCTCCCCAAACTTTAACCAGCAATGAAACGGTTTGGCTGCTCATATGATAAGATATGAAAATCTTGTATCATTTGGCAATTGCACTCATAATCACTAGCATTCTAAAGGGGAATTAAGAAGACATAAATGATCCGCAAACTCTAATCATACTTCTAGTCCCTCAACCTGATTTTCTTTCTGCAGGTCCTGAACCTAGAAACTRTTAAGTGGTAAGCAATATCAGATTGCAACCAGAGAAACAAAAATAGAGTGACAGAATGACCTAGTAAAGCAGCTATCAAGATAAAGAACAGAAACCTTGCGTATATGAGAAGTGGTCCCAACATAAATGAATTCTCCTGTRTTCTTAGCTCAGGATCTTTTGGATCTGCACAAGCATGAAAGAACTTACATCTAGGAAAATCTATAAAAACACAACCTMGAGACATCATCTTGAAGCTAAATTGGCTGAAGGACAGAAAATGCTTTACCAGCAAAAAATGTAGGAGTTGCCACAGGGATTCCCTTTGTATGTGCCAGATAAAACAAAGTATAGATATGTGGTAAAAGGCGGTAACGCCTCTTTAATGCCCGACGACAGAYGTCTTCACACTGGAGATAGATGTAAAGTTGGATAAACAAAATGGTGAACATCAAATCCCAAYATTAAGTTCAAAAGCAATGTCAATAACAAGAATCAATTCAGCTGACATTAAGATCATAWAATCGCTGTTCGTGAAGGTCCATATCTGTACCAAAAATAAATAATGACTAATTACATATAGACATTCAAGTAGGAGCCAGAATAGGGCAAATACCATGATCATCGCCATGAGGAAGTAAAAATAAGTTGGAACAATCTCCCTGTTTCTTTATTGATTTGCATAACTTWKTTCGTAAACAACTGAACACTTCAAAACAATACCTCTATTAAACAGAGCCYAGCACTTCCCATGAACATAAGAACACTTGCCATTAATRAGCTCAACTTWTTACATATGTCTATCATGGTTACAAACCTCTAAATTTTGAAAATGCCATGTAGCAATAAAATTCATCATAGAATAGCACTAAGCTGATTTAGGGAATTAGTCAGTTCTGAAATATGAAAGTACTTCAACCTAGTGCCAGAATTACTTTMCTGAAAAGATTTGTGGCTTCAGTACTAGTAATTGCTAAGGCAGCCTCACCATCTAAACAAGTTAAAATGCATAGGCAGAGAAGGRCCAAAAATACACATAAATTAARTCATCCAGTACTCGTTGAATGATGCAAATATTCCAATCACCAAGAAGTCTACCAATCGGGTACGACATTCTTTTATCGAACTATCTTATCAGTGTCAGAAGCATGTCGAACTGACAAATCCTTGAAATGACACTAAAAGAAGGTTAACAATAGGCTACAACATATTTTACAGAACTATCTTATCAGTCTCAGAAACATGTCTAACTGTCAAATCCTTGAACTGACACTGAATAAAGTCAGTCTAAACCTTGCTCAATGGAAAATATTCAGAGACAACCATGCTTAAGCARAGTAGTTTCTGCACTTGTCAAAGTACTAACCTCTTCTCCAAAAGACCAAGGTTCATGATCCTTGGTGTCCATTTCAGAATGCCCACGACAAAAGGGAAACATAGAGCCTACGCCCATCCACCGTCCAAAAAGTTTTGGTGTTGCATTTCCAGCAAAACCACCAATATCAGGCCCCGAAAGTGGCTGGCCACTGAGCCCCTGCATACCAATGTATTTCAGTTAAGCAGYGTATTGAYAACACATTTAACAAATTTTAGTACCTTTAACCCAAAAGAAAGTCCAAATATATCTAGTTCCTGCATATATGAAACCCATGAATGTTAGTATGCAATAAACAATTCAGTTCACAGGGGAAAAACCAGAAGCAAACAAACAAAGAGGAAGCAGGTATGCTTTGATCTTTACTCTGCTATAAATTGCAAATGATAAAACAAAAAATAGTCCCATGTGAGGAAAACGTAAATGCTATCCAGACTTCAAATGGAAGTCCTTTAGAAAAAAATAAATATAATTCACTTCTATAGTGAAGCTTAATAATCATTGGCATTTAAATCTATGAGCTGTATTTTCAACTATTTCTTCTGTCCTTCAGATCCATGTCCCATTAATTTTCATCTAGTGAGCAAAATAAAGGATATATAATATGTAGCTAGATTTGCACTTATCACATTTATAGAAATATCATTAGGAGAGTGGAGGAGGCCAAAAGTGGTGCAACAAAGAGCAGCAGAACCTGATGCCATGAGCTAAACTATGCAAACTGGTAGCACCACTCTGGTATGTGCACTGAGACAAACTTCAAAGTAAAAGAGCACAACAGGGTATTATTTTTCCGACACAGAAATCATGTCAAGATTACAAATAACAAGAAAAATTGAAGAAATATATAGTAGAACTGCTGATTTCTTAAGACAGATCCAAAGAAGACCAAACACATGACAGTAACAAATTAAACCCCACTGCAGTGAACCTTAAGAAGGATATAACGATAGCACATAAAGGGAAACTTAAAATGGTAAATATTGGTTTAAACATAACAAAAGACACTGAATAGAATGGGTACTAATACATSCCAATGCATATTATGTATGTAAAAGTATGTGTGGGCAATTCCTCAAGCATTTAGTTATCCACATCCATCTGTATCAGATTGACATATACACACCGTATCATATCACTTTTAAAGGGTTAATAGATTAAAAAGAAAATTAATAAACAGAAAAAGAAAAGGTTTAGCTACCTTCCCTCCACCACCACCCASCCACGGTAATAACTCCAACACAAATGTACGAATAGTCATTATTATTACTCGTTGCTAAAAGAAAAAAGTGGGGACTTAATATATTCCAGAGACCTACAAAACAAAGACTTAGCTTCTGTAGTTAACCATGAAAGTTCAAAATCCATATTTGAAAGGATTCCCATAATGAACATTAGGACCTGTTAGAGTTGGGGGCTTAATTTTGGTTCAAAAAGGAGGAAATGTCCTAAAGTAACTTCTAGAGAGCTTTAGACGGCACAAAGCAAATGCCAAGCTATGAGAACTCTTATAAAGCTGAAGTGTGGAAGACAGAATCTTTTTCAAAATGGAGTAAAAGGTTCTTGTCTAAGGACATAAGATTAYACAAAAGGAGACAAATAAACAGATGAAACACAGTTACTCTTTTTTCTTTTTCTTTTCCCCTTTTGTTTGTTTTGGTTGAAATGCATTCTTTCGAGGTGGAGCACTGTGCCATAAAAAATTAAGCAAGATCATTATATGCCATATTTTGTCAATAGAAATGACATGTCAAAAGCACTTCCAACAACAAGACCTTTGTATTTGCACCACCAGAAAAGTTGCTTTGCCAATACAAAAGGGARCATGTGAAATAGTTTATTGCCATAAAAAACCACAAACTCTATGTGACACCTTCAAAATTTATTTAATTAATCTATGACACAGACTTCCACGAGAAAAATTGCTTTCAGGAAGGCAAGACCAGTGCAGTGCCTCCTGACATTGTAGGTTTTTGGATTCTGCAGCCTCTACTACATACTAAAAGGCTGTTTAGTGGACCAAATGTGTGCTTCCCATCAAGGATTCTAAGTGTCTAACTTGATATGTTCATTTGACGGTTCCTTTTCTCTTCCTGTTGGATAAACTCAACTTCACTGATAATGCAAAGGGAAACCTATATATTAGTTGTTAGAAGATGATTAATAAGGGATCTGAAGCTTTTTCAATGAACAGCTATCACCAGTCGTTAATGAAACAAATTAGTCTATGGAATGAACAAGTGCTCACAAGCCACTTACCAGTTGAAGAACCATGGAAATACTCATGTGATAGTGCTCCCAGGTAGCAACGTTATCCCCAGTCCATGTRGCAGCATATCTTTGGCTGCCTAMAAATCCAGCCCGGGTAAGAACAAATGGACGTTTATTTTCATTAGCCAATTGCATTCCTTCATATGTGGATCTTGCCATCAGCATGCCATACACCTGAAATGCAGAACCCATCAAAGACCCATCAAAGAAATAAGCTCAGGATAAGAACCTTAGCAAACTAGTACGATATAACAAAAAGGGAAAACGAAAAGAAAAACTTTAGCAAGCATCAAACAGAGAGTTTAATCCCAAATTACAATTTTTCTTACTACTGTAAYATGAAACTGAACAGTCTGGGCCCAAGAGATAATACATTGTGATAATGTGAATGGTTCTGGCATCCCCCAAGTTCACTATCTCCCCTGTGAATGTTGTTCTCAGGCATTGTCTTTGTTACAGTCTGCAATAAAAGATCTTCAGGCAAAGAATAACAGAGAAGATGTAAAGTAAAGTTCCAAACTTCACCTTGAAAATAGCTGGTTCATTCATATCATTCCATATACCATCCACACCATTTGAAATGAAGTCTTTAACAAGATTGGCCCACCACGAGCGGGCTTTTGATTGAGTGAAATCAGGGAATACACAAGGGCCAGGCCATACTTCACCTGACCATGGAGGTACAATAAAAAGTTTCAGGACACGAGAACAGGATGAAAGATTTGAGAAAGACCAAAACTGCAGGTTTAAACTAGATTTAAAATAATGCATATRTATACCAACAAAAGGCTTCCCATCAGCCGTTTGAATCCAAATATCTTGCTCTGAACCACTATCATAGACAAAGTAACCCTTCTCATGTTTAATCCCTGGATCAAGCATCCAGATTGCTTTGAAGCCAGCTTCATGAAGATCTTTTACCAAACCATTTGGATCTGGGAAGCGCTCCTGGAGAAATTAAATTAGAGTATACCTGGATTAAGGAATGCAGTTGGGAAATTTATAGTACAAAGAGAGACTCAAGGACCATCAACGCTGACAGCTGAATCTAAACCTGAAGACTGATTAAATAATATGATGTTTATTCATCTTTCAATTCTGAAAAACTGAAAAAATATTTTCAATATTTTGCTTGAGAAAATGTTGAAAAGGAACTTATTTTTTTCATCCTCTTTGATAATAAYCTCTACAAATATTATATTGGAAAGAGATTCAGAATTAATTTTTATCTTCGTTGAAAGAATCTACTTTAATGTTATCATTCACGCTAACTTTGTAATTAGCATAATTTTTTTAATTAAACTTTCAAGAAGTTTATGAAATATTTAATATAATTTTTTAGTTTTAAAAAGATTTTATTTCATTATATAAGTCTTATATTGTAGCATATTTTATACGATGTTTTTATTACAATTTGGATTAAATAGAAAAGAACAACAGCAATTAGATACACKACCAGCATACAGATTTCGTACTTAAGTAAATTCCATTTCACCTCTAATTTATAACAAAAACTAATAAAGTCTTAAAGAATCAAGTGATAACAAAAATCTGTTATCAATTACCTTTAAGTAAATATACACTTAGCAATACCACTATCAAACACACTTGATTGAATAAGCACTTAATCAATTAATTTTACATTTTTTTTGAGTTATCAAACAAGCCCTTAGTGGTACAAATACACAAAGCCTAATGGATAGAAACAAACCTTGTCAAAAGTGAAGCACCGGAAACCATCCATGTAATCAATGTCCATCCATACAACATCACAAGGTATCTTTTTCTCCCGGAATGTCCTTGCAATCTGCATCAGTTTAAATAAAGATGATATTTATAATATTTGAAGCAAACTGTAATATTGCTGTTTGATATGTCTGGTGGCAAACAACTCTGCTTAAAGGTGTCCAGTACTGCAATTATTTTCTTTTAAAATCCAAGCCTGCAATTTTAATGCAAGTGTTMTGAAGGTAACTAGGAAAACCATCAGTTAAATGTTTAACATGGACAAACAGAGACAGAAAGAATAAAATGAAGAACAAGAACGAACAAGAACAAGGAAAGTAATCGTACGGAAGATGGTATAATGACCAACCTCACGGACACGTGCATCAGAGTCATAACTCCAACGGCATTGATGATAACCCAAGGACCATTTTGGAGGCATGAATACAGTTCCTGATGAGAAAGTATTGATAATCTTTTAGTGACAACCAATGAAGAATGACGGGAGAGAAAGCAATAACAAAAATAAGGAGGAACTTTATGCAACTGTATCTCCAAACTCCAATGAGAATTCATCTATGGGAAATTCCAAATGTAAAATAAAATTTAGGCCATGAAGTACCCTAGTGCACGAGTACCCAGAACCACCATCTTAAAATATATGAAGGAGAATAACATCTTCGCAAAAAGAAGTCGGAGACATCAAAGATCAAAACTTGAATCAGGTAAAAATAGGTGTGAAAGACCTAAGAGTTGCAAAAGATTGGCCTTGTAATTTACAGCTAACACATCAAATGAATCTAGGGGGATAAATAAATGACTTTCCTCTCAACCAGAGCTTTCAATTCAGTGTGGGTTGTGATTCAACAAAGACCATTCTCATCACAGTACATGTTTCAAGTATATGTCCAATGAGTACTTTTTGTTTCTTTTTTTTTTTTTTTTTTTTATAGGGACTATCTGGATACACAACAATATGGAAACATAAATACGCACCAGGTCTCACCTATATTTGGAGAGGCGTTGCAAGAGTAAATAAACTCCAAAAATGAGGAGAAATATTTTTGCAGTAGAATGTCCAGTAAGAAAGAAGCAACAGGAAAGAAACTTCTAAAGAATTGTTGAAGGTAGATCAGGTGGATAGCCAAGCAAGAATGTTTTCTATATGAGTTCTGAAATGAGAATAGGTTGTGTGACAATTACGAGTATCTTAGATCTGTCAATTCCCCTTAGAAATTTTATTTTATGGCTTCACATGCAGGATGGCTGTGACATAGTGCAAGTAATGAATCAATATAAACTTTAAATTGGGAAAAAAATAAACAGAATATATATCATAGAAAGACACAGAAGTCACTTAAAATCAACAATCAAAGCCAAAATGGCTCTATTTTACAGTCTCGTWCCTTACTTCAAACATACTCCACATAGATTCATACAATACCTGCCAAATCGTTTTGAGCTAAAGACTCATAGGACTTAGTAGCAGAACATCTTAATCGTGTTCTCTTCCTAGAACTACTCATGATGTAACCGTAGACTCTTTTTACTGTAACTCATTTGTTCATGATGCAACAACACTGTCTTTTGACAAATATGGATTCCAGGGGATACAAGAGTGTCATAATCTATAGACAGTTTAGTAGTGCAATGTTCCCATGAAACAAAAATGTACTTCTTCATAATGAATGGAAGATGATCATGCTAATGGTGACTAAATAGGTATCTGGGCATCTATATCATAATTGAGTGTTCCAAGAAGAAAAGAGAAATGTGCATCTTTCTCTTGAGTCAGGTATTGTCATTTTTCTGTCTTGCTTTTTCTATAACAAAGAAGCCCWTAAGATCTGTTCTCCTGCTTTGAGCAATTGAGTTTGATGTGCAGTAACATTTTAGAGAGATAAAAAGGACAAAATCATATTAAATTGCATTTAGAAAGAAAAGCTATTGACAATGAACCAAAACTCCTAAATTGCTATGCCAATTCATCATTTAGTGGAATTATCCTCAAATATAATGCAAAGTACATGAGCAGCAGATGAAAGAAAGAAATTACCAATTGCATGAGACAGAGCTATCAGAACATCAGTCGGAGAAGCAAATGGGCCAAATGTGATGATAGGATAAGAAGGTAGAGCAATAAACTTCACATTTGATTCTTTGCGCAAGTCAATCTGGTGAACAACATTTCTGGGTCACTACAATTTTCATTTGATAGCAATAGGAAGCAAACCAAAATTCTTAAGTACCTCACAGCGCCTTGTGGTATCTGCAAGTATCCCAAGTGACTCTCCGTTGGGAAGAATAGCTAGAACCCAGGGATGTGATTGGTACAATGAGGTGGTTCCAGGTCCATAACCCCACGCATCAGTATTCCATGTGAACACCTACAGACTAAATCGTTATATGGTTCCAACAGAAGAAAACCTCGTCAACCACGATTGGAAAAGAATAAATCACCATACCCTCTTTCCTGTCCTTTCAAGCTGCCCACTAACCTCTCCTGTTCCGTAGAACGAGGTACCTGTTGGAAGCTAGATAAAGATGAAATCCACATCTGTCAGTTTAGTACCACACGAAATTACTAAGTATAACTTTTCAAGCAAAAATAGCCAATGAAATAGGCTGAGGCAAGTCTGGTAAAGTAAGAAACATTGTAGTTATATGGAAATTAAGTTACCTTGAAATTAACTATTTGTTGTCCAAGAACAGATTCAAAGGTAGGAATATGTGATGGAACTTTTTTAATACTCATGATTGGTGTCTCCCTAACTTTAGGATTGACAAAGCAAATGCTAGGGAATGCTGCATTTCTATCATCTGTGGAGCAATCAAAACGAAAAACTCCTTCCTCCACAATAGGCTCGAATATCATACTCCCGGATCTGGCATCCGCGGTCACTGCTGTTGCTTCATATCCAGCCATCTTAGAATACACCAACCTTCTGCTTTTGGATCTCCTATTAACAACTTTTTTTCTATAAAAGATGATATCAGGACCTTTTACCAGGAAATCCAATCCGATTAAGTGACCAAACTAAGTATAATCATAGATTATACCATCTAATTCAAGCAAAAGGAAACGACGGTCATCTAGCAGAAAAGTTCAAAAAGCATGACAATCACCAGTCATCACTTATTAACACCCACCCAAACTGCATTGACAGGGATTATCATTTTATGAACATGATAGCTCTGATTCTCTACCACCGTCAAAGAGGGAAAAGAACAAAAATAAAAAATTCTTTTCCAACAATATATTGGCAGATTAATATAACCATCTTTACGAATAAGCACTAGAAACTATCAGAAACCCCAAAAGAACAAGTTCAAAGATCATACCCAACCTCCAAGGAATACAAATTGAAATCCACTCAATTCATCTTCGAGCTTAAAATTTAAAATAATACAGAATCGAATTCACCTGTTTGAGTGAAACAGACAAGTTCCACTCTTGATATTGAACGTGTTCACCAAGTTGAAGCCATGCAAGTTTCTGAATTTCTTCCAAGACCCATTACAAAGTCTTGAACTGGAACTGCAATGATAAGCAGAGCGGCCACAAATCTGATGATGTCTTGGCCAAACATGTGTTCTGGTTRCTTTAGCACTGACAAACAGCGTCTTGTCCATTTGAGTTTTACGAACCCAATAATATTTTATAGCATTAATTTTAAAACAATAAATAATTCGACAAAAGTTAATACTTGAAAGTTGTAATTTGTGATGAATATTTTTGKGGGCTTCAGAGATTCTTGCAGGCTGTAGGTGGAGAGTGTGGATTCACGCGCTGGATGATAATATAGGACAAAACACCATGACTGTGGAGAAATGCACTTTCGCTAGACACGTCATAAAGTTCTTGAAACACAGAGTCCCAGCTTTTGAGAACTCTGATGACTGAACGATTTACTGCACTTCTGCTTCCTCTCGTGAATTCTCCAACACGTGGAGATTTTATATTTTCCATCTTTTTTTCAATTTTATTTTTAAGTTTTCGTCTTTTAACATAGTTAAGAGCACATATTTATTTATTTTTAATTCTCTTACACCTATTTTTTTCTATCTCAAAACTTAATATCATGTAAAAATATATATATATTAAAAAATTCTATATATTTATATAGGACTTCATTTGCTCATTTTTTTTAGGATTGCTTAATAATTAATTTTGATTTTGTTCTTATTATTCTTTTTGTTTATATGTTCATTTGTGTGTTGATTTTGATTTTGTTCTTATTACTAAAATGTATGAAACTATTTTGAAGATAAATTTTTAATGGTTATTATAGAATATTAATCATGATGAAGTAATATATATTTTTCTTCGTATTAGGTCATACTTTCCAATATAAAAATAATAAATGAACAAATTATGAAACTAAATGTTTGTTTAACAGAAATAAATCAAATGTCTATGGGTAAATATACATTCTTACTCCAAATTCAAAGTCCGAAGCTAGCTCGAGCCCATTTATAATTTTGGGTAGTTTTAAAAGTWTTTTGGGCTTAAGTAGACTAGTCCACTTGGATCCATTTGGAAATTAGTGTTGTCTATAGTAATTAGATTGGAAATTAGGCGCCATTTGGAGAACGAGATTATGATATAAAATAGAAATTTGGATTGAATATAGAAGGCAGAAAACAAAAAGTCTGAAATATCCCATCATTGAGTTGGAAATAAGACAATTGGAAATAGGCTCTAACCTCTAGGTAATAAATTATGTAAACATTTTTGGCCACAAACCCCTTTTTGCATTTTTTTCTCTTTATCATTCTCATAATGTGTTTGGATTTGGAGGTGATTATATCATTTTATGCTCCAAATCTTTGTGTATTTTACCTATATCTATGGATGGCGTGGATAAYATCTATACAGATAACCAAGAAGTGTGTGAATGACATGAGATGAGAGAAGCCCAAATGCCCACTGATTAGAGGAAAGCCCTTAAAAGGGTTCATGAAAAGCATATTGAATCGTCCAAGAAATAGCATCTTTTTCTTCTATTTTTAATATATTCCAAAGAAAAAACAAAACCCCTAAAGAAAAATATAGCAAAAGGGCTTCATTCAGAGCAAAAAGTGGAATAGTATCTCCAGAATCATTGTTCAAAGCCTTTGGCATATTCACTGATGATCTAAGATATATCCTTTTAAGAATGCATTATAAAAACCCCACTTGATCCATAATGTACAACACAAAAGAAACAAACGAATCCTCCCCTCAAATGTATCCCAAAAGGCCATTAAACATAGACCCATCTTTATAGCTAGGCTGACTCATCTTTGTCACACAAACTAATCATTCTGTAATAAAAAAATACCTCATTTAAGGATTTGTTGTAATACATTAGACATACATAAACACATAATCATGTGGTCAAAAGATCTAAATCATGCTCCATCCAATATGAAATTGGATGCTGACAAAGATCAAACTTCCCACAATTCAAGTGAAGTCTTATATAAGTAATTGGATGCTTGCATTCCAGCAGGCAAAAGCAAGGTAGATTCACCTTTACGGAAAAGAAATTCAAATAAGGTTGATTATGATGTATGTGTTTTGATTATTTATTTCTTTATGAGATTTTATTTACAATAGGTGATAGAAAAAGAATGATACTACGTTCCATAATAATTGAATGTGGGACCTCTTAATCAATTAAAGACAATATCTTAACTTTTTTTATTTTTAATATACACATTTTCTTTTTGAGCAAAATGTCCTTTTCCTAATGAATTATGACAAGTTTATGAAACTTTGCAAAAAGATAATATGTGACTAAATTCGTGTTGACCTCATCTTAATTAACCTTGCTTATATTGCCGCTCTCATGTACATAACCTTGAGAAACTCCTCCTTCCAAAACAAGAAAATTCAAAGTCTGGCTTAAAATTTTAAACTTGTTTTATGAAAAAAATGTTCCTATAAAATTATAAATATCTAAATTACAGGTCATGTAGTCAACTATTTAGATATTATCTTAAGAATTGAATAGATTTGGATAAAATGCATGCTTCTCAATTAGTAATGCCTCTGGGAAACCAAAGGATAATATTCCCTCGACCCCTCCTCCCTTTCTTGGTKKGAGAGCTAATGCCTTACTTATCTTTCTTCTATTATAATGCCACCATATTTCTCTAAGAACCTTATCCCCTGTCCCCTGCCTGTGCTGGTTTGATTTCTTACCAAGTCTTTTGATAAGCTCTTCTATATTTAAGATCATATTTACAAGAAGAAATAGAAAACTGCTTAATTATTGTCSWCTGACTTCTTGTTTAATAACAATSGTAGGCAATAGCTAGCAAATCATGTCCAGCCAGCTGTGGTTATTAGTCTCATATATTATACAGCAGATTAACATGTTCAAATGCAAATTTTCATGAAAATAACCAAAGAAGACACTTTTTGGTTCCTTGGATGAAGATATGTCATACAATTTGGGATTGATCATTTATTTGTTGTCCTCTTTATGTAATTGCAATGGATTGTATCATCTCTTTCATCTAATGGTACTAAATATTATAAAACAAAGCCAATTTCCATTTGCTTTTCTTGGCTAAGCAGCTAAAAGGAGCATAAAGACTTGGAATGCATATCCATGAAAAGGAAAATTAGGAGTAAAGACTTTGATTCCCATATTTAATGCAAGGTTTTGGCTCTATTTTATGATCATTGACTACAATATACAGCCATGTGTGATGGCCTAATGAGTTTGAGAATCCATCTTTTTCATACCACCTCTTTACTTTTTTATGCCTCTTTCTTCCATACCACCCACATCATCATCAATTCAAGAAAGAGCCATAAAGGTGGAGGAGGAGCCCTTGATTTAAAAACGCAATTCTTTTCACTGTAYACCATAAAAAAGAGGCTCCTCCTTTACTATATAATCAACCAATTTGCACTCTTTCTCTATCTCTATGGATACAATTATGAATTTATGATGAGGGAGAAAGAGAAGAGAAGAAAATAGTTGTAAAGGGAACAGTTCTGAGTGGTATTTCGGGTTTTGCTTGAATTGGGTTCCCTCAAAACCATGGATCTTGGAAGTTCTTGTATTAGTAGTGTCAGCTTCCACCGTAACTCTTGTACTAGCTCTTGCAGACACTTCCATTCATCGTCAGCTGCTTTGTCTGTGTCTACTTTGTCTCGTGGGAGTTCAATTTCAGTGAAAATGGCTGCTTGTTACCCCTCCATTAGCGCTGCCTTCGATTTCACTCCCAACTCTTCTTCATTTTCTAGAGAAGACAACGCTTAAGCGTTCAATTTTGATAGCCCTCTACTTGTTTACTTTATCTTTTTCCCTTTTCTTAGCCATTCTTTTGCTGCTTCTAGAATCTTTTTAATAAATTTCCTGTTTCTGTCTTTCTTGAAAGTTCTGAACTTCATTGAATTTTTGTTTCAAAAAAAGAGCTAGAAAATGTTGTGTGTTTCGTTGCCTCGACTTTGTCATCAGCGAATGATGAAGACAAGTGCCGTAAATGCATCTTCAACAGCTATGGCTTCTCTGGGAAATCTTGCCAGGTAATTGATATTTATAGTTCAATTAAAGAATTGGCTGTAATTTTGATGAAAATTRTCGAACTGCTGTCGTGGATAAGGGGTTTGATGAATGTCAGTTTTTCATTGTGCTTCCTTATGTAAAGTTATTAGTGCGTTGGAGAAGCATTTGTGCTACTACTACTAGGCAATCCCCAATATCCCTTTATTCTTTACGATCATCAGGTGTGATTTTGATGGTCGTGGTGGATGTTGGATTGGGAGTGGAAAAGGAAAGAGCAATGATTTGACTGCCGCAACAATGGCAAAGGCACCCAAGAAGAGGAGGTTGAGCATTTCACCTCTGGCTTCTTCTGCTTTGGTAGAAACTCGAAATTCGCCTAGAGCTAATTTCTATCAGGAGGTTGGACTAACCTTTACAATAAATATGCTCCTTCGATTTTATGATTGTTTATCTGTTGTCCTAACATGTGATCCATGACATGATCCAAATAATCTATTATAGTGGTTGGCTCTTTCTGACTTTTGCTCTTTGCATGTGAGTGATTTTGTTACGTAGGAGTGGTTAAATATTGCGGTATGTCTTGTTTAACTAATTGGAGCCACTTGCGTATTCTTACTGATCTTCATTGAGGATATTAAAAATTGGGAGTATCTTGTAAGCTTTAGAATGGTGATTGATCGCTGATGCTGTAAAAACTCTGTCAYTCTGTCAGATTCTTAAGGCTGCAAGGGATAAGTTCACTCTAGAGATATCTTTCCAGTCCAAAGACAAAGATATCTCGCTTGCAAAGGTAGTTCTTTTTCCTTCTTGCATTCTTGTGTAGCACTTAATGTATTCAATAGTCTTTCTCACCAATTTGGTAACCGCTCCAATCCGCTGCTCAAGGGAAAGGACGGACTAACTTTTCGTTTTCTAGTAATGTAGTTTTGGCCTATTTTGCTTCTGGTTTGGTGCCGGCATTAGTGGTCTTTTTTATCTTTATAGTTTTAGTGAGCTCTTTGTTTTGTGCCTTACTGTCTATGTCTTGTAATGTGTTGGTGTTGTGGTCTGATTTTTGTTGTTTCAAATGTTTTATGTAGGCTTTGTTTTATGTTGCTGCTGAGGACGAGGCATATATGGCTGTCAACCGGGAGATCGACCTGCAGTCAATCCATAGGGAAAGGAGAGAAGCTTCACTACCATCTGATCTCCAAGAGTGGGACTGTCTGGAGAATATGCCTCTTAGTGGAAAGAATATCGATCAGTGGCTGGCTGAATTGGATGTCATTGCCAGGGAAGTTGAAGCAGAACTAGTTCCAAGAGAAATAGGATGCCATTTAGCTGAAGTTTTGGAGGCAGTGAACGTGGTACTTTTTGAATCAAGAGGTTTCAAAAGGTCACCTGTACTTCTAGATTCCAAGTGTGCTTACTTGCACTCAGTGTTAAGCTCTGGATGCTGCAGTGGTATATCTTTATCCTGTTATTTAACCTATCCTTGTTGATTAGTTTGTATCCAGAAGAGTGAAGTCCACATGTCTTCTATTTGTTTTTATTTTAAATCACATAGAGAATTCCTTTCTTGCCACATGATACTGAATACCTTGTTGGCAGCAATTTTGCTTAGCGTTATTTACATTGAGGTTTGTCGAAGACTAAATCTGACCATTGTGGGATCTCGAGTTGGGGAAGATTTTTTGATATGGCCCCCAACTGGGAACCCTGAGGTATGTGGATTTCAATTTTATTAACAATATCTCTTCTTTCAAAACATCTCCTTGAATGCTTCATGTTGCTTCCTCTGTTAGAGTCCCAGATTCTTTGCCTGTACAGTTCTATTTTGTTAAACCAACAAGACATCGAGATAGCTAAATTCGGCCTACTGCAGGAGCTATTCAAGGTAACTTCTGGACACAGCTTGTTCGGGGTTGTCAATGGAAAGTGTGTTAATGACCCAAAATCAAAGGCCTCAGATATAAACAGTAACTCCTTGTTGGGACTTGAAATTGCTACAAATCGGGATATTATTGGGATTGCTTTGGCCAATTTGATTGTAAGCTTTATTCCYATTTACAACACATATTATTCATCATTAGATTTAAAAGTTCTTATTTTGTTAAATTTCTATTCTGYATTCTGATCTTATTGTCTTTGCTCCCAAGAATTCTTGCTGAGTTAGAACTGTATATATTTCAGAGGCTTTACTGGAAACGTGCCTCAAGAACGAATCATGGTTTGATGTTGACTTCCCCACTTAGGTCTGTTCAGAATGCTGATGAGAAATTTAACCAGACTGATCATTCCAACATCCCTCTGTTGCGTCCTCGAGATCTGATGTAGGTTCCTTATATTTCATTTGTTACTAACTTCACTTAAAATTATTGATTATACACATGTGCACGCTTTTGTTCSCCCTAATGCCTAGGTTTTCAAAATGCTAGTGTTGCAAATTAGCATGTCTTGAAAATGATTTCTGAAATTCTCTGTACACAATGCCTTTTCATTGTTTTATTTTGATTCTGTGGAAAATGCCTTGAAACACCATAGCTGAAGACAGACTCTCAAACTTCGCTGAGCTAGATGGTTTTAGTTCTGAGAAGTGTATAGATCAATACATATATAGAATGCTTTTTTAGCATGTGCGAGTCTTCTAGAATGTAAGGCTAGGTTTTGGGACAACACTTCTTTCCCCTCACTTCCCCAGAATTTGTAATCTTGACTTTTGTGACAATATAAGCTATTGGGCTCTGGGAAATATGCTTGCAACAGTTCCCTGATTATATTAGCAAGAAATCAACATGTTTAAACACGTTTAATCTTTTAATGGAGCATCCAAGAAGCTGTATATAATATTTTTCTTCTGGTATTACCATTGGAAACCATGAACATGAGGACATTTGTGCTGGTTTCTGATATTTGCCATTTTCTACTACTTGAATGAGTTGTATGATATAGGAGTCTTTTGGTGGATACCTATCAATGTCTTTGAGGCTACTAACTCTTCTACATCAAAATTTGCTTATTCAAGACTAATGCCCAACTATCATGCTATGTTGGTGTCGAGTGACAAGATTTCAGTAAAGAAGACATGGACTAATATGGAATTGGGGTAATTAGCTGAATTTCTATTCTGAAAATTGTATGGGGGGCTACTGATGGTTTTTGTGTAAGTACGTAGGCAGAAGCTTGATATCCTGAAGGGATCAAGTTGGCATCATCTAAAAGCTCTGTGATGACAATCTGTAGTGTCTGATCTTGATCTGAAGTCGCATCCAGAGAAATGGCTCTTAATGTGAATTTATTCGTTTTCAATTGACATTCAGTTTTCATATTTAACTTGCATGGTATTTTAATGCTATGCATGCTCCTGCTTTTCTTCTAGATTGATTTCCCTCCTTGTATGAATACTGCGTAATGCTGCACCACTTATATATGAGATGCAGTTATTCGTTATTCTCTTTCTGTTTCTGTTTCATAAAGTGTTATAGCTTCTTTTTTCCTTTTTAAGTATACTGTGTTAAATAATTGATGCCAAAATACTTATTGATGAATTGGTTTTGCTAATGCATTTTTGATATTATGACACTTGCTATCATTTTCTGTGGGTATAGCTCTKATAACACAACGTTTGGGATGTGTTTTTAGGCTGGCAATCATGGCTTCACAGAGGCTGCTCATTCTGCAGCCGCATGATTGGGCTTTGAGGAGAGACTATGGCATGATGTTGTACTTTAGTAGGTATGGCATGCTAATCCTAACTAGAGCTTTACCTCCATGTTGTTCTTTTCATGTGATTCTTGGGCAATATCTCATTCTACGATGATTATTAGGGAATATGAGGCGGCAGTTCAGGAGCTTAGCATTTGTATGGCCTTTGCCCCAGAAGAAGAGGCTGAAATTTTGGAACCATTTGTTGAGAAATTACATTTACTGCGGCTCGAATCATCATGGAAATCTCTGGGGCATAAAGGCCGRTTAACTGTCCCTTGACTTGTTTGTACAAAACCTTTGCTTTCTCTGACTTCTATACAGTTCTTACAAGGAAAGATCTCGCATTTAGCTGTAATCTTTTTTGATTTCTGTAAATATCTCCGTGATCCCTGCTATCGTTTCAAAGTCTGAACCGATACTTATATATCATATGGTCTCCTGTATAAAACTCTGAGCTATTCCTAACAGGGGTTCTCAATACTCTCTCAAAATATACTTATGTTGGAACACTTGACATACCTGATGTTGATGTTGATTTTGATCATGGTGGAAGGGATGATTCTTCTTGAAAATTCTTTTAGAGGACTAATTGGTGGTCTATTCATGTGGGATCTAATCAATGTCAGATGATTGAAGAAGATGCAGGGTTTGAAAGATCGCAAAGCTTTAGCTCATTCACACCCAGCCACCCCACCCCACCCCCCCGCGCAACAGCGATACCTTAACTCAGTTTGCAACATCATTGCCCCGCATTTGCGACTTAATAAGTTTCTTTTCCAATAGGTTGTGCATTATTGCGATTTGCAGAAATGCAGAGGACTAACAGGTTGCTAGGTGGTCAATTAATAGGTTTGCATGTGGATCCGGTATTGATATCATATAATCTACATCCTAAAAAAATATCAAGTGGCATAACCTATACCCCATAAATGCGCGCTATTTCTAATGATTATTTTGCCTCTCTGATCAATCTATGCCATGCCTTTCATTCTGCCATCCACTGTTTTTCTTTCTTTCCCATAGAAGAAATATGAGATGCATCCACGGAGCTCTCCTTGATTGTATAAGAACGGGGGGGGGGGTTTAATTTTAAAGAAGAAAAAAAACAAAAAAAAAAAAAAACAAAATACAGGTCTATACGGTATATCTTACCAGTGTATGTATTGCCTATGGCGGTTGACTCATGTGCTCACCATTTTAGATCTTAACTCGATTATTTAAATTTTTAGTGATTTACATACATCAAAGACGAGTTGTGGTATATTTGATAATGTCGTTTACGATAAGCAAAGAAGAAAGGTTCAGCAGGTTACAGAGGACATATATGTATTTGCATTTTAGAGTGTGTGATAAAAGAAAATTGTTGCGTTTTGATTGATGTTTAGATAATATGTCATAAAGAATTTAATGAACTAATGTATTAAAACATTTTCCGTCATTATAAATCAATAAAATATTTCTAATAAATCAAAATTCATATTCAGATCTCTTTTTTAAATTAAAGATATTATAGTGTTTCGAAAAAAATAGTAATAAAAAGAAATTCTAATTCTAGTTCAGTAATCTTTTGTCTCATTATCAGTAAAAGACATTCCTTACAATTGAGTTGCGTCATTTTGATATTCCATAGTTCAGAGGTCACCTTTGGAAAGCCTTAAGACTGATACTCTAACTTTATATCAACTCATCATCTTCACTCACTTTCGAAGGAGAAATATATTGCTGTATAATTTTTGTCCAGGATCGTATGTGTAAAATGATTTTTATTTTTAAAATTATTGACTCGGATTTAAAATATTCAAATTATGTGATTTCATAATAATGTTAAAAAGGATTTTCCTTCATTTTTTATTATAATTTTTAATTTTTTAATAAATAATCTTGTTCGTTCTTTGTAACGCTTTTAATTTTAATCTTTAATATCATTTATTATTATATTTTTTTCGAAACAAGATTCAATTACAAATTGTGTTTTCTGTTCTTCATTATAGTTTAATCTTCACTTTCTTCTTTGTCATTACTCAAAATAGGAGATGTAATTTCAAATTACATTTAGATCAAAGGTATTAAAGGGGATCAAAAACAAAATCAATCAATTAGAGATTTAGGGTCAAAGTGAGCAATACGGGCACTAAAGGGCTCGTGGGTCATGCGAATAGAAAATATAATAATAAAAGATGCAATGAATATCGGATATACGCAGGTACAGTTTGGAAAGTGGCTTGTACGACTAGTTAAAAATTGAGTAGGTTTTGCCTAAGGTTGCTACCTTTGCCGTCGTTTTCGAATTTAATATATACAAAGATGACTTAATATTCTTTCACATCATTTTTTTTTTGTATATTTTCTATAACATTTTTTATTATATTAATTAGAATATAATAAATATATATTTTAAATTTCTAAAATAAAAAGAATATATACGTCAGAGGGACTAATAATATATAAATATTAAGATTTTGATGAATGGATAAAAAAAGTGCTTAACATACTAGCAGAAAGTTTAGAAAGAAAGCATATTAGAAGATTTTTAATTATRTAATTCATTTATCTCGTATAGATATGTAAATTAATTTTTATAAAAAATTTTATTTTATCTTTCTACTTTAGATTTCTCACTAATTAACATGTTTACTTATCTCAAGGAGAATCATCTGAAAAGAATCGAGACCATTCACTACTCTCTATCTCAGTTAAAAAATTTTACTTCATAATAATAATTTCTATAAAAAAATATTCTCAAATATCAACTAAAAGTTAAACTAATTAAATAAAAAAATATAATTTCGTGAAAAAACACTTTGATGTACAAGTTGTTATYATAAAATTAAATTAATATAATTATCCATAATTTTACTCTCTTATATATTTAATTTTTTATGAGAAATTAATATTTAGTAATCGAAAAGAGAAGTTAAGAAAAACACTTTACTTTGCTTTTCCTTTTTGGATAATGAAAAGTAGTTTTTTTTTAATTTTTACCACTGTGACAGCAGTTAATTGGGAAGCTCTTTTTTTGTTTTTTTTTTTTCCAAAAAGAATTTGGGAGTATCTATTGTTGTGTTTCTAACTAATGTATCAAAAAGTAAAAGAAAGATGTACCTTTTTACCCCGTGTAGGTAAAGAAGGAAAAATTTAAAACACGCGCGATTAGATTGACCGGCCAATGACCAAAGCCATGGGCTCCGCCTATCTCTTCTCCGTTCCCCGACCTCCGCTTTCGAACGCCACCACCACCGCCTCCGCCTCCGCCACCAAAGCTGCTGCTCTTCTCACCGCCTCTCTCAGCCATGATCGTCCAAGAAACAGGCGCTTCTTCCTTTATCTCGACTCCCATACACTCGACCCTCGACATTACTCTAAACCTCTCCAAAACCCTGTCTCTTTCTTTCTCAAAATTCCGTCCTCTAGTATCTTTGGAGACGGTGGCGGAGGTACAGGAGGCAGAGGCGGAGGCAGCAGCGGAGGTGGTGGGGGCAATGGCGATGATAGTAATTGGGACAGCTGTTTTAATTGTGATAAAAATTCATTGTTTCTTTCCCTCTTTTGCTACAAATTGGCGAATGAAAATGACGCATTTGTTAGTATCAAGGATAACTTTAGACTATTGTTTCGTTTTCTGTTATCTGTTTCGGCTTTCCTTAGTTTTAACTCTTGTGTAGCCTTGGTAGCGGAAGCTAAAACAGCTAGTGATATATCAAGTAAGAGTGGAGATGAAACGAAAGAAGTGGTCTGTGAAATTCGAGGTGGCAAGAAAATTGAGCTGGTCGCCGATTATAATAGGGACGAATTCGTCGTTCCTAAATCAATACTAGCGTCTTGGTGGGCGGGAGGGACTGAGCAGAAGTCGCAGCTGTCAATGGGRAGTTTATGGATGCAATGTAGGGAACTATTCATGAATTTGATGCTGCCAGAAGGGTTCCCTCAAAGTGTTACAAGTGATTATCTGGAGTATTCACTTTGGAGAGGAGTACAAGGTGTTGCAGCACAAATAAGTGGTGTCCTTGCTACTCAAGTAGGCTGTTATTCTTGAAATTGTTTTGCGCTTTTCCTGTAATATTGATGACATATACGTGCAAGTTGTTATTTCTTTACTTCAAGATTGTTGGATATTGTGGTACTATTGAAGAGATAAGAAGCAAATGACTCCAAGTGAAAGTGGATTTAGAGTAATTTTGAATAATAATAAGATGCTAACTTATGTGAAAGTATTCGGAGTTGTGTTACCAAGAATTATAAACAGTTAGAGAAATTTGAAAGATACAGGAGTAAGGAACATGTTGCCGGCTGGATGGTTTCATTTAGCTTAGATGCCATTATCAAGAAATTTATTTCATTACTCTTTTGTTTGCTTTAAGACAAATTTGCCTGATGTCATAGAAAGCTGAAAGAGCCCCATAACATGCACAAGTTGAGCGAGGCGAATTGGTGCTTGCTCATGTTTGCTGAAGTTTTATTTCTTATGTTGGTCAAACTTTATGTGGTGAGAGTGAAAATGATATACATAAACCATATATATAAGAAATGTGTACTTCTTTTATTACTAGTGTGTGCTGATGTGCTTGCTTGTGACATTGTAACTATTTGTAGGCTTTGCTTTATGCTGTTGGATTGGGAAAAGGAGCCATTCCRACTGCAGCTGCTGTCAATTGGGTACTCAAGGATGGAATTGGATACCTCAGTAAGATTCTGCTGTCAAAATATGGAAGGCATTTTGATGTCAACCCGAAGGGTTGGAGGTTGTTCGCAGACCTCTTGGAAAATGCTGCCTATGGAATGGAGATCTTGACTCCTGCATTTCCACATCTCTTTGTCCCAATTGGTGCTGCTGCTGGAGCAGGAAGGTCGGCAGCTGCATTAATCCAGGTAATCTTATCTAAATTTATTTAACTTGTAAGATTCACTTGGCTTTGCAGGAAGAAAATTCAAGGTTTGATTACTAAAACTATTAAGTCTATACTTGACAGGCTGCTACCAGAAGCTGTTTCTATGCTGGCTTTGCTGCTCAGAGGAATTTTGCTGAGGTAGTTCTTCTTTCACTGTTTGTGTGCTGAAATAGAATAAAAAATATCTTGGCTACAAGGACTATAAAGATTCTTCATATTTTGTTGCCATCTTTTTCATGATCAATTGGCTGCCAATGTATCTAATTGTTTATTTATGTAGAATTGTCGTGTTAAAAATATTAATGGTGGCAGGTAATTGCAAAGGGTGAAGCACAGGGAATGGTGAGCAAATCTATTGGGATTATGCTTGGCATAGCATTAGCTAATTGCATACAATCTTCTACACCTCTCGCTCTTTCTTTGTTTGGTGTAATAACTTGGATCCACATGTATTGCAATCTGAAATCATATCAGTCCATACAATTAAGGACTTTAAATCCATATCGTGCAGGTAATGTATATTTTTGCCCTTCTTTTATCCACATTTATTCTGTGTTATGTTATTAACAATGCACAATTCTTTCATATCTGTAATGATCTTTCTTTTCTGCATGTTGAGTGATTGTTCTGTCGCTGTTTCGCCCTTGTCACTTTTGCTTCCCTAAACTGAGAAAATGGAAAGTTACGTGATAAACTATCTAATTTGTTCTGTTAAACTGTAAAAGGGAAGTTACATGAGAAAACTTTCTAAATTTGGGAATTTATGATTCAAAATTAATTCCAGATAGAGGGTAAAGAGATAATTAAAGAAAATGGGAAGACTGTATAGACCTTGCAATTCGATTTTATTGACATTATACCTAGAGTTTGGGATCATGTAGTATAGGTTGCTGATCTCAATTTGTAGCATGATCAAGCTTTTAGGCATGTATGCAGGTTTGCTTCCATCTAGGGAAATAATTGCTTCAGTTAGCAAAAATACTGAACTGATACTAAAATATAAAAAAAGTGCCATGATTATGAAGTGGACATGACATATAGAAGGCCAAAAAGGTCCCTGTTCCGCCAAAACTACTAGATCTGCCGCATCCCCAGACAGGGGATCTCTAGTGAAGGTGGTGAAGGATGATGAATTAGTTACATGGAACAAGTAGGATGCTTTGCTGACTTGAAAGTGAACCAATTGGTGAGATAGATAGTTTACTATACTGAAGATAAATAGTGCCTTAAAACGGAGCTTGTCCATTCTAAAAGCAAATAAGTGCAGGCATCACTATAAGATAAAGAATCAGAATTTTAATGTTGCCAATTCCTGGTGCATTGCTTCTTCCTTTGTGCTAACAACTGATTAGATTTATTCTTTTTGGCACAATTTCTGATACATCTAGTAATCATGTATGCATGTTAGTATGTATGTATGTATGTATGTATTTATTAAGCATTTCACTTTTTCTTTTTTAAATATTTGCATATGTTGGGTCTGTTTCATTACTTGAAGAGAAAAGTGACTTGCTTCTCTTATTTGTGCATATCTTTGCTTCATTCAACAGGTTTGGTCTTCAGTGAGTATCTACTGAGTGGCTTAGTTCCTTCAGTTAAAGAGGTCAATAACGAGGAGCCACTGTTTCCTGCCGTTCCCCTCCTAAATATAAAGCCAGCCTATAGAGTATGTTGCTGTTTGCTATATACTTAATTTGGTGTCTTTGAGTGTGTCCATTTGTTTATTTGTTTACCATGATCAGCTTCTGGCTCATCTTTCCTAGCCGTCACAGCGATATATTTAGAGTTCAATCCTGTAATTTTATGCATKTCTAGTCCTAGATGCCTGCATTAGTTCATCTACTTCAGTTAGAGTTTTTGGATATCATTCCTAATAGTTTGATCATATGTCTGCGAAAATAATTTAGTTTCTAGTTTCTACTATGAGAACCTCCAAAGGAAAAGAAAAGTTGTAGGTTTTGGTTAAAGGGAGTTTAAATTGAATTTATATAAATGTTTTAATTTGCTGAGCCTTATGAAAAACAGCTTCTATTTCGAGTTTTAAAGGCCATAATGCTGGATTTTTATTGCATTTCAAACACACATCACCTCTCAAAGAGCAACATGAGGACAAAAATAAAATATTTATCAGTTAACCGAAGAACTGTGAAGAGGAGAAAACGAGTATAAAGGAGTAGTTTGAGCATCGTGGCCTATTTATWCTATTGTGATATTTCTTAACTTAGCTTCAGTAATACAGATTCAATATCACATAACTTGATTGTCTAGATTTGGATTACATGTATGGACACATCCAGTATATATGTATATGTATTAGTTGAAAAATATTAATTTATTATCCTTAGGTTCTTAATGCTTAGTTTGCTACGGGAAAGCGAGGAGGAGGCAAGGGAGAGGAGGGAACAAATTCTTCATCTTGGGGAAGTATTTCGTTTTTACTTTCTTTTTGTTTGGTAGGAGAGAGAGAGAGGAGGGGAAGGGGGAGGAGAGAAGAAAGAAAATTATAACTTACTTAGTTGCTTTACCTTTTTTATCCCTCATTATCTCCCTTGTTCAACCTAAAGCTAAAGCTAAGTCAATCCCGTACCCTCCAATTTGGGAAAGAAATGCTGCTGGAGAGGGGGAGTGGTACTCTTCTTGATTTACTTCCACTCTACTTTTCCATTCTAACCAAACGTTGTAAATGTGTTGGTTACGTCCAGATTTACTTACTTCCCCTTCTGTTCGACATTTCACCCTGACCAAACCTAGTGTAATATTAGGTTTCTGTCAAATACTAGTATGGAATTCAGCATGTTAAAAAATGAGGCCATAGGATGACTTACTCTAATAGTTTTGCTAATACTCTCCTGTAAGTTAGAGGTCCTGTATGACGGAAATTCCAAACTTGAATTTAAAAGCCCCTTCGAAGGTTAAGAAAAWCYATCTCTCTAAACAGTAAATTTTACATATTTTCATGGAACKTTGAGGRATTCCTTCATCAAATCTATTTAGAAGTTGTAATTATTTTCTTCTAGGTTTCTTTGAGTAATGCTGAAAAAATATATGAAGAGCAGTGCAGCCTTCTGCTTTTCACTAGTCCTGTAATTGAATGTGATCTGTTGGATGTTTATACAAATTGCTCTGGCAGTTTCTAGGAAATGCCTGCTTTTGAATGATACAATTCATAAGGGTGAGTAGTGATCTAATGCTTGCTGATCTGGTGATCTTTTTCAAGGAACAAGCAGAAGTATTGACTGCAGAAGCAAAGGATGCGGCTGCCAGTATTGAGCGCAGATTGCAGCTTGGTTCAAAGCTATCTGATGTTGTTAAGAATAGAGAGGATGCTCATGCCCTTTTTGATCTGTTCCGAGATGAAGGTTATATTCTAACAGAACACGAGGGAAGATTTTGTGTAAGTAATTTTCTTTGTCTATGCTTAATTTTTCATTTCCTAGTTTTTCATTCTTTGAGTGCCCCATTTTTACTCTTTCTATCCTTTAATTCTTTGATACCTTGGCATATGTAATTTTCACTTTCTTTTCTTATACCTGGCATTCTCAGACCTTGTCTTTTACAGTTTTGTATTAAACTGCAAAAGTAAACTTCTGGGGAAAATTGCATAATTTTTCAAATGGGTTTTCCTTTTCTTTCCACATTACAATTTGGATTAATGCTGTTTGCTTGTCATTTGTTTTCAACCTTTTCATAGTTCAGGATTTTTGTTCTGGCTATAAAGAATCTGATTCTGACGGCAACAATAGAATATGTTGGAAATTACAAAGTTTTAGAGTGSTGAAATAGGGCTTGCAAACTCTATACCAGGTGGCTGGCTGAGCTGATGTTAGAATAAGTACTGGTGGGTCAGCATTAGAGATGAGAACTGCTACATAGAGTAATCATTTTTACACAGATAAACATGTTCAGTATTCTCTCCCCCTTTTTGTCTTTTTCTTTTTTCCTTTTCTTTTGCCCCCGGTAACTTTAAACAACTTAAAAGCAAATAATGTGTAGGCCCCGAGACAACTAATTTAACAACGTAAACAAGATGACAAGTCCAGTACCCTTGTAAGCAGTGTTGCTTCATCAAATCATAGAAACAGCTACCAGTTTTGTGATTATTTTCGTTATCTAGTTGCTTCATCAATTGGAAATATTTTTCTTTTATGGTGTGTTTACCTCAAGCACTGTAACATTTCGTGGAAAAAATTTGAAAAGATAAGTGGAAAAGAAAAACTATTATGGATAATGGATCATATCTTCCACATCTCCAGCTGCATATTACTGGAATATAGTTGTCAGAGAAACTATGGACATCTGTGATTTCATTGAACAAGCAATGAAATCGGACTAATTTGATTCTCACTGAATACTTGAACTTTATGGTTTTTTTCTCCCTTCCCCCCCCCCCCCCTTCCTTGTTCTTTTAAAAATCTATTTGATACAGAACATTGTTAAAGGGCAGGCTTCATCTGTGTTTCATGTTCATTGTTAAAGAGTTTCTGATACAAAAGAATTTTGATTGCTTGATCCAGTTTTTTCCTTAAGGTAATAGATGTATTTAAACTTCTGCCTCTCGATCTCATGAAAAATTTGGGGAACAATCATGTATTTTCTTGGCCAAGTCAGAGATCTTCACACATGGTCACTTAGATGTTGCAGGGACCTAGATCACAACTATAACCAATTATCTGCTTGATTTTCTTCTGAAAACCAAATATATTGATTTTGACTCGTTATTATTGCTTCTGATGTTCTCTTCGATTAAATTTTATGCTCTATCAGGTTGCACTCAAAGAAAGTTGTTCACCGCAAGATATGCTAAAATCTCTGTTTCATGCTAGTTATCTGTATTGGCTGGAGAAAAATGCGGGAATAAACTCAAGCAGTATACCTCATGACTGTAAACCAGGGGGTAGGCTGCAAATATCTCTGGAATATGTGCAAAGGGAATTTAACCATGTGAAAAATGATGGTGAAGCTGCAGGGTGGGTCACCGATGGTCTTATCGCAAGGCCTTTACCAAATAGAATTCGTCCAGGCTATGAAACTTTTTCTCTGGCTTCTGAAGGTTGATGTCGGAGAGCGATGTGGTTGCGTCATTGTAATAACACTGGCTTCTTACTTCGGAGCAAGAATGGTGGTGCTTTTCATTGGTATCATTTTGTAAATAGCCATCAATGGTATTCACAGAGCTGATATCCCACCTCTGAAGGATTCTCTCTTCAGGAAAAGGGAGATGAGAGTCAAGGGAAACCCTCTTTAATGACAACCATTTGGACCCTCCAGTATGCTGGTTTTGCCATCTTTGGAGAGCAACCCATCCCGTGCAGGATGCAATTTTGCTGTGAATTGTTGGATATGTTTATCAGTGATGGGTTTCCAGCACTCAAAGAAGAGCTTGTTTGGCAGATTTTTCCTTATTGCCAAAGAGGGGATATACTTGTGCTTGATTCAATTGGTTTCTTTTGTTAATAGATAGTAGCAACACTAGTTCAGGATTTAGAAATAGGAAAATGCATGGTGCTGGAGTAACAGAATGTCAAGCCAGATAAGAAAATGCTACTCCTCTCTCTTATTCATGTAGACTGATGTATATTGCATTTGTTGGATTTTGATGGAACAGAGCTATGGGTGAACTTTGATCAGCAATCGTCCCCTGTTGTTTTCTATAGAATAATTTCAACTTTCATACAAGTGATTGTACTACTTGTTCCACATTATCGCCATTAGACTCAAAAAGAAAAAAAAAATGATACTCTTGAACCTTGCCAATTTTCTCTGCGTTTATTCTTACTATTTTGAAGGAAACTGTTATTAACATATTCCTAAAGGTTGACAATTCTGAGATGGTGACTGATCTACTCCGCTGCCCATGTGAGGGGCGCGAAGCAGTAAGCTATAGTAATAGATTTGAAGGGAAAGCAAAGGATGAACCCGACTACATTGTAGGAGACAAGAAGGTCCTGAATCGGCCATCTTCCCAAAGATACATATCCTTCCATAGTCCATTCCAACTTGTGGGACTCTGGATATTATCATTACAGCATGTAGCAGGTGGTGGTGCTAATACTTAGATGCCCATGTGAGGGACAACACGTGACTCCATCAGTCCCTTACCCTATAATACTATTCCCTATTACTTTTCTTTACTCATTCAAACTTTATATTTGACTTTCTATTATACAATTTCGAATAATATTAATCATTTTTATATTACTCCCTTAATTCTTTTATAAGCATTCAAGCATTAATTTAGGAGCCAATTTATAAAAAGATAGAGAATAATAATTAATATTATTAATTAAAAAATAAAAAGATGAAGGATAATATTGGATCGRATATTTTTTAATATGTGTTTCACTAATTAGATTACGACATTTTATACATATTCAATTTTTTCAATACTCCTTCTTTATAATTAAGATATATGGTATGATAAGTGAAAATTGTAGTCAGAAGATTTAGAAATTTAAAATTGTGATCCTTTTAGGTTTTGTATTGAGATGAAYAAAATGATTCTTATTTAAAAATAAATAAATTAAATATTTAGAACACTTATAAATTTGCATAAATTATTGAATAATCAATTATTAATTATGAATAATTAATTTTCATATTAAAAAATCACATTAAAATGTATGATTAATTGATATTTGTATGCAGAATCGCATTCAAAAGTTTGAATAATTAAGGGGAAGGGGAAGGGGAGGGGGAGGAAAGCAAGAAGAAAAAGGTATCATTTAAAGATAGTTTGGGTTGCTGTGCTATGCCGCACTCTTCACTCCTCTACCGTAACGTGCATTTATGCAGCTTTCAATGTCCACTCAACTCCTCATCACTCTATAATAATTACTCATACCTCTTATTTTTTGCTACACCTCTTTTCTTTCTGCCAGATTCAATATTCTTCTATTCACAACATTGTCCCTATCACTCTCCTTTGGTATTCACAATATTCTCCCAACTATATTTACTCCATTTATACATTCGAACTCTCTATACTCTCCTCCATTTATCACTTCTTTTTTCTAGTAACTGATCAAAAGATATGGATTTCATCTTCATATAAGATGACTGTTCTAACCTTCTTAAAAGAAATTTGATAATTGCCAAGAAGAGATTCATTTCTAATTTCGATCTGCGAAAAGGATAAGATTGTCATTTGCAGGGGAAATTGCTCTGGCAAGAGGGAAATTGCTCATTGCCATTGCCGGCCATTATTCTAGACACTGTAGGGGTTGTTTCTGGCTCTGCGTCTTTCTCTCTCTGATGCCCCGCCTTCAGTAGTAAATTAATTCTTCGTTCAAAGCTGCTGACCACACTCCCTCTGACACCACTCAGCACCTCCCACCCCTTTCTTCGCTGGCTTCCTTTTCCCCGAGAAAAAACACTAGCTCCTTTTCATCAGAATTCGCAAACACCTCTACCTCTGTCTCTCACTTGGGTTTGCTCATCCATCTCTCTCTTTTAGTCGTAAACTAGCACAGAAAGTATTAATCATAGGTCTATAAGCTAAGGTAGCTTCCATTGTTGGTCTGTCTTTCCTTCTTAAACTGGKTGGGTCTTTCTCTGAGCTCCTTTAAGGAGTTCTTTTGCTGTAAATGCTGTTGATACCTTGCACATTACCATGGGGAAAAGAGGAGGATCCTCTTGGTTGACTGCTGTCAAAAGGGCCTTTAGATCTCCCAGTAAAGAAAGTGAGAAAAGGAATACCAGAAGGAAAGAAGAGAATAACGACTGTGAACCAGAAGAGGAGGAAGAAAAGGTGCCCTTTTTTCATGGCGTTTTTAGTTTCTTGTTATAAATCTTTCTTCTTGAGTCTTTTCTGTGACGAATTCATGGATCCCTTTTGATTTCTTGAATTTTATATDTGCAGAAGAGTGAAAGACGAAGATGGCTCTTTCGGAAGTCGTCTATTAATCAAGAACACGTGACGCCGCAACAAACACCTGCTGCTGCTAAACCGTTTCATGATGGAAGCAATGTTGCTGTTGCTGCATCCTTGAGTACTAATGCTTCTGAAGCTGCTGCAGAACAAAGGCATGCCATTGCAGTGGCAGTGGCAACTGCTGCTGCGGCTGAGGCAGCTGCGGCCACAGCCCAGGTTGCAGTTGAAGTTGCTCGACTTGCCAAACCGGCTAATTATGCACGGGAGCACCAAGCTGCCATTGTTATTCAAACCGCTTTTAGGGGATATCTGGTGAGTGCTTTACAGGTCTCATTTTTTGTTGGCTTTCGTTGTGCATAATAGAGTTCTTGATGTTTTCATTGAATTAATCTGAAATTTGTCAGCCCTCCAAGCATATTAGAATGTGATACTTGAAAAAAAGGGRGAAAGAGAAATGACCAACAAAATTGAACTGTAGGATTAAATGAAACGAAAAAGTAATGCTGGCGATAAATTTTGTGGCTTTTGTTTGGTTGTTTGCATTTATAGCTCTATCTTTTTCCTCTACATAGTTAAGCTTGCACTTAAGTGGTTTAAATTTGGAGCTCAAAGGATTCAAAATCCAATGCCACTTTAATGTCTTGGAGTTGGACTCTGTTATTCTCGGATCCTATTGAAAATTGTAATTGCTCTGTAAAAGGAGGATAAAATAGAATGCTGGATTGAAATTTGGCTTCTTATCTATGTCAAGGCAAGGAGAGCTCTTCGTGCCCTGAAAGGACTTGTAAAATTGCAAGCTTTAGTTAGGGGTCACAATGTGCGAAAACAAGCAAAGATGACCCTGAGATGTATGCAAGCTCTTGTACGAGTGCAGGCTCGAGTGCTTGACCAACGCGTTAGGCAGTCAAGTGAAGGAAGCAGAAAATCAACATTTAGTGACACCAATAGTGTATGGGAGTCGCGATATCTTCAAGACGTTTCAGATAGAAGATCTATGGTTAGTAACTTTTCATGACTCCGTTTATGCCTTTTGCTATAGGCTTCAGGTATTCATCTAATTTGGTGGCTTTTTGGCATTTCAGTCTAGAGATGGGAGTAGCATTCCAGATGATTGGGATGAAAGACCACACACCATTGAGGAGGTCAAAGCCATGCTGCAAAATAGAAAAGAAGCTGCTTTGAAGCGGGAGAGAAACTTATCTCATGCCTTCTCTCAGCAGGTGCACTTTTTAATAACTATTCAATTCGTGCTATGCTATTTTGCCACTCTTTTAAAATTGAACTAATCTGTTGAACATCATTTGTTCTGTGATRCTGCAGATGTGGAGAGGTGGTAGAAATCCGTCACTGGGCAGTGAGGACGATCTTAGGGACAATCACCAATGGATGGACAGATGGATGGCTGCAAAGCCATGGGAGAGGATGGGAAGAGCTTCAACAGATCATAGGGACCCTGTTAAGACTGTCGAAATTGACACTTTACAACCTTATTCTTATTTAGCTCCCAATTCCCATAGATCAAGCCTTCATCAGTATCGCCCTCAGCATCATCATCAGAGGCCTGGTTCACCTCTCCATAGAAGCAACCCAAATCAATGCCTCCAATCTCCGGTTACACCTTCTCCTTCTAAAACAAGGCCTCTTCAAGTCCGTTCTGCAAGTCCTCGATGTGCAAGAGAAGAAAGAAGTTATCACACTTCCCAAACCCCAAGTCTAAGGTCTAATTACCAYTACAATGGTGGTCTGAACCAACAAACACAATCCACATCAAGAGGCATGASTAGTATCATTAATGCTGGTGCTTTGCCTAATTATATGGCAGCAACAGAGTCTGCTAAGGCACGGATCCGGTCACAAAGTGCACCACGGCAGAGGCCATCAACCCCGGAGAGAGAACGAAGTGGATCTGCAAAAAAACGCTTGTCCTTCCCAGTCCCAGACCCMTATCATRTTGGAACAGGTTATGGAAATTATGGACAAAATATGAGGAGCCCAAGCTTTAAAAGCGTCAGTGGAGTGCAAATGGGGTTTGAACAGCAGTCCAACTATTCTTCTTGCTGTACAGAGAGCCTTGCTGGGGAAATTTCTCCTTCTTCAACCAGTGACCTTAGGAGGTGGTTGAGATGATACCAGCCACCTTTATGAAGGCTTAGCAGCATTTGTCTAGCTAGACTACACGTACAGTTACTCTAACTGAAGACAAGCTTTCTTGGTTCTGATAAGAACTATACCAACTGACTGCCTAGGCTGTTAGATCCATAGTTGGCTTATTAACTCTCTTGTAGTCCTGTGTTTCTGAATTCTGTGTTGTAGGAAGAGCAAGTCCCTATCCTATAGATATGCTTTTCATTTGTTAGAAGCAGTTTATTGATCAAATTGTCCCTTCTCCATTAATAGAGATAATAAAGGAAAAGAGTGGTAACTGAAAGGAATGCAGAAAGCGCCTTTTTGTTTTTTTCCCCCCCCCCTCCCTTCTATGGATTATCTGGCAGGAGGTATGCTGAAGGCCTCATTTGTGGGAGGTATCTTGTATCCTAAAGGCCTCATGTGTGGGAGGTGTTGTCTTCCGTGGGCCCTTTACAAGAGGGATGAGTGTTAAGGCTAAATCAGTATGTCTGTATGAGAATGGATTCGAATCACGGGGATGAGAATGTCCAAGTTTGGTTGGATGCAGAAACATAAGAGTTATTTTGATTTTAACTGACGGAATTAATGAAGCCCAAGACATGAGGACACACGCTAAAGTCTTTGATAGAAAGCCCAACAACAGAGCCTGAATAATTAGGTCGATATAAATTGTTAAGATGAGGCCCAGAATACAAAAAATTCATTAAACGAAGGCCATTATTAAAAACTTAAATAAATAAAACAGAAAAATGTACTTACAAGTTTTGATACGGAAGAATTTAATTTATAATACGAATATATTTCTCAGACCTTTAAAATAAATCAAAATACTGAATAGATTTCTCTACACGAGATGTTGTTAAATACACGCAAAATCTTAGACTAAATCTTTGATTAAACTAAATCTCTGATAATCTTAAATTAAACCTTTGATCACATGTAACTCATCTTGATTAGACTAAATCTTTTGATGGTGATGCATGTAACCCTTCTTGATTAGACTAAGGCCCTGTTTTATGATAAATTTTAATACCTAAATCTGAATGAAATTAATTATTCTAATTTCGTAATGTCTTAATGCGTTAAGTGATTTAAATCTTAACATATTAAGATATTAAACGTACAAAGTAAATTTAAAAAGAAAATTTTCTAATCTTCATATTTTAGTTTTATCCAGTGGAGCCTAAACCTTTAATCCATAGCCCTTCTTCGTTAGCGGACTCCAATGATRATTAATATCTTACCTGCACTCCTCTATGGAGAACTTGTCAACCTCGTAACTAAATGATAGAGGAAGAAGATGAAGAGGCAGCATATTATTAGCTTCAATGTGAAACACAGGCTCAAATCCGAGTTTCAATGTCAACGCACCACCTTACCCGATTGCTTTCGTGACTTGTCCAAGATCATAACAATTGTCAACGAAAGAATAATAGTTCCATTTTCTAAGTTAAACACTCTATCTAGAATTGGAAATTTCTTCAAATGGATGTAGGAATTTTAAATATGTATATATGTTTTTCAAAGATATGCTTATATGACTTTTCATCTGAGAAAATTCTTTCATTCAGGAATAGTGACAAAAGTGACCACTACATTTGACATGAAGAATGATGCCCTCACAGCTATCCAAAGATTGAAGGCTGCTGAAGATCTATCAGATTAGTGATCATGGGAATTTTTAGATATTAAGATGGTAATTTTGCGTAAGATTTTTTTTATTTTAAGGATGGAGTCAGAAATTTAATTTTATATAGTGGTAAAAGAATTTTTTTTTTTTTAAAAACAATATCCCACCACCCTCTAACTCTGTGCCTTGCTCAGTTTCTTCTTGACATGCTCGGATGGGGAGTCTTCTTGCTTCTTCTTTGACATATTCTAAGAAATAAATCTATTATCCTAAAAATAAAAGAAACCCTAATGTTGATGGATAAGCTATATTAATCCACTATTCTTCCTATGAGTTAGTGTTGGCACCATRAAGCTCCACCAAGAATTATGCAGTGGGAGCCATTAGCCATGAGTGCACTGCACTGCAAACCCATTCTCGACTCCAATATATACTTAATTGCTGCTCATAAGGTGACGCAGCTTTACACTTGTTTCGCACTCTTTTTGTATCTCTCACCATCTCCACCCTGCACCTCTACCATTTCATACAAACGTCCACTCGGCTCGGCACCTCATCAGTTCGTTCAACTTTTATAATAATTGAAATCTATGTTAATTCTGACTATTTCAATTTAAATCGTAGGATACTCATTAATGAAGCAAAACTCTTTTATAATTATCTTTTTCTGCATAAAATTCAAACTCAAAATTGCAAAGTTTTAACTCAACTACCTTAATTGTTTGACTGGTAATGTTCGGAGATGCATGATGTGTCTCATTATTAACAATGGTATTATGTACAAGGATGACTTTACAATAAGGGAACAATCATCTGCTTGAGGCTTCCCTTCAAATTAAAGATAGCAATTACTAGTCTTTTCTCTCCTCTACTGTTGACCAGAAGAAATCATGGATGGTATAAAATGAAYATCCACCTGGTACCGCCGAGAAATATGGAAATTACAAGTATTATATGAGATGTTCAACCMCATTTCTCATCTCAATCTTGACAGCTTCKCCAATCCGGTACTCCAAGAAATACCGACAACTGCAAACTTTCACGCCACAGTATATATATACTTCATCGAGTGCCTCCTGAGTAGACCCTGCCTGCAATATAATCCCTTTTAACCAAAAACAACTTCTAATACTCCGAAACTCTCTTTGCAAAATGGCAGAGTTGATCTCTAGGAAGACAAGTTTTTGCCATATTCTGATCTCATTTGTTATGATCTGCATAGTTGGTTGTAGTCCACCTGAAGATCCCATCAAGTGTGCATCCAAGAACTCGAATTGCACGATCACAAACTCTTATGGGGCATTYCCAGATAGGAGCGTGTGTCGTGCAGCTGAAGTTTTTTATCCGACAACAGAAGAAGAGATTGTTTCATTTGTAGCAAATGCAACAATGCTGAAAAAGAAAATGAAGGTGGCAACTCGGTTTTCACATAGTATACCCAAACTTGTATGTCCAGATGGTGATGATGGAATTCTGATAAGTACCAAGAACCTGAACCGAGTATTGCGGATCGATAATTCCAGCATGACAATGACTGTCCAGAGCGGAGTTACACTGAGGCAGCTGATCAAGGAGGCAGCAGATGCACAAATGGCTTTGCCATATGCGCCCTACTGGTGGGGTTTGACCATAGGCGGCCTTATGGGCACCGGCGCCCACGGGAGCACCTTATGGAGTTGGGGCAGTTCAGTTCACGATTATGTAATTCAATTACGCATAGTTACTCCGGCTACWCCTCAAGAAGGTTATGCCAAAGTACGAATCCTCCAGACTGGTGACCCTGACCTGAATGCTGCAAGAGTTTCACTTGGAGTTCTTGGAGTTATTACACAGGTATCTACCCTGCTTTCATTCATTCATTGTAAGTGAGAGAAAAAAAGAAAAATCCTATACATTTCCATTCACGCCATCTTTTCTTTTATTATGATAGGTGACCCTGAAACTACAACCACTGTTCAAACGGTCGATAACCCTCTTGACAAGAAATGATTCAAGTTTGGCAGATGATGCTGCTAGTTTCGGAAAGCAGCACGAATTTGCAGATATAACTTGGTATCCAGGCCAACAAAGGGCAGTTTACAGAATCGACGATCGTGTCTCTTCTAACACTTCAGGAAATGGCCGCAATGACTTTCCTGGATTTCGCTCCACACCTTCGCTCGTGCTTGCCATTCTGAGAAGTACAGGTTCGAATATTCTCCATTTCCCAACCTTTTTTCCTCTTCCTTTTTACACTTAATACAAAACACCTACAGGATCGAATCCTAAGCTCTAAAATATGAATTACCTAACTGATTAGCTAATAATAGTATTACCTCAATTGTTGCTTCCTCGCATTCATTTTCTCAATATTTTGTCAATAAGTGAGTATTAATCGATAACGTATTATTTATACGAACATTATTAATCTATTCTATCAATTTTTATTCTTTACACATGAAAGAGAAAGAAAAAGAAAAAAAATACCTAGGTAATCGACACTTTCTTTTAAGTTTTTTTTTTTTTTATAGATCTCTCTTAAAATATTAATCACCTATCAAACCTTAAGATTTCTTTTAAGAATTTCATTTTTATTTAAGTGATTGCCATCAAAAATAAAATTTTGGACATTTAGTCCATGTGTGCACTAATAAAAATGGACCTACAACATTTTTAAAAGTTCAAAGTAAGCAAGTACAAATATTTGGACCATTGGATTATCCTCCGTTCCGCCCAAGAGCAGACTTCTTTAATTCCTTTTTTTTTTTTTTAAAGAGAGTAATATTCTCAATCTCTTAATAGGTGAAAGTATTATAAATATTATAGGTTTGAATATTGTAATATTAAAAAAAATATGCTATAATGGATATTCATTTTTATAATTTTTACGGACTATGACTCATATTGTAATTATTGAAACTAACATTTTATGAATTATAGTATTAAAAAAAAAAAAGGGCTCGTAAAAAAATAGGGCAAATCTTTAATTACTTTCTTATCCTATATTAAACCTATAATCACATACAATAACCCTTATACTTTATCGATTATATATCAACTTGCAAATTGTAAGACGAGTTTATTCCTATTGACCTCCCTTATAAGGTTTTTTAACCTTATTTTGGGTCGCACAGAACACAATGTRAGGCACAGCATTTTCTGCTAACCTCAGCTCCACCATTTATATAGTAATTTATTTTACAGAGGAAGATCAAGAGTCCAGAAGTGACGCGAATGGAAAATGCATAAGTGCAAGAATCACTACTAGTACATTAAGGATCGGTGCCTACGGGCTAACCAACGACGGCATTGCCTTTACAAGATACCCTGTTGTCGGATACCACAATCGCCTCCAGTCATCTGGGACCTGCCTTGATAGCCTGGAGGATGCAAGAATCACAGCATGTCCATGGGATCCTCGAGTTAAAGGTCTATTCTTCCACCAAACTACATTCAGCATTAGCTTGTCCAAGGTCAAGGGCTTCATCCAAGACGTGCAACAGCTCGTGGCACTGGAGCCCAATTCCCTGTGCGGCGTGGACCTCTACAATGGCATTCTCATGAGATACGTTACAGCTTCAAGTGCTTACTTGGGAAAACAAGAAGACGCTTTGGATTTTGATATCACATACTACAGAAGCAAGGATCCGATGAGCCCTCGACTCTACCAAGACATTCTTGAAGAGATAGAGCAAATGGCAGTGTTCAAATATGGAGCATTGCCACACTGGGGTAAGAACAGGAATGTGGTGTTTCAGGGGGCAATAAACAAGTACAAACAGGCTGGTGAGTTTCTGAAGGTGAAAGAGAAGTATGATCCATCGGGACTCTTCTCGAGTGAGTGGACGGAGCAAATTCTTGGATTGATGGGAGGGCTAACAATGGAGAAGGAGGGGTGTGCTCTTGAAGGCTTGTGCTTGTGCTCTCAAGACATTCATTGTGCCCCACAGAAGGGCTACTTCTGTCGGCCTGGTAGAGTTTTTAAAGACGCAAGGGTTTGCACTCTTTTATCGTCCACTTAATCGGTTTAGCTTGCCACTACGACAACCTTAGCACTAGCTAGCAGCCTGTACTAGGTTACAGGATTTGTAATATGGATAAAATACTGTTTGATCCTATAATCTATCATAGTTGTACAATATTTGTGAAAAGGACGAAATAAGTATGATTATTTTCTCCCCTTCGCTGTCTCATGTTTCGTTAGAATTTAGGGCAACACAAAATAGATTTATGGTCAGAATATGAGGAAGATTATTCATGCGGAACCCTAGCCATTGTTGGCAAYGGCTCTGTCRAGGTGCAACGTAGCTAGACCCTAATATCACTCTTCTCTTGCATTGCACCACAGCCAACTACCCATGAAACCCCAGTCCCTCAAATTCCCTCATCCACTGCATTTCTGAATGCTTGACTCTGATTATCACTCTGCAAAATAAGCCTTCATTGAAATCACCAGCAAAGGGCCCAGCCATGCGCCGTGCCCTCCCAGTTCTGGGCTTCTGCAGTTCTCCTTCTTCCTTCCTTGAGAATTCTATACAGGAAGGCCTCCTTTTACCCTTTATATATATATATACGCGTCTTACTCTAATTGGTRTTAGAGGATATACAGGAGGGAGTTTAGTGAAATAACACAAGATCTCCGCCATGAAGAACTCATTTGTAAAATCTTAYTTCAATAAACCAGCTTTCTCTAYCAAATAAAAATCTATAACAAACATTTTTTTAATAAATTACGATTCYGTTCTCTYGAGTAGAATGAAAGATATATATATTAAAAAYGCAAATCTAAGCACACCATAGATRAAACAGAAAACTAAAACGTTAGAAAACTWTTTCTTGAATAAAAGATATATATATCAAGTTTCTTATTTGCTGTATAGAAGGGTTACTTCTGTCGGCCTGCTAGAGTTTTTAATGATGCAAGGGTTTGCACTCATTTATCGTCTTTGTGACTACTTTAGAGCATATCTTATGCTACAATATGAATAATAACTGAATTTTACTATATGTCAACAAATAAATGGAAATGTTAGGTGAAATTCAAATATCACCTTCTCTACATTATCTAACATTTTATATTCTTATTTATGTAAAGATTTATTTTTAAATAAAAAATAATTTTTAAATTCGAAAATCACTTTTAATAGGTGAGTGATAAACTTCCTCCTCGAACTAATATGTTTCACTCTTTGGGACAAGGACGAAATAAGTATGATTGTCCTCCCCAACTGTATGCTAGTATTTTTCAAAAGTTAAAATTAGCTATTTTTAAATTCAGAAAAATGGATGATCTCGAGTATCGCTTGAACCACCTCTACCATGAAATTCTTTCAAGCAAATGATCCTCCTTTATATCCTCTACTTCCAATTGGTCCTCCATCATTTTTAAAGCAATCCGAGAGCATAGCCTTAGCTACCAGTTTCAAGTTCCAACTGGACAAACTTGGTTGGAAAAGGTTTCTTTTCCCTCCGCTGTCTCACGTTTAATTAGAATTTAAGACAATACAAAATAGAGTTGAATACGAGGAAGATTATTCATGCTAAACCTAGCAACTGGGGAACATGATGTCCATGAATTATTGTTAACGGCTCTATCAATGCGTAACTAGACCCTATGATCAGTCTTCTCTTGCATTGCACCATATAAAATACCTACCTATGAAACCCGCATCTCTCAAATCCACCTCATCCACACTTTGGTTCGCTTGCAAAATAAGACTCATTGAAGTCACCAGCAAACAACCAAGCCACACGCCGGGTCCTCCCAATTCGGGAGAGAAGTTTCTATTCTTCTAGTTCTTCCTTCCTTGACTGGACCTCCTTAAGATCCACTGAGAAACAGGAGGTTCATCACTTCCTCCTTTCACCCCTAACATGGGTCATCAAGATAATACTACCGTAGTAATAGCYAGGTAGAAGATAAGACTTCTAAACCATCAATAGTAATAGCTAGGTAGCAATGCTATAGTAGAAGGGAGGGAGGTAAAAATAAGCTTTCCCAGCTTATGGGGAAACAAGTACATAACCAAGATTAATGGAGCGGATAAGAAGTAATTTACCCTCCTTAAAGAAAGAGAAAGTTTTGAAACCTCCAGAATATACAGACTGATTCACAAAATCTAGCAATTTCAAAATTAAATCGACAAAAATCCTTTATGTCTAAACACTGAAACCAATATACAGCATTTTTTGCACACTATGGCAGATATTGACTTTCATGAACAATTCAACTAYAAATATAAATACGTAAAATCCTTAAATGTAATTAAATACTATATTTGCTTCTAGATTTTGACTGCTAAGTGCATGACTGACGTAACTGCTACACAAGGCAAAAGCAAAAACAGAGCTCCACTTATCTCCACTTGGCTTATAAACTTCAAATCAGTCAAGATGCACTAAGACAATTCTCCCAAGTCCCATACTTCGAGCTGAAGGTTCCACCTCCACTTTGCTGTGCATACTCGGAAATAACTGCACGAGCGCATATATCCCAAGTCTTCGCCATCTCCCCGAGTGACATTGGTTGTGAAAGACTCCTGAGAGAGATACTAAACCTTGATTTGGCCTTAACAGAGAGATCTTCATAATCTTTACTGCATGTATGAACAATTATCCAATACAACCGAAATCAGTAGAGGGAAATCTCAATCATGTCACCGTATTTCTTAAAATAAAATTGTAGAAAAAAGGAAAGAGAGAAAATTCATGCAACTGTATACAGGCAACAAAATGACTAGACAATCACGCAAGCAAAGGAAGACATTACACTGCTTTAAGRGCTTCTGCAAAAGGATATTTTTTAATCAGATGTGCATTTGAAGACTATTTTGAAACTTTACATCATGTTCCTTTGCTCATTAGAACCCTTTCCAACAGTATTAGAAGTGCCAAAGAGGTCATATATATCATCTGCCTAAACTCTCTCTCTCTCTCTCTCTCTCTAAAAAAAAAAGTCTTGTACTACACCTCCTAGAGTAAAGCATGAAGTTTGCAATTCCTGCAGCATCTATCAGCAAAAGCATGAGAATGACCAGACATGACTATAATCTCCCATTTATCAGTTCTAAGTTCATAGCGGATGGGAAWACCCGTTCCTACATTCATAATAYAATCAGAAGTATTTACTACTTYCTCCCYACTTTTTGAGTTGAAATAGAAAGCAGAATTAAGAAATAATRCACAGACGAAGTGTTTATTAGAAGTCTAGTCAAGTTTCAGATTCGCACACCTGACTTCAACTGGAAACTTGTCCAAAACTATAGGAGAGCAATTTGGATAATTGGTTGGAATAAGCAACCTTAAAGGCTGAATTGGTGACTGCGTACCAGTAAAGAAACAAAATCAAACTAATTATAGCMAAAAATATAAGGAATTAACATTGACCAGAAKTGTATTCTTGTCAGAAGAGTACTAAAATCTCACCATTTGAGCTGAAGCATACTGTGATTTCAAGTTTGGACTGAGGGCCACAGCACTGAAGGAGCACTTAACAATTGTTCCTTCGCGGCCTTCAGCAGCAGCAGCAGCTACTGCAGTCGGATCAACATCTTCATCACAAACATCAACCACAGTATCAATAAGTCGACGATTTATCTCGTGTATTTCATCCAAAAGGGCATGATTAGTCTGCAAGAATATAACCATCATTATCTGAACTGAAGAAACTAGGACATCTGCAATTTCTTCCAAACTTGACAGTTATTCCATCACAAGGATCAGCAGATTAATCAACAGCAATTCAAAAGCACAAAAAATTGTCACATAAGGGATACAAACAAGTTTGATAATTTTGGATGACAAAAGAATAGAAACAAGAAATTACTAAACAGTACTACAGATACGAAAACTTCCTTTGCCATGTAATAACTAAAATATTTTGGTTATTTCTATTTTTTCAAGAGAATGATGGAAGCAGCATAAAATATTAATTCAAGCCCAGATCTTATGCTAGGGGAAAGAGCCTAACAGCATTAAGCCAACTCAAGCTCTCCGGTTGAGATGTTCTGTTTATTGTACCTTTTGGTTTCGATTTCCCTGCGGCTGGAAGTGTCCTAACAGTTGTTAGCAAAATTGCATAAACAAAACTATAGTGACAACAAAATAAGAAAAATAATGCCAGCTACAGCTGCAAACATCTATGCTGAAAACCCTTCTTCAAACTGTAGAAAGTGCCAGGACCCTTTCATCAATTTTTTTGCATGTACAAAACTCTCCAAAATCTTAAGAGAGCATTCTGAAAATTGTCATCTACTTTAAATTCAAGAGTTCTACATTCTAGATTATCTCCTTTTGCATACATTCTCTTGAAAAATAAGATCAATGAAAAAGGAYAAGCACACTATCCAATCCATCCCCTCACTAGTCATCAAAAAGKAAACAAAAACTTACTAAGATTCCCATGATGTCAACCAAATAAATCACACTAAGATTTTGCTATTTTCAGTACTGCAAATGGCACTGCAACCCTCCATGTTAATATAGTGCCAATCCTGTAATGGTCTCTGGTACATAATTTTTCCCACTGGTAGAGTTCAATGAACATTTGTTCTTCACTGAATAAAAAAACCACTATGTAGAGAACAATTTGATTGAAACAAGAAACCCCAGAACCAAGAGGTTCATTTGTAACAGTGGATTATTCTCTGCAACCCTCACTTTCAATAACATCAATTTGAATACTTTAATCGCCACAGTAAAAGAATATTAATTAACGATCAACCTATGGAGCTTCCTGATTAAAAGGACTAAGATAATACCAGTAGATCTGCCAACAGAGACCCCGTCTAGGACATCCTAATTTACTTTGGCTACCAGTTCAACTGACTACATGCACTAAAAATCAGAAACCTAACAGTATATCAATCTTTCAAAGAAGCCTGATAATTCCTCCTTTTTYGAGCCATACCCTTGACATCACAATCTTTCACATGCTTCTAGCCACTGAATGTCATTTCCAAGTTCTCTTACCCGCTGATCTCTTTTCTGCCCTCTGAAATGCAACCAAAGGCTCCTAAAATATATTGCACTCAAAGTGAATCCATATCACAAATCTTACCAACTTTCCACCTTGGTTGCTAATTTTCTATCGTAGGTTGCTAATTAAGGTTCAACAGATAAATTAAATTGAAAGAGAACTGAAGATGAGAATATCTACTCCTTGTGCAGAGAACGTTTTTAGTCATGGGATGCTATGATATCCTGGTGTTTTTCAGGTTGATAGGAAGATGTTAGGTGCTGGATTTTGAGGTTCATGGGGACCTAATCAGGGGAGGAAGGCAAGTTAGTAGGAGTTTTATAGAGAGTGAATAAAAAGATCGGCAGTCTCCTTCAAGTCTTTACATAACAAAATTACATTTCTTTCTCTCATATATAAGAAATCGTTAAAAAGAAGAGGAACAAACAAAAATTCTTGAATCATTTCATGTTAATGTCCACATGAGGAATATCAGGAAAGGTGAAAACTGAAATTCACCACAGYCTAATGTCATTTATGTCACGAAATTATAGTAGAGCACAATAAAATATACTTTYGAGATAGTGAAAGACAAAATTCTTCACTGAAGGTGATCACTCATAGGCTTGTTTCTAGCTTTGTAGAGGACTAGCAGACTATCCAAGAATTTGTAAATTCTTTCTGCACCATTAGAGTTAATATGCCAGAAAAGCTAACTTGTTTTGCATGCCATGGATTCAATTACGTAACTTTTGTTTCCCTTGTCCTTCTTTTCTTTTTTTACCTTTTCCTTTTATTGTCATTTTGGAAAGACTAAACTTTATTGAAAGCATAAACAGGTTATATTCCTGCCTTGGACTCATTAGTAACATCCATTTCTTTAATAAACTACCTAGTAGTGATATATAGCTTGAGATGCAAAAAATGCATGCAAATAGTGTTGAAATTACGAATGCTAACTCCACATAGATTATGTGCATTGACTTTTATTATTACTGAAATACAAAGGATGCACAAGCAGAAGATTACCTCAATCCTGGGCCTTTTAATGCTTGATGTAGCAGTGGACTCCATTTCAGATGTATCAGAGCCATTTAAAAGCCTGGCACTTTCATTCATACTGCCAGCTGATGAAACAACATTAGAAGGCACTGCAATGGTGGAGCGCCTTATTTTCTTTGTTCCAGTAGGTCCATCTTGTGTGAAGAAATTTCTAGCCTGTAGGCGACACTTTGTCATAGCAACCAAATCTTCACCAACAGCAGCTCTTGAGCCATTCCCTGGTGCAGATCCAGCTATTCTATCAACCATACTGATAACAGAGCTGATATCACTAACAGAGGCACTCAATGCTTCACGTGACGCTGACTTAACCTGAAAATGAAAAATACATAGACCATTTCTTGAATGAGACGGCATAAAGGATTTTTTAAAGAACAGGATAGCATAGTGACATAGCATCACACTAACCGCTTTGATTAAGCGCTCAAAAGGTTGCTCTACAGCATTTGACTTGCTTGTAATGACAGATGATGCATTTCCATGTGCAACATCAAGACTTGTAAATTCCGCAAGTAAAGGAGAAGCTGATATCCCAGGAGTGCCTATTGCAAGGGATTGGGCCGGTCCAGAGACAGTAGTTGTTTGTGGTTGTCCAACATTTCCGGCATTGGAGAGTGCCGAAATGCTAGAATTCACCTTTTCCGATTCTCCAGGCATAGGGGATGGAGCTAAGGGAGTTGAGGGAGATGGCATTATAAAGGGTGAATTTGCAGACTGCAAAGGCGTTCCAGTTTTTGTCATAGAAGACAGTAGATTCTGCTGGTCAATTTGTGGTGAAGGATGCTGGGGAATCTGAGGAGATGCTGCCTGAAGGACTTGAGGTGAAGAAATGGAAAATGGTGAACCAGACTTCAATTGTTGGTGATGATATGCTGAACGCTGGCCTGACGGATGATGTTGCGGGAAAACTCCGGATTTAACCCCCATCTGCTGCCTCATCTTCACATCACTAGAATCAGTCATCTGATGTAGAGGTGACATATGGTGTCCTGGCAACTGAGCAGGTTGCTGCTGCTTTGTCTGTTGGTGCTGCTGTTGTTGCTGTTGCTGTTGCTGCTGTTGTTGCTGCATCAGCTGTTGCCTGTGCAAAAGTTGCTGTTGCATCTGCCTATGTTGAAATTGCTGCTTCAGTTGCTGGGTCTGCAACATCTGCTGTTCCTGTTGTTTCAGATGCTGGTTCTGAAGTACAGAATTTGTCTGCAAGTTATTAAGGTTCGACTGCAGTGTGTTCATCCCACTCTGTGATGTTAAAGAACTAATATTCACTGATTGAGGGCCACTAACAGGATTCTGCTGTAGAGAGCTCATAGCCACTTGCTGAAGTGAATTCAGAGCATTACTCTGTCCTCCATCTGGATTCGAAGCAGGCTGTATTGTACTAATCATGCTCTGCTGTGAATTTGAAACTGCTGGGACAGAAGACAATGAGTTATGCTGCAGGCCAGACATATTGTTCTGCTGCATTGTTGCTACAGAATTAGTAACATTCATTGATTGCAGCTGAGGGTTCATTTGATTTTCATGGGGCTGCATTTGAGATATCTGAGATTGAGGCTGGGACTGTTGCATATGAGGCTGAGGATGTTGCCCTTGTTGCAAAGGAACAGGCTTCCGGGGCCTATTCGAATTAAGAATGCTGGTAATCTGCTTTTCAACCGAGCTCAGCTTGTCCTTGTGGCCAATTTGAATATCATTCTTGGTAAGTCGCAAGAATTGTACAAGACGTTCCAACATAACCTTAAACATCTTGAGCTTTTCAAGTTGCTCGGTCTTAGTTTGTTGAGWAAGAGACTCATGCTGTAAACATGCAGAAATTAGTTAAAAGAACAAGAAATAAAAAGATACAATGAAAACAAAAAATAATACTTGGAACTCCTTTTCTTTTCCTCAGTTTCCTTTCTCTGCCTTTTTACCATTTACTTAAAATATGACCAATGAACTACACCAAAATGTTAAACATGACCCATGGTCATATTTTGTAAATCATTTGCTCTTATTTTTCGAAATTATTTCATGGCGGCAAGTAACATTATTCCATGAGCCTCATCGGTATTCAGAAGAGTCATATTGGTAGAAAATGCAAATTTATATAAATTTTACCTGTTGCAGCTTCGAGGTGATTTTCACGTACATTTCATTTAATTCAGGGAAATACATCTCCCTCATGGATTTAATCTGCAAGACAAATTGCATCAGCAGAGATGCCAAAAGCATAATATGACRGGYTTTTCATGATTTAWTACGTATTGTATTTCATCATCCCTCTTGACAGGCAACAGAAACAAACTGGTACAATACCTTTTGATAAACCTCCTCCTGCCAGTCTGCGCCACTTGCATTCCCTGTCTGAGCTGTAGAATCTAAAGATGCTAGACCACAATTTTGAAGATGAGTTACATATCCAGACAATGATCACTATTAAATAGTAATTCAAGCTTATAAATACARGTAGCATTAACTGAAGCATAGCTCTATGATTTGGTGAGAAATTATACGTGGAATAGGTGAGAAGTCAGTGTCCCATATTGACACATTCACGAAAAATATGAAGATTTAAACAGTATCCAATATGCATRAAGTTAATAAATAATGAATCAAMTTAACTGCACAAACCTKATTGATTCTATTAATTCATTATTGAAACACAATTTTAACAGAAAAGTGCACAGAGATCAACTAGTTCAAGWACAGGTATACAAATGCTCACAAGCAAATGGATAATGAAATTCTAAAAATATTTCCTAAACAATCTACAYGAATGACCAAGGGAATGTAAAACAGTTTCTCTGTTAAGAATGTCAGAGTGYGCGCGCATGAAATTAGGATGGCATGAGATCACAAGAAAACATTTAGCCACATCAGAGAGGAATTGAATTAAGAATCCAAAGAATGGAAGATGACGTACTTGAAGAAGCCTCAGTAATGGCCCTTTGTGACTGAAATAATTGCTTCTGCTGTTCAACCACATTCTGTTGTTGAAGCAAAGCACCTGATGTTTGTAGCCTTTGCTGTGTGTCTCTCTGCATGGGATTTGACTGCTGCTGCAAATGTTGCAGCTGCCCGCTTTGGGATTGAATCTGTGACATCATTTGCTGTTGTGTTGGTTGTGTCTGTGACTGTTGAGCTTGGTTTGGCAGCAAATTGGTATGCTGCATTTGTTGCTGTACTGGAACCTTTTGTTGTAACATGTGGACAGAATGCTGATTAGCTGGGATCCCGGAATTACCAGATTGCGTTCCAAGCATCTGCGACTGTTGGAGACCAGAGACACTAATTTGAGGGCCCAGTTGTGGTTGATGCATAGTTGACAGGTTGTTCTGCTGACCCATTAACTGCTGTTGCTGTAGGTTTGAAATATTGTTCTGCTGGCCCATCAGTCTTTGCTGCTGTTGCAAATCAGGAATGCTGTTAGGTTGACCAATCAACTGGTTTTGTTGAATATTTGCAGCATTAGGCTGCACAATCAGCTGCTGCTGTTGCTGCTGTGCCTGCTGTGGTGCTGGCAGCATTTGCTGTTGAGACATTGATGTTTGCTGCTGATGCAAAATGGACGCCTGTTGCGGCTGTGGTTGCTGCTGCTGCTGCTGTTGCCTCATAACTGCCTGAGTGTGTTGCTGAAGCATTGGCTGAGATCCTTGTTGCACAGAAGACTGCTGATTCTGCTGAAGGTTAGATAAAGAATTTGACTGCATCACTGAGGACTGCATAACAGCTTGCTGGGAAGTTTGAATCTGGTTCGGTTGTAATAAGTTTTGCTGCTGCTGCTGCTGCTGCTGTTGCTGCTGCTGCTGCTGCTGCTGCTGCTGCTGCTGCATATGTGATTGCAGTAGAGACTGTTGTATACTTCCCTGCTGGAACTTTTGCTTCATGTATTGCTGTTGTAACTGCTGCTGATAAAGAAGCTGAGAACTCGCTGACTGCTGCTGTTGCTGTTGTGGGACAACCTGTTGTCTTCCTGGCATCTGTCTTTGAGAATTGGCAAAAACATTTTGAGGCATCMCTTGTCCCATTGAGTTCCCTACTGGATTTTGAGCAACATTGCTAATATTTTGCATATTCTGCAAGTTATTCTGCCCAACAACATTTTGCATGCTCGGCTGGGTTAAATTGCCAACAGCAGGAAGAGTAGATGYTAAACTAGCAGAATTTTGCACTCCTGACGACGAAATATTGTTCAGCTGTTGTTGCCGTGCCTGAGATTGATTGACTTGCATTGGAAGTGGTTGGTTGTGCATTKGGGACTGCATGCTATGGCCAACTATTCAAGATAGCAAAGATGCAAACAAAGAGAGGAAGACAGCATTCAGTAAAGATCATAACAACTGCCAAAGCAAGTCAGATAACAATMTGAATTTTCAAAAGAAAATTAAAAGAACAAAAAACAAAAGCATTATCCCCAACCTAAGCTATGAAGAACAACATCACATATCAAAATGAAGAAAGGTCCCTAATCCGTCGCCAAAATTCCCTGTATGTGGATATGTATGGGGCGAGAAGACAAAAGACCAGAGGGAATATTCAAAAGCTCCTTAACATCTTGGTACTCATGGTTCCATCTAAACTTTTTGTAGTCATCTTTGCAATCTCTGATAAGCCATTCAGCGTGAGAACAGAGGTGCAAGAATAAAGACTAAACTAACAGTCCAAACTCATATTTGCCCTAAMTAATAACTTTTCCAACATCACAAGCCATACTTGTCTGCAGCAAAATAAATAAATCAAGAGCAAATTGACTCAATTGCAATGCTTATTTGGACCTTAGCTCTGTTTTATCATATTTTAGAAAAGTTTCAGAGGCTATTTTTGCCACATCTGCTGTCCTCACCGTCACTAGCAGAAACCTCAATTTAATAATCACCAGGTTTCTTCCCTAGGCTGAATACATCAGATCAACATAATAAAGAAATCCAACTAGAGCAAATCGACAAAATTGCAATGCATATTTGGATCTCAAAGGGGAAGGGCAGCACCTATTAGGCTGGATGAAGTTAATTAGGTACGGAGAAGCAAAGAAGGAAAGAGAAGGGAGAAAAGGTGGGGTTAATTGCAGAGGTTCCACAGAGGCGACTGCTGGACAGCTAAATGCATAAGAGCGCCAGGCAATAGCTACAAATGGGAATGAGAAAAGAGAGATGGAGAGGGGATGACAGACGAAGTCGCCAGCAGCTATTGGAGAAGGGAGAGTGATGGTTGTTGGAAGCAGAGAAGGGAGAAGAGGAAGGGAGAGCAGAGTGGCAGGGCAGGCTTGAGCTGTGGGGGGTGGGAGAGGAGAGATGAGATAAGGGAAGAAAGGAAGCAGAGGAAGAGCGGATACATGAGTGGTGGAGGCTGGGATTGCAATAAGCTCTCCCAACAGTGAAAGGAAAGAAGGGAAGGGAGGGAGAAGAGTAGCTGTTTGTGGTAAGCGAGAGAGATCCTTGGATTTGGATTATTTTTTTCCTTGTCAATCGTATCCAAATATGATTTTGTTTACTTGAAAATTGATTTGCAATTTAAATCGCAAAAAAGTTATTATAATTCTTATCCAGYAGCAATCAATAGGTAAGTTGCTTCRAGGAACCAGGGAAACCAAAATAAGTMCATATATGATTGWCAAAACATGATCTATGACCACTGATGTGGACTAAGTTCAGATATCCYATCAAGCMCTGCACGGAAATTCAAGAAAATCAATATTTCCCATGAAAGCAAACTGATTTACCATCTTAATACCTGCATCAGAAGGATTTTTACTAGTATTAGAATTAGCCATGGGATTTTGCGACTTYGTCTCCATAGTAAGCATCTTCAGAGATATCTTTCTCAGATAATCTGACTGCAATTCATATAGATGTAGAAAAGTATTAAATCAAWAATAATCAAATCACGAGAAACCCAATGGATTACAGCAAYGAAATGTAAGGTAAAATGGTTTATAGTATCACCAAAGAATATAAATCCTTGTACGCAAGTTTAAATCAGAAAATTCTTCAATCTAGATAAGAACATGTTGCAGAACTGTACAGAGGATACCTGGCTTGTTGCAGCAGTATAAATCTTTTCCTCAAATCTTACAGCAATTTTCTTAAGTTCTTGCAGTCCCTCTTGTCCAGAGAAAGGAAGATGCCTCTTCAAAGTGTCCATTCTACGCATAAGAAGTGCATTTTTTTTAAAAACAGAAGCTAGATATGAAGCATTAAAATAGAACTGAACAAACTACCGACAGTACATCAACAAAAATCAAGACCAGTTACCTAATTGCAGCCAACAATGCATAATTAGAATCTCATTTAGAACTCAGGGAAACAATGATATATAAACCGGAGAAAAAATAAAAATCAACTCAGTAAGGTAAGGGATTGCTACCAAGGAATAAGAATAGAAAAAGAGAAGAAACATGATTGCAGACAAGGATAAAAAAGGGAAAGTCTGGATCCGTTCTTGGTTTTCTGTCCTCAAGAAGCATATYAAAAACCCTGTTTTACAAACTATTTCCTAGTCTAGACAACTAGTATATAGAGATGATATAAAGAAAAGATCTCATCAACAACCATAATCCAATCTCACATTTATTTAACAGCAATCAAAAGCATTAACAAGAAAAACCCAAAAGGAACAAACAGCAAATTGAAAGAAGAGAGGAATAAGACGATCAGAGGAGGGGCTTGCCGCAAAGAGGCTCAGAGAGAGCAAGATGAGAAGAAAGAGAAAGGTAGGTTAGCAGCCGGAAGGGGGTGGCTGCACAAGGCAAATTAGGGAGAGAGAGATGAGATTTCGGATAGGGCTGCGACGGGAAGGGGGAGCAAGCGATTAAAGTGAGAAAAAAAAGCAGGGAACAAAGGTCCTGCATGTAGATCTTAAGATTTGTGATAGGGTTTGTGTAATAAGTTTTTGGCTTAAAGAGAAAAGGGGTAGAAGAACGGAACCCTCTTTTCTTCGTTCGAAGGCATTCTGGCCCACAAATAGATCTTAAACTGTAGATACACATCCAAATAAAGGCAAATAAATAAACTGTTCTATATGCTTTCATTTGCCTTTGGTCACATCAATTCTCCTTGGTTAATAGAAAAATCTATATTCTGAATTACTAAATTACTGCAAAAGCACAAGGGTTGCACCAATCAACACTCAATGTAGGTAACCTTTTGAATTAGAATAATTCCTAGAAAGGAATAATGAGAGTAGTCATCAATTCCTCTTCCTGGTAAACATTAAGGAATAAGAAGAATTGGGATTTCTTTATATTCYGATGGCCAGAAAGTAACTACTAAGGAGCTAAATAACATCCTAAACTAACAAGGAAACAAAACATTGTAGTCTTAATCATAATCAGGAAATGAAACTAATTAATGCATGTATGAGTACTGAACATAAAAACCTTCTGGTTTTCTCCCCTTCCTCTAGATCACTGAATAAATGATCAAGGTTTAAGTGCTCTTTTGTTTCTTTCAATTCTATATGAAATGATCTTCCCCTTTTGAGTCAAACTTGATTTACGGTATTACAACATCCTCTCTTTTCCCGCACAYTATAACTCTTCTTAGTTACTGCTGGTCTTCTTGGCTRCTTCAAAACAATTTTATCCTATTCTCTCTAATTTCATCTTCAAAAGATGCAGCTTCTAGCTTTATRAGAATTATCATCAGTTACTAGATACTTTACTTTGYGTCTTTTATGAAATCATAAACAAACTATTCTAAACTACTCCACAAAGGAATCAAATTGAATCCTAAAAAAGAATAGTTTAAGGAAATGTGARCAGTTCAACTAAGTTAATAGAAGCACATAATCACCGCTGGTCATAGAACTGGATCACCAAAAATGAGAAGAATTTGATGTTCTAATAGCAAAGATGCTATGTAGTGTTATTTTTTGTCGAGGAAAAGCTTATACTAGAACTCGTGAAAAAGATAAGATTTACTTCAAACAAGGCTAAGATGTGAAGCCATAAGACCTCAACCATTAAAACAGAAACCATATATTACAAATTCTCGAAAATTGCCAAAGGCTGACATATATTTGCATCATTTGTATCAACAAGAGAATTTTAAGCGAGGAAAACACAAAATAAAGGCAGAGGCAATTAATCAGGTTATATCTTCCAAAGAAACCTTTTTCCTTCCCTTGAYTGCTTCACCTAACTCATCCTTTTACTGTAAGTGATCGATCCTCTAACAATCAATACTGCTGTTGTACATCACATCATGCGGTTCATTTTTCCTTCTCTACTYCCCTAATGATTTTCCMTTTTTTTCTGAATCTTRCWAACCAAAACARCTAAAGGTCATGCACCTGACAAATCCAAGGAAAACCCATAAGAATGCTCTGTATCATCATGCCTTTCCATTGCCATATTAAATCCAGTATTGATTATAAAGCAGATGCATCCATCGGACATCTTGCTGAGCTCTTCACCTCTCCATTCACCTGAGTTAAGACAGATCAATCCTACCTTCTCCTAGACAAAAACCCACAATATGGCATATCTGGTAACCAATCTGGAATCCCCTTTTCCTAATKGTCAAAACTCTTTATCATCTGGCAAATTAATTAGTATACAGCTTTTAAAGCAGCACCAAATRACAACAASAAGAACAACAATAGTGTTATTATCAGCCATCGGGCATCTGTGACGGTAAYTAAGGAAAGCAACAAGGTARTATTTCATTATCCAGAACTAAGAGGCTTGMACTACRGCAATCAGGTAGCSCTAATTTTGCACATTCACAGTTTTATTTTATCTTTCTAAAAACTGTACMCATGACAAAATTCRACATGTCAAGTGGATATTGAGAAAGGATGAATATTGTAGAATTGACAGAGAAAGGAAAAGTTACATCTTGTTGACGATCCTCTGACGAGAATCAGCTTGAAGCGTGGTCCTCCAATCAATGTTGTCCATAGCGGTGGCAGCCACCGCATTGGCAGCCTGTGGCATAGCCGAGGCTTCACCAGCAACCCCTTGACCCTGAGCCATCTGGCCCTGAGCTGCTCTCCAACTGTTGTTATCCATTCCCTGATAATTGAACAATACAACTTTGTTTTCAATGCAAAGTTGATTGAATAAGGCTCAATGAGAAAACAACTGAAAATATTTCTGTGGAAGAAGAGAAAACCTATTGCCGTAGATTACTACTATTTATCTGACAATGGATACAGGAGAGCTGCTTTCTAGATACAGACACGTTGCGAGGATAGATGCCTTTGTCGTCCTGCTAATGTATCCTGAGACTATTAATGACACACCCTACCTAACCCATGAATGACCATTAGATTGATTTCAAAGTACAGTCTAATTATAGACTTGTATAGCGAAAAACACTGACATGTATTTGATTACATACCGATTACAACTCAATACCTTGTTATGCTCTCTGGAAGCTCTTCAAGTGAACAAGGAAACACACTCAGAAGGACACTTATTACAACCTACTGGTCATTTCAATTAAGCGTTTTGTACCTTTATGCTCAGTATTTCCTGTTAATTGCTTTGATGGCAGTTAAATAAAGAAACTTAGATCAGGTACAAACTGAACCGAATTTAATTTTATATCATCTCCATATACCTATTATCGATAAGCGACAAGAATAGTGATGGACACAAACGAGGACTAATGATAAGCTTCTTGCGTCTGCAAGTAGAACAAATTCACCAGGAAAACTTTCCTTTTATAGACTGCTGTGCTGCAACATGTTGAATCTCGGTTGCCTATGCGTACTTTACTGCAGAATTCCACAGAGTCTACCCGATGTAATTCAGAGCATTGATATCATATTTTTCTCCTTTTTATTTGTCATAGCTTTCCCTGAGAATATTTAAACTGAGCCTCTAAAGTCAGCACCATGCATTGTCAGCTCAGAAAGCAATGCTATGAAATTATACCTAACCAAAAAGGTCCAGATTAGTTCTGGTAGAGTAGAAACATGACGGAATATGGAACAGAATCTATTATAATGCTTCAATATCAAAACCTAATCTAGAATAAAAACTACATTTCATGACGCTAGAGTTATTGTCAAACTAATGAAAGGCATTATAACCTATATCTTTTGACTTCTGACAGGGTCAAATTTTATATAAAAAGAAAAATCAGAAACAAAAAGTTGCAAAACATTTCAGAGAATCATTAAGAGGCATGACATGCTCTTTTGTTCAGTCCTGTTTATCGTAATTACAATTTGTAAACCATGGGCAACAGATACCAAAAGAGTAAAAAAAATATTTTTAACTAGAAGATGGAATCAAAATAAAACCAAGAAAATTTCTATCAATTTCTCCCAACAAAAACATGAGCGCGCGCACACAACATATAAGACCATCAAACTAGATGAATGAAGTGTTGAATTTCTTAGTAGCCCATCGAAAGATTGAATTCAGGTATTCCTCCAATAAATAAGAACAAAAAAAAAAATCAATATAAAAGCCAAATAAAAAAGAAGCAAAAGAAAGCGCCAAAGTCTGCCAAAAGAAAACCTAAACAGATTAACTTGAATAGTAGGCATATAATTTCAGTCATTCAAAACATGATTCTACGTCGAAATTCAGCAAACACTGAAGTAATTCCAGAAACACGTGCTACCCCAGTCCCTCCAAATTACCTTGATAATTGAAGCCGCTTCCTCCCTACTTATTTTTCCGATTGAAGAGAACAAAGAAAGCGAAAGTATATGCCTGCCTTTCGCCTGGATCGTGCAACACGAAGAATTTCAGGGAGAATTTACAAAATCATAGCATATTATGTAAATTCAAAGCAAATACAAGGTTCAACCAAGCCCTCCCCTGTAACTATATGATATATATAATATAGTAATTATGACCGTATTAAAGTATAAGTTACCTGAAATCCCCCCAAACGTTTAGTTTTATTACACTTTGACCCATAAATCTTTTTTATGATTTTCTTTTTATATATAATAAGTCATTCATATTTAAACTATTGAATATTATCAAAATTGAACAAAATAAGTATAAGTTTAAAGCCATTTGAGAAATAAGAGGAAAAACAGCAGAGTTAATAATAAATATTATTTTTAATATTTTCTTTTTATATACATATATGCATATTTATTTGTTAGGTTCAAAAATTTTGATGTCGATTAAAAATAAAAATATGATGTCAATAATATATGTAAGCATTTTATGATTCTTTTTTTCTTTTATGTTTGAAAATCTTTTCGTTTTCGAAGTTTTATATATATTATTTTTGTTACTTTTGATTAATAATATTTGCACTTTATCAATTTTATAACACAGGCTTCACATTATAATAGATATTATTATAATTTTTAAATGGATATTTTAGGTAAGAGATAGTGGATCGTTTTTCTTTGTTCCTTTTTGCTAATGAACCAATGGTACTGGAAATGATCCAGCATGTTTACGGAGTGGCTTCTTGGTCTAATCTTTCAGGATTAGTTTGGGAGTTAGGAGAGAAAATACAAGAAGAGAAGAAAAAGTATAATGTTTTCCTTTCAAGTTGTTTGAAAGTTTAGGAAAGAAAATAGAGGAAATGTCTTTTTCTTGTCTGGGAGTTGGAGAAAACGAAAAGATGATAGTAGAGGTAAAATTGGAAGAACATAATCAATTTTTTTACAAAAAAACTTTCACTTATCTTCCTCGTAATGGAGAAAATTTTGAAATGACCAAAGACCATTTCTTTTCGTCTAATTCTCTTCGTTTCCTTCCTCTCGAAAAACTCCTAAAATGACTGTGTTTGGAGGCAATTATACTCTTCATTGAGAGTGTTTGATTGTCGGAAATAAGAGCAAAAAATAACTTAATAATTGTCAAAACTACACAATCATYCATTACTCACCATCCCACCTTAATCATCATGATTGCCCAAAACTTAACAATCATCCTTCTAGTCATCTTCTTTTTTTCTTTTCTTTTTTTCATCTTTTTTAATTGGAAAGAAATTGAAAATAAATTAATTGCAGCTTAATTAAGGGTTATTAATTGTTYGGAAAAATTAAAAATAAGTTGAACTTAAAAAAAAGTAAAGTACATAATTCGACTTTCAAAATTATTACAATTTTAAATTTTCACCATTGAAATTTAAAATATTAAATTTATACCCTTAACGTCTAAAAAAAAATAATCAATTTTTTGACCTTCTATTAATGAAACTAGTTAAGCTTTCATTGAAATTCTAAAGGTTGACCTTTTTAGGGGCATTTTTGTTAATAAATCAGTTTATAGTAATTATTATCTTATAAAATATTTTTTTCTTTTTTCTTTCTCTTTCCTTTTCTTTTTTCTTCTTTCTCCTTCCTCCAATTCTCGGTGCTGCCACTGTCACCTTCTCCTTCCTCTGATATGCTCTTCTACTTGCCCCACTCTATCTCCTTCCGTAAACTCTAATCTTTTCCAATTATTATCCATTAATTAGAAATTTTATAGACCAATTAGAGAATGTCGAAAATTAGAATATTTTCTTGAATATTTATTTAATTATATACTTATTAACTATCTTAAATATACGATTGTAGTTTAACTCATTTGTTAAAAAAAAAATCAGACAATAATCTTTTATTAGAAGAAAACGAATCCTATTATTATTCAATAATAATAATAGTAATGATAATAAGAGTTCTTTCGTCTTCTTTTTCTTACTATTCTTCTACTTTTATGTTATATAAACATAACATTAATGTATTATTCTCTTTAATTTTCTCTAGAACCTTCAGGCTCTTCATTGATGTAACCTTTTGGCTCCTAGTTGCTCTTAATCAAACTCTAGTCCACTAAATTTATCATCCTCTTATTCTACATCTCAGAAATAAAATTTTTTGATCCAAATCTAAACATAAATCTTAGATAACAAATTAGGAGGTGGTTGATTGATGGTCTCGCATGAATGGATTGAAGATTTTACAAGGAATTTATATTTTGTTAGAACTACTTGATGTTTACCATCTCAATTTCATTTATTTTGTAGCTTCCTTTCTTCTGATTTACGTGGATGACAAAAATATGGGTCTTTTTAATATTATTTTGCATATGTTCTTATAAAAATTTCCACCTGTTTGGTCCTTTCCCAGTGCCTTCTCTCTTTTTGGAACCTATTGAGCTGTTTAATCTCTATTTTTCTCACCGCCTATTTTTTTATTTTTTTAATTTCTTTTTCTTCTTCTCTATTTCATTCTTTAGACTACCGACTCACTCTCTATTTCTCTCTGACAGCTCTTACTCCCAATTCCTTGGTTAATTTTGATGTCCATTATTTGGGTTTCTAAGGGCATATATATTCAACGGATCTCGTACTCGTGTTCTCCAGGCTGGAGACTACGTGGAACCTCTCCTCTGCTCCTCTCTGCACTATTTGTATATGAAGTTTTCACAGAATTTATAGATTTGAATTTTTTGTTTGAACCCTTATAGCCCATTTCTATCTCTGTTTCATCTTTTGTCTATGCAATATTATTCACAGCTAGCTAGCTTTCTATACATAACCTTCTCCTCTATCCTCTCTACACTATTTGTATATAAAGTTTTCACAGAATTTTTAGATTTGAATTTTTTGTTTGAACCCTTATAGCCCATTTCTATCTCTGTTTCATCTTCTGTCTATGCAATATTATTCACAGCTATCTAGCTTTCTATACATAATATATATACTGTAGTTGTGTATACGCACACACATGTATAGTGTCTTTGTTTATGAATCTGTATTTTTTTTTTTTTTTTTTTACATTTCTCAAATGTTTCTTTAATTTACCTATTATTTATGCACCATAGCTTTATTTCTTCAATGACCTTGTTAATTCTAGGAACCCAAATGNTTTTTGTTTGAACCCTTATAGCCCATTTCTATCTCTGTTTCATCTTTTGTCTATGCAATATTATTCACAGCTAGCTAGCTTTCTATACATAACCTCTCCTCTACTCCTCTCTACACTATTTGTATATGAAGTTTTCACAGAATTTTTAGATTTAAGTTTTTTGTTTGAACCCTTATAGCCCATTTCTATCTCTGTTTCATCTTCTGTCTATGTAATATTATTCACAGCTAGCTAGCTTTCTATACATAGTACATATATTGTAGTTGTGTATACACACACACATGTATAGTGTCTTTGTTTGTGAATCTGTATTTTTTTTTTTTAACATTTCTCAAATGTTTGTTTAATTTACCTATTATTTATGCACCATAGCTTTATTTCTTCAATGGCCTTGTTAATTCTAGGAACCCAAATGTGTAAAATATGGTGTAATTGTTGATTTTGATTTAGTTTAAACTCAGTTTCCTCCAAATTTCGCTATCTTCTACCAAAGAACTTATCCAAGTTACTTACTTGAGTACTTGTACATTTTGTATAAAATTACACCATTTGTATCTGAATCAAAAGCTGTTGTATTATTCTTTGGAAGTCAAAAGATGCCAGTTTCAATAAGTCTAGAAAACTTCATCTGTGGTAATAGGGCAACAGCACAATGTTACCTTCATGCAACTTCAAATTCTATCTACAAAGGAATAACAAAAATTCATTCTTTACTTTTTCAGTATTAGATGTGAAAGTTCACAAGTACTAGAACAAGTTTTAAAGTTGATTCTAGGACCAAATAACACTATATARCCTAGTCTAAATCGTAGCACTCAGCTCAAATAATGCATGTCATAAAACTAATGCCTCTGTCTGTTTTTTCTTTTCATGTTCCTCCCACCAATTTGTATTAATTCAACCAACTATAGCCTTTTCATGCTTTAATCCATAAAATCTCTCAAACTCTTTTATAATCCTTCATGTCTATGGCTACTTGAAAGGCATATTCTAAATTAGAGAGACTTTGAGGASGTAGTTGTCCTATAATTAGATTATAAGAGATTGGCTTAGTCTATGCCTACTAATAAGGTTATGATAATGTTTAATGAGATTAAGACTTGGAGCCAAATGATATAAAATCCTTGTCAAATTGTCCAGATTTAGGTCCTGAGAGTTCGATAATAAACCAAGGATATTCATGTGAGTTTTTCTATTTTATCAACTTCTAAAACTATGTGATTTTGCACATCATACCTTAGAAAGATGTTTTCAAGACTTTTTGAATGTTTTAAATAATATTCTTCAACTCTTTTGAAGAATTGTTACATATGTTGTTTCTAAAGGTTTTTATGCATCATAGATTTTATATCGGGATGATTTATCATATAAACTGCTCTATTCAAACAACATGTTTACTCGATTGACATGAAAACCTGGAATTAGACAACAAATGACTATTTTTATACCTGACATTGATTTACTCATGGATTTCAAGATTTCATTAATTTACTTATGCATCAAGTTTGTTATTGAGACAGACTTTGAATATCTCATATTTTAATGATTGAGTATTCAGTCGGTGACTCCAAGTACTAGTCCAGCGTGCAACGTACGACACTTGGCTAGTCCCAATGCGAGGACCTCTTCAGCCTTTGGATGATAGTTCTTCGAGAGTTGTCAATTGGTAAAAAATCGATGGATCGTGTTCTATGATGAGTCGGGTTCGTTCGTGCAGACGGTTGCTCTATTAGCTACCCATGGTAATTGTTGGTGACTCGTATCCTTGATTAGGAGATTTAGTTGGGCGACTCCTATAGTTACGGCTAGTCGACTTCTTTGCTATTGTTTATGGGGTTCAATTGTAAATTGCATGCATATATGGAGAGATAAGGTTGGTATAKCTTGACCGGTAGAGTGAATCTCTTACGGTTAGGGTTTGATTCTTTTGATGTTATTCTTAGTATGAAATATTTCKTAAACCTCACATGTATATTCTGTTTCAGCATTGAGTTCTTCCGAACTATTTCTTCAGATATATTGGTTTTCAAACAATAGTTTGGTCTTTTCTTATTCAAACTGAAGTATTATGGTTTCTGGATATTTTCTATTAAAAATTGTACACTATCACACACGAGTGGTACTCATTGATCTTAGCTCACTCAATTTTCACTTGTTTTAGTGAGCAGTACAAACGCTTAGAGAAGCCAGGTGACTTCTGCTTTAGAAGAGTTACGCTGTATATAAATTTTGGGAAGTCAGGAGATCTCTAATAATTTGCAATGGCTAGAATATATGTATTGTCATCTGAGAGTTGAACTCTCATATATTTTGTTGATTGTTTAGTGGACTTTAGTTTTTGTATATTTGAGGTTGTATATATTATAAGATCATTKAGTTAATGAGATCTTTATATTACATTTATGAATTTAATTGATTTGAATGTTCAACTGTATTGACCATCAAAAGATAGGCGACGCTCGTACAGTTCCAGTGGAACTTAGGAAAGAGCGGATCTTCATACCTTCTCTTTCCTCCAATATGCTCTCCCATCTAGCACTATCGTCGTTCCTATCATTTCCCTTCTTTTCCCCCATCTAACACCACCATAGTCGCAGAACTCAAATATGGATGCCACCGTTGCTGCAACCTTGCTTTGTTGGTCCTTTTCCTCTGCTTTGAGTTCACTCTATGAAGTCATGGCGATATCTCTTTTCCTCCTCGGCTTTTTGGGTGGCTACAACAACGATAAGGGCCTCAAGTAGGTTGGAGAGGCTAAATGGCGATGGGAACCTTGAGGTATTGTTGGGATAACAACAGACGAGGAAGTGAAAAAGAAGAAGAGACAAAGAGAAAGTAGGAGAAAGGCACAATAGTGATGACGTCGGTTGAAAATTGGAGGAGAAAGAAGATGGTTAGGGTTCCGATTAGTTTTTTTAATTATTGACTAAAATGCCTCTCATCCATCAGGGCTTAAGAGAATTTTCTAACGAGAGGTCATGCATCGATAGTTTTGAAGTGTTAAA
>MEJB01000002.1:3727845-3759622 GCA_001752375.1 Rhazya stricta | reverse complement strand
TAACACCACCATAGTCGCAGAACTCAAATATGGATGCCACCGTTGCTGCAACCTTGCTTTGTTGGTCCTTTTCCTTTGCTTTGAGTTTGCTCTATGAAGTCATGGCGATATCTCTTTTCCTCCTCGGCTTTTTTGGTGGCTACAACAATGATAAGGGGCTCAAGTAGGTTGGAGAGGCTAAATGGCGATGGGAGCCTTGAGGTATTGTTGGGACAACAACAGACGAGGAAGTGAAAGCGAAGAAGAGACGAAGAGAAAGTGGGAGGAGTAAGGCACAATAGTGGTGACGTCGGTTTAAAATTTGGAGAAGGAAGAAGACGGTTAGGGTTTCGATTAGTTTTTTTAATTATTGACTAAAATGCCTTTCATCTATTAGGGCTTAAGAGGATTTTCTAAGAAGAGGTCATGCATCGATAGTTTTGAAGTGTTAAAGGATATGAATTTCGCGTTTTAAATTTGAAGGTTAAAATTCAAAATTTTGATAATTTTGATGGTCAAACAATGTATTTTTTCCCGATTAAAAGATTCTGCATCTTGATTTAGGGGAAAATTGCTCAATTATGGGTAAAAATGTAAAGGTATTGAAATTCTGGGTAATTCATATTACTAATGTTGAATTGAACCAAATAATATCAAATCAGAATGGCATGCATTTCACGATTTGAATCAAACGGTAAGAATGAAATCATTATTCCTTTTATGTTTACCCTTTAATCGAACACATTTTGATGTCAATTGATAATTCGGCTCCTAAGTTTATCAGATTAACATCATGTTTCTTTTGGTTTTTTTTTTTTTCTTTTGTGAGAATGATCTTGCAAACTTCATTACCAAAAAGGAGAGTTACAAAGGGAGGTTCAAGGCTTTAAAAGCTTAAAACCTGGTCCTAAGAAAATTACAGACTTTATCTACATTATATCCATCCGAACGTGGACGGGAGGATGCCAAACTCATTCTAGAAAAGGCTTCGATTTCTCCACAATTGAAATTTCAATAATGATTAATATAAGGTTCCAATTATTACTTAACATTGTGAAGTGTAGACTAAGATTTTAAACTTAATTATTGTTACCCAAAAGCCTAATTTCTTAAGATTAACTTTGATGTTCGTTTTTGCTTTTTGTGTAGAAGCATAGTTAATGAAAAGAGAGGTTTATGTCCATGGATTGCTCTATTCAACTATAGAGTTGTCTCCMACAAATTCTTTAAAAATCATTGTTTAACAGCTCTTTTATAGGGGAAAGAGTTAGAATTGACTTATAATATAAAGATTCTTACCAAGATATTGTGATAAAATGGTAACCAACTATATAAACATTCTCATTCTTTGAATATAAGCACTGATTTGGATAGAAGGTCTTGAGTTAGTGATATTTATGTTAGTAATCATTCAAAAGTTAAAAAGGCAAACAAGGGCCTATTCATTATAAATTAGAAAAAAGTTCATTAATTGAAATAAGTCTTCTTTCTCCGTTTGCTAGGAGTTGATGATAATGTGCTAATTAATGGACTTATTTTTTTATTTTTTATTTCGATGATTAATGTAAAATAAATAATATTTTACGTTATATGATCTTATATAAGGGTAGATATCCTGAAATAATTTTCTTTTCCCTTTTTAAAAGTGTTAAATCGGAATAATTTTGGTTTGAGCGGGAAACAAAGATCGATTACAACATTAAACATGTTTTGAAATCATTTATTTTAAGATCATTGGGTTAGATAGTTTCAAGGGGTTCAATTTATAAATCATTCCTTCAAATAAAATATTAAAAATAATTTTTATTTATCCTTGAACTTATTTTAAATTGTTATATAATTGGAGATCAGGAATTTAATCTACTTACATATTTCCTACTCAGAAGCTAACATGCGGCATAGTAAATTACCAAGCATAAGAGACATCTTTAGAAATAAATCTTCAAAAGGTGAAAAAATATATTCAATTGGAAACATCCATTTTTTTTCCCTAAAGACAAATAAAATACATAAAAATAATATTTGGGAGTTCCTCCATTAAAAAAATCAAAATTAGTACACTTAACTAAATGTTTTTCTCCTATTTATTTCCTAAACTCCGAAGGAACTAGGAAGCTATTTTTCATTTATAAGTGATGCCAAGGAGTTAACATTGTTAGGTGACAAACTTATAACCAACATATTTTTCATAAAAATGTTAATAAGATTTTGAGACCAAATGCAAATGGTTTTATCAATATATATTTTTTTCCAAAATTTTATGTGTAATTGATCAATATATATGTCAACATGTATAGATTTTTAAAAGAATTATTTGGTTAAAAAGGGCTAAATAAGGGCTTTAAGTTGGATATAGGAGGCGTCTTAAAGCAGACTCCGCACTTCCACCGTTCTACAACCATCTCCGCCATGGCTACCACCACGGAAGAAGCAATTGAAAACCTGTGGCATGAGGTAAGAGACCCCCAGCCTAGGCTTCTGCGCACATAGACCACTTGTCCCTACCGGTAACTCCAGTCGAATACCTCCGTGACTTCTTTTGCCCTAACGAACCATGCCATGTTGACGAAGCCACCCACCACTAGCTAGCCCTTTCTTTATGGTCTTCCACTTCCTATCTCCTCAATACTCTCTCTTCCTCCACTGTCGCCCTTCACCTCGACCCTACGGCGGGGCTGACTTCGTGGTCCCCAACCCTAATCCCACATCCCCCTCTGCTTCCCACTTCTGTTTTGCTTCGGCCCATGTTGATGAAGTGCCTTTTCTGACTGCCTTGAATATGGTTTCTCAATCTACTAGTTGTAGTGATATGGGTTCCAAATACGTTGCCTATTTGGAAGAAAAGAGTGTTCTGCTTTTTTATCGAGATTGTGATCCTCATAATATCTCTTGGGCATCGTAAGCCTTTAGTGCACCTCCTGATGCTGTGGGGCTCTGGATTGGGAATGATAAATCTGTGACTTCTTTTTGCAACAATCATTATGAGAATATTTATGATGTCATCGCTGGTGAATAGCATTTTCTACTTCTTCCCCCTAATGAAGTTCATAGGCTGTATATTCGAGAGTACCCGATTGCTGAATATCATTATTCCAAGGTCCATTCTTACACTAAGACTAATTGTTGATGCAGTTGCACTTTTGCTGGTTTATAAATTGTAATTATGATGTTATCATCTACAATAGTATGTGCACAAACATGTTTCATAGTTATGTTGGTGCATTAGGGGAGTGAGTAATTGAAGAACCCTGGGACATGCGGCATTTCATGTCGTGTTTGTAACTGTTGAGTTGAATTTTTTTTTGTTGTATAGGATACTGGGGATTTTAGATTGGAACTTCAGGATCCAGTAAGGTATGTGTCACGGGGCAATGTTAATCCTTATCGAGAAATGGCCGAGTTTCCATTGTACTTTAATGGACCAAAGCCATTTGAAGTTACAGTCAGGGCGGGGGAACTTCTTTACTTGTAAGCTTCTTTTACCACATTTCTCTTGCTTCGTTTTATTTTTTCAAATGATTGTTTTTCGTGTTTTAAACTTTTGCCTGGATTTTGATGGCTCTCCATTGCATCCCTTTTTATCTAAATGTGACTTTCATGTCTCTGGATCCTACAACATCTAACATCCCCTYCTTTTCTCAGATCTCCAAAATTTTCTTCTCTCTTAGTCATGTTGCTTTGTAGATACTCCTTGTTTTCCATTTGTGGATGTATTGGAAATATTTTGGATATAAACCCATGTTGTATATAAGATGAAAGTTCAGACAATCACTGACATGGTTGTTACCCAAAAAGGAGAATAAAAATACATGGATAACAAACTTTGGTGACATTGTGAAAAGTTGTAGTAGTTGCTCATAAAGTCATAATTACTTAAAAGAGTATCTAGAACTCTTAAACTTTTTGAGGAGCTGTACGAGGATCACTTTGAAAGTGTTATTAGGCAATGATATTTATCTCATTGTTAAAGGAATTCCCCAAACTTCTTCAACAATGCATAGGGAAATTAAAGGTTCCTCCTGGGGTTAAGTTGGTGTTTTAGTACCGTACACCTTGTTGGTCTTCAATTAAATGCCATAATTTTAACCTTTCCTTGAAAATTTCTTGCCATAAATTTATACTTTCTTTCCAATATGGAAGTTTCGAATAGTAACTTTGGTGTACTGAGTCTAAATTCAATAAAGGTTTAGCCCACAAAAAGAAAACATAATATAAAATAGGTAAAGGAAAAAAATATCAGCGCCATATCATAGCTATCAACTATCAATAGGGAACAAATTCCCCATGTTAATGTTAATACTGAGATGTTCTGAAGATAATATGTTGTACTCTGTAGAAGAGTTACTTGGAGGTTATTTCCTCAGAAGCATATGCATCATTAAGCAATAGTAGAAGGCGTAAAACCTTAATGTCCTACAGGCAGCATTTTGTTTGACTGGAGGACATTAGCATTGGTACTTGAAGCTTTCTGTAGGCCATTGTATCCATATCCAGTCAAGTGCTAATAGTTTGTAAAAAAAAATAATAATAAAAGAAAAAAAGAAAAGTTGGATACATGGTAGAACCAGTATTTCCATGGCAGGTTTTGCATTCGAGTTTGGGTGCTCTCGTACCTACTCTTTGAGTTTCATAGGATTTCATATGTTTTTGCTTTTTGCTGAAAGAGTGAAATACTTGTGCAATTACGCAGGAAGACATTAATAGGATGTTAGACCACTTTGAGTGGGGGCATTCAGTTTTCCCACTTTGAGACTTGCCTTTTTTGTTCCCTGCTTTCTAGGATTAAGGGTGGGAATTGTTTCTTAAATAATTAAATGCTGCATGTTGTGGTTTATGCAGGCCARCCCTGTGGTTTCATCATGTTAGCCCGAGCGTAGACAGTCGCGGACTCACAATTGCAGTAAATTACGGTRASATCTCTAGCCCTCTACCCTCTTCGTGYACCAGAGCCCCATTTACTTTAACTTATTCAGTATATATATTCTGCAAAATGTTCTGAATACCTGTGCACTTCATCTGGCAGCGTATGATGTGATATTCTGTGTTAAATATGCTTACTTCAACTTCTTGCAATCTATACACCTCAGACCACCCATGGATTCAGCGATCCCTAGGAGACATCTGCAGTGGTCTTCTAACGAGTGTTGTATAAGAGGTGAATCAGATGGCAATGAATCTGTAAACAATGGAGATGCAATAGTGCAGTCTGATTGGGGCGAGGAAGAATGAGCATGGTGACATGGTTTGCATGGTTAAATTCTTGAGTGCCTCTACCACAATTTGCGGCAAGATATTACTTGAAAGAACTCATCTTGAGGTGGATCGTTTGCATTTTTCCGCTCGAATTGTTGAAACTACAGAAGATTGATATGTTAGAATTATAAGGAAGATTGGTCTCATGATATTTTTGCAGGCTTCAACAATGTAAAGACGCTTATAGGAGTTGTATTCAACGTAATGGCATCAAGAAATTGATTCAATTGGGAGCACTCTGGTTTCATACGGTGTTGTATCTAGTTTTAATAGAATGTTGCTTCGCTTTGATTAGCTAACTTTAATTTGACTGTTTAACTTAAGCATCCAATAAGAAAATTGCATCTAATCTCTGGGAACAATGAGATTCAGCAGCTTATTGTTGTAGATGCAATTCAGTGATGTCTGAATTGAATTGCATCTGACACAACTTCATAATTTGGAGGATTAAATTATCATTAATCCTAAAGAAAATGTCTTCACTTTATTTGCACGCTCTTTGGGGAATAAGAGTAGGATTTTTCCTAAGTTTTGTTAGGCTCCTTTGGTGATTGTTTTTTCTAACTCAAAAAGACTAGCATTATTCCTCAAATCATGATACGATCTTTCGTAGCATTTTTAAATTGACCCAAGAAAAATTCATTACTATATTTTAGAAGAAGAGAGGGATTATTCATTAATATTTATGGCACACTCATCAGAGGTGGGAGCCTGAGCAAGTGCTTGGAAAAGATCTCAATAGCCCTTCAACTATATATTAGAAAAAGAAACAAACACTTGGTAAATAACGGCTGGGAAGGTACTCATAGAATGGCAGAGGCAAATACCGGCTAGGAGTTCTATGTTAAGTTGGATTTAAGAGAGGCTAGACTCCAGACTTCAACCATTTGCGCCATGGCCACCGCCATAGGAGAAGCAATTGAAAACCTGTGGCTAGAGGTTAGAGACCTAAACCTAGGCACCACAATAGACCACCTGCCCTCACCGCCATCTCCACTCCAATTCCTCCGTGACTACGTTTCCCCTAACAAACCATGCCTCATTTCCAACGCCACCCACCACTGGCCATCCCTTTCTTTGTGGTCTTCCACTTCTTATCTCCTCAATACTCTTTCTTCCTCCTCTGTCTCCCTTCACCTCACCCCTACCGGCCGAGCTGACTCCTTGGCTACCCGCCCCAATCCTACTGCCTCATCTTCTTCCTCCCTCTGTTTTGCTTCTGCCCATGTTGAAAAGGTGCCTTTTTCTACTGCCTTGAGTATGGTTTCTCAATCTATCGGTTCTGGTGATATGGGTTCCAAATGCATTGCCTATTTGCAAGAACAGAATGATTGTTTTAGAAATGAGTATTCTGCTTTGACTCAAGATTGTGACCCTCATATCCCTTGGGCATCAGAGGCCTTCGGTTGCCTTCCTGAAGCTGTGAATCTTTGGATTSGGAATGATAAGTCTGTGACTTCTTTTCACAAGGATCATTATGAGAATATTTATGCTGTCATCACTGGCGAAAAACATTTTCTACTTCTTCCCCCTACTGATGTTCACAGGATGTATATTCGGGAGCACCCAGCTGCTCGATATCACTATTCCGAGGTTCATTCTTACTTCTAGACTAATTGTTGATGCAATTGCGCCTTTGCTAGTTTATCAATTATATTTAGGTTTTTTTATCATCTACACGAATATGTGCACAAACATGTTTCATAGTTATGTTGTTGCATTCGAGAAGAGAGTAATTGAAGAACCATTGGGCATTCAGCATTTCATGTTGTGTTTGGAACTGTTGACTTCAATTTTTTTGTCGTATAGGATACTGGGGATTTCAGATTGGAACTTGAGGATCCACTAAGGTATGTGCCATGGAGCAGTGTTAATCCCTATCCTTCACCTGAGGAGAAAGAGAGAGAAATGGCTGAGTTTCCTTGGTACTTTAATGGACCAAAGCCATTTGAAATTACAGTCAGGGCTGGAGAACTTCTTTACTTGTAAGCTTCTTTTACTATACTTTTCTTGTTTCTTTTTTTTTCAAATGATTGTTTTTTTATGTTTTAAACATTTGTGTGAATTTTGATAGCTCTCGACTGCATGCCTTATTCTATTAATGTGAATGTCAAATTTATGTATATCCTACAACATCCGCTTCTTGTCTCAGATCTCCATATTTTTCTTGTGTCTCTTAGTCATGTTGCTTTATAGGTACTCCATAGTTTCCATTTGTGGTGGAACTAGAAACATGTTGGTCATGAGCCCATGTTGTATATAATGAAAGTTCAGACAATCTCTGAAATAGTTGCTACCCGAAAAGGAGAATAAAAATACAAGGATAACTGATTTGGTTGACCTTGTGACATGTTGTAGTAGTTGCAAGTAAAGTCATAATTACTTAAAGAAAAATATCTAAAACTTTAACTTTTTGAGAGGAGCTGTACTAGGATCACTTGGAAAGTGTCATTATGCAATGATATTCATTCATTGTTGTGGAATTCAGTCAAACTTCTTCACCCAATGCATAGGGAAATTAAAGGTTTCTCCTGGGGTTAAGTTGGTGGTTCAATACCGTGTCTTGCTAGTCTTCAATTAAATGTCATCATTTTATCCTTTCCTTGAATTTTCTTACCAGATGGAAGTTTAGAATAGTATACTATGGTGTACGGAGCCTAAATTCAATACGAACCAAGCATCATATAAAATAGGTAAAACAAAATAAAGTCACAGCCGTATTGTGGCTCTCAACTATCAATACGGAACAAGTGCCCCATGTTAATATCAATACTTAAACAATAATGTTATGCTGATAATAATAATATGTAGTACCCTGGAGAAGAGTTACTTGGAGGCCATTTCCTCGAAATCATATGCATAATATTTTTGAGTTAGATTTTGCCTAATATAGACAAGTTAAAGAGGCTTCATCAAACTAAAGTGTTTCTTCTGTTGCCAGTCAAACTACATAACTTGCCCAAGAAGTCCTCTTGATACTAAAAAGTCAAGAGGACATGACAAGAAGAATACCTGAAAAGTAATGGAATGAAACTCAGGACATATCAACTGTAAAATCCTGACTTGTTTAAATGAGGATCAGCTGGTGGAACTGCATTTACCTTAAGATCATTCTTGAGAAACATTGCAATTAAATTAGGTACTTTCTGCAATTGACGTATTCATTTTCCTTTTTCTTTTTTTCCTGGAAACAGACTCTTTTGGTTTGCAAACTTCTCAAGCCCGAAACTAGTTTAGAAAGCAAGCTGGTTCGTCTATACACTTGATTGATTTTGAGAGATTTGCTTTATATGTAGAAACATCCTAGCACGTTCTTTGTCACTGATGATGATTTCTGGGATTTTAATGGTAGAAACTTTTTGAAAATTATAAAACTAAATTTTTTTTCCTGTTCATAAGTGTGGAATCTTASTATCAGTACTTCTTGCAATTTTAGTGCTATTTATCAGTAATATTATGTGAGATTCTTTCTGTTGATTTACTACTCCTGAAGAGAAACACTTGTGCTAAAAGTTTTAAGGACTCACATTTAGAAAAATTATACACAAGAAACATCTTCAGCCAGCCACCTAGATTTAACACTTGAGAAATCAAAACTACTGAAAATTAATTAATATACTAGAATGAACAACTTAAACAATTTACATGCATTGAGAAGAGTAGAACATGTTTGTATCACCAATCTTGTTTGTACAGAAAAGAAAATACCCTGGAAAAGAATATGATCAGTTGATGTTGTAGGTCTAAAATGATGGACGGTTAGGAGAATAGCATTATCAAGTCTACTAAAGCTAAGCTGTTGATGAAGATCCTGGTGAACAAATTAAAACTAGAATAAGAAGCATACAGTCTTTCACAGATAAAATGAGAAAAAACTGGTTCACGTGATTCAAAAGCATCCAAGAAGACAAATGGTTTTATCAGCTATAGAGATTAACTAGTAAAGTCAGATGAATAGAACTCCTGTCAGAGATGTAATATGCTTAATGAGGAAGCAGTAGCTTACCATAAGGGGACAGTGACTACATCCATAAAGTAAAATGAAGTATACAGTCTTTCACAGATAAAATGAGAAAAAACTGGTTCACATGATTCAAAAGCATCCAAAGAAGACAAATGGTTTTATCAGCTATAGAGATTAACTAGTAAAGTCAGATGAATAGAACTCCTGTCAGAGATATAATATGCTTAATGAGGAAGCAGTAGCTTACCATAAGGGGACAGTGACTATATCCACAAAGTAAAATGGAGAAAAAGCTATAGCATGGTTTCTGACAAATAGCTATTACACGTTAATGCACCCTTTTTTTGACTGTAATTACTTCCATGTTTTGAATCTTTACACTGATATCTGTTCAAAGGTAAGACTACTCTATTTGTTTGGCTATTAAATCATAACCAGGTTGGTTATGTTACCTTGTGATATAAATTTTGATAACCTTACTTAAATAATTCTCAATGAAAAGAAAACCAGTAGTAAAAGGCGTATAACCTTAATGTCCTATCGGCAGCATTACTTTTGACTGAAGGACAATGTTGTTGGTACTTAAAACTTTCATTAGGCCATGTTGTCCATCTCCAGTCTCAAGTGCTAGTAATACATGAAAAGAATTTGGATACATGGCAGAATCAGTTTGTCCATGGTGGTTTTTCCGTTTGAGTTTGGGCACTCTTCTATCTACTCTTTGAGTTTCATAGGATTTCAAATGTTCTGCTTTTTGTTGAAACAGTGAAATACTTGAGCAATTACATAGGAAGACATTAATAGGATGTTAGACCACTTGAGTGGARTCTCCAGTTTACCCACTTGGGACTTGCTCTTTTGTTCCCTGGTTTCTGGCGATTTAAGGGTAGGAATTGTTTCTTAAATAATGAAAATGCTGCATGTTGTTGTTTATGCAGGCCAAGCATGTGGTTTCATCATGTTAGTCAGAGCCCAGACAATCGCGGACTCACAATCGCAGTAAATTACTGTAAGAAGATTTCTAAACCACCAGCCTCTCTGTGCACCACAGCCTATTTACTTAACTTGTTCAATGTCTACATATATGTAGTTTCTTCAAAATGTTGTGCACTTCATCTGGCAGGGTATGATATGCAATTCGATATTAAATATGCTTACTTCAACTTCTTGAAATCTATACCCCACACATCACCCAAAGATTCAGTGATCCATAGGAGACATGTGAAATCGTGTTCTAATGAGTCAACATCTATAAAAGGTGAATTAGACACTAATGAATCTGTACAAAATGGAGATGCAATAGTGCAGTCTGATTGCAGTGAGGAAGAATGAGTATGGTGACATTGCATGGTTAAATGCTAGAAGGCCTCTACCATTGTTGGCGGCAGGATAATACTTGAAAGAAGGCATCTTGATATATAGGTCGACTGCATTTCTCTGTTGGAAATGTTGRGACTGCTGAGGATTGATCTGCTAAAACAGACTTTAGGAGAAAGATTTGTTTCCTGATACTCTTGCTGGCTTCAGACACGCTTAAAAAGGTTGAGTGCATTGATTTTTTTTATTTCCCCCCTTTTATATATAGGAGTTGTATTCTACACCATTTTGATAAATTTAACTTTTTGCTTTACTATTACAAGCCTGCTCTCTGCTCCGTAGGCTGTGCTTTCCAGTCCTTGTTTCTCTGCAGGAATTGTGCTTCATGCTGCCTTGAAGTGGCACTCTCAAGTATAATGGAGAGAGGAGAAAAGTAGTTGAGTCACAATCCATGATTTGCTTTAAGTGAAAGAGGGGGAACCTCTTGAAGCAGAATCAAGCATCAATGATAGAGTGATAGTTGTTCAAGAAAGATATATCCTTAGCTTATGAAATTTGTTGACATAATCAAAGTTTTGTAAGCACATGCTAAGGACCTTCGTTACCTGATTATCAAACGAAGAGTTGCCARCRGAAGTATTTTCATGTCTTTTGGCGGCACTCTGTTGGGGTTTCTTCAATATAGTGACATCAAGAAATTGATTCAATTGGGAGCACTCTGTTTTCTTGTAGTGGTGAAATACAACCCGACTTGTAAAGAGTCCATGGCTTTAGTTTTAATTTATCGTTTCTTCGGTTTGATTAGCCAACTTTAATAGCCGTTTTAAAATAAGTTAAGCATCGAAGCAGAAAATTGCATCTGATCTCTGGAAACAATAAGATTCAGCAGCTTACTGTCGTAGCAGCCTCCAGTCTTGTCTGAATCTGAATGGATGCGTTATACAGAAATGGATGGTCTATTAAGTGAACCCGCCCTATAAGCCGACCCGCAAGAGAGTTGAATGTTAGTATCTCAAGAGCATTCTTGCACTCAATTCCTGGGCGGATAGTCCAAACCAGACCATTGTCGATCTCTATAGGCTAATTACAATGGAGATCGCTTTATCCCAACCACAGGCACTAATGCATTATCAAGCTACTACCGCACCTCCCCACAGTATCGAAATCCAGCATATCCCCTCAACCCACAAAAACATTGTCGCCCCAACTTCCTATTCTCCCTCCAGTTCTTCCATTCAAATTCAACTGCCCCTTCGTAGACCCCATCACAAGCATCACCAACCCATTGAACAACCTCCTAAGAAAATCAGTGACAGTAGTCCCAGAGCTCGTTCTACCACTTCAGACATTTTACGCTTAATGGACAGCCTTAAGCTCCCTGTAACCATAGACCTTTATGTTTCGCTCATCAAAGAATGCACAAAAAAGGGTGACCCTTTTCAAGCTATTGAACTTCATGATCATGTTAAGAAAAGCGGGATTTGTCTTAATTTGCCTTTTCTTAATCTTCTGCTGTTGATGTATGTTTACTGTAACTGCTTGCATAATGCGCGGGAACTGTTTGATAAAACTTCTGTGAGGAATGCTTATTCCTGGGCTGTAATCATTGCTGGTTATTTTGACAATGGTGATTATGCAGAGGTTCTTGATTTATTTCTAGATATGAGAAGTTGTGACCGAGCTAAAGGTGAATGTGATGATTTGAGTACCATTGCTGTTTCGGGGATAGTAGCCTGTGTTCTGAGGGCCTGTGTTAAGCTGATGAATTTTGAATTTGGCCAACAAGTACATGGTTTGATAATAAAGGCTGGTTCTTGGAGAAGTGCAGTTTTGAGTAGCTCTTTGATGAGGTTTTATGGTGAATTTGGGAGTTTAGAAAGTTCTGAGTATGTATTTAATCAGGTAGCTAATGAAAATATGGTGATCTGGACAGCTAGGATTGTTAATTGCTGCAAAGAGAAGAGTTTTGATAAGGCAGTTCATGTGTTTAGAGAAATGGGGCAGGAAGGTGTGAAGAAGAATAGTTTTGCGCTTTCAAGTGTTCTTAAAGCATGTGGGAAGATGGGCGATGATGGATGTTGTGGTCGACAAGTCCATGCAAATGCTATAAAATTAGGACTTGAATTGGACGAGTATGTGCAATGTGGATTGGTTGACATGTATGGGAAATGTGGGTCAGTAACTGATGCAAAAAGTGTGCTTTACTCGAGTGTACAGGGGGGCAATGCTGCCTGTTGGAATGCACTGATCACTGGTTATATGCAACAAGGGTTATGCATCGAAGCCATCAAGATTTTATATGAGATGAAGGCAGCAGGCTTGCAACCCCAGGAGGCATTGTTCCATGAATTAAGATCCCTTTGTGGAAGTTATGAGATTGGCAAGATCAGTTTCTAGATTATGATTTCCTCTTGGGTGTTGGTTATACAACATTTTGCATAAAAAATTCTAAACGTTCAGTTGCAGCATAGCAATTCCACACTTGCCTCTAGCTGGGATTCATTGTTGATCTGGTCTATATCGCATTTCCATGCCTCGGAGAGATATGAGAAGGATAATGGATCTAAATACTTGGGAATTCGGATGTTACTCTCAATTTACTCATATGTGGTCAGCTTGCCATAGAGCTTCTGATCAAGTCAACATACATATAACTGTGATTACAATGTTTGTCTTGCATTTTGGTCGTACATCCATATGTTAAGATACCGGCATAGCCCTTATAGCTCATATTGTACAATCTAGAAGGCTTCCCGTATTTGCTGGTTTAGGCTTATGCCAGCTACTGCGACACAGGGTGGTGATAAAAGCACTTATCGAAATGGTATGTGTATCAATCTGTAACATAGTTATGGCAGAAAACCAGTTGGTATGTATATCAATCTGTGACCCAACCTGCGCTGTAGAGGTTTGGCCATCGGCAGAAGCAAATGTATTAGTTACAGGTAAGTTGCCTTCTTCTTTCTGAAAATAGCTTGACGGCAGATAATATGTGGCATGGCATCTCTTTCACTTTAGCTCATGTCTTGAAGTTTTGCTTTTGGATAATAGAAACAGGACCACGGCAACCCACCAAGAAGTGATTATGGATAACTGTGGTTGGCATGCTTCTAGATTTTTTTAGTCGTATTTCCAACTTTCCCACCTTCGTTGCCCACCTCTGATTCGGGATGCTCCGTACAGGTCACTCGTGGGGACATTTGGTATAGATGTATGTAAGGTATATAGGCAGTTCATGGGCCATTATTGCTGATTCTATGTCATCCACAACAATATAGATTTTTATCCTTATTCTTCAATCAAGATATTAGGTGCGATCTTGATTCTATTTCTCTATGATATTTGGACTACTTTGGATTCGGACCAATTCATAAAATGGGCAATAGGTGTGATCTTGATTCTATATTTCCATTCGATATTTGATTTTAGGGGTCATAAAAAGAATAAAATTTTTCAAACATTATTTGTTCTATTTATAATATTTTAATTTTGAAAGTTTATTTAAGAATATTAAATTTCTCTCCACTTGAAACAACAATAGTTGATAAAAAGTAATATATTAATACCCTTTGTTTCTATGAGAAAATTATCTTTTTAGGAATGAGTTCCTATTGCTTCAAATTTTGAACCACCTGAATATCTAATTTTAGCTGAATCTGCCAAAGCTAGTACCTGAATATCTTAAAAACTAAAACAAAGACCACTAACATTATGCAGATATTTCAACCTGAATGAATATACCTACTTTRCACACCACATAAAATGAAAAAGAAGAATTGGGAACGGGCAAAGGCATATATTAGAAAACTAAAATTTCCGAAAAGGAAATGCCAAAACCAAGATAATTTTGCCATTGGATTGTTTGGCATGAATTGTTGCTTTCTTTCCACTATCTTACTGCATATATAACCTGCGCCTCTTTGGAATCTTGATCATCTTCCCCACTGATCTCTCTCTTGTGCCCTTTTCTTTTCAACATTACCGCAACATAGTAACATAATCCCATTGTTTTTTCTTCTTTGTTGCGGACAACAGAGAAGACAAAACATGGATRCTTTTTCTTCGTCTTTCTTTTCAACATTACCACAACAKAGCAAAATAACTCCCGCTTTAAATCCTAATCTTCCTCTGCATATCTCCTCTGTAAGAATTGAAGATAAGCCACAAGCTACAACTCCCACCCCCACCCCCACCACCAAAACTACACCTGCTCAGCCTTTAAAGAGGCAGACTAAAACCACATTAATAACTCAGAAGCCTGCAACAAAAAGGCCATCATCATYTCAGAAAAGCACAGTGGTGGCAAGAAGGCCTGTAGAATTGTCACTYCTTACTGTCATCTTCAATGCAGTTGATGACTTTATCAACAACTTTGTTGATCCTCCAATCCGTCCTTCTGTTGATCCCAAGTATGTGCTTTCAAATAATTTTGCACCAGTTTGTGAGCTCCCTCCGATTGAGTGTGAGGTGGTGGAAGGCTCCCTTCCGCCGTGTCTTGATGGTGCTTACATCCGCAATGGCCCTAATCCTCAGTACCTCCCTCGTGGTCCATATCACTTATTTGATGGAGATGGAATGCTCCACTCTATTAGAATTTCTCAAGGCAAAGCCACACTTTGCAGCCGTTTTGTAGAGACTTACAAGTACATAACTGAACGTGACACTGGTTCTCCAGTTGTCCCAAATGTCTTCTCAGGCTTCAATGGCCTCACAGCCTCCGCTGCACGTGGTGCGCTGGCTGCAGCTAGAATGCTCACTGGACAATTCAACCCTGTCAATGGCTTTGGCCTGGCAAACACTAGCTTGGCTCTCTTTGGAGGAAATTTATATGCTTTAGGCGAATCCGACCTTCCTTACGCTGTAAAATTGGCTCCAGATGGCGATATAGTTACTCTTGGTCGCCATGATTTCGATGGCAAGCTAGTCATGAGCATGACAGCTCACCCCAAAATCGATCCAGATACCGGAGAAGCATTTGCTTTCAAATATGGACCGATGCCTCCATTCTTAACGTATTTCAGAATCAGCCCTGATGGAACAAAGCAACCAGACGTGCCAATTTTCTCCATGACAAGTCCATCATTTCTGCATGATTTCGCCATCACCAAGAAATATGCAATCTTCCCAGAAATACAAATAGGAATGAACCCTTTGGAGATGATCACCGGAGGATCACCGGTGGGTACAAATCCTGCTAAAGTTCCGCGGCTAGGGGTGATCCCTAGGTATGCAAAGGATGAATCAGAGATAAGGTGGTTYGATGTGCCAGGGTTCAATATCGTGCATGCAATAAATGCTTGGGATGAAGATGATGGTGACAGTATAGTTCTTGTGGCTCCTAACATATTATCAGTTGAACACACTCTGGAACGCATGGATTTAATTCATGCATCAATAGAGAAAGTGAAGATAGATCTCAAGACACGGATGGTTTCTAGATTTCCAGTTTCCACAAGAAATCTTGATTTTGCAGTGCTTAATCCTGCCTATGTTGGCAAGAAAAACAAGTACGTTTTCCATTTTATTCTTTAATCCTTTTTCCATAGGAAACACATGAAAGCAACAATGGCTTAAAGTCCAGAAAAACAAATATAGAGAAAATAACTTTAAACGATAATTCAACTACTTTCAATTCTTTAAATTAAATTTTTAATTTTTATTTAATTAATCACGTGCTTCATGAGTTATACTCAATTCTTTTTTCTATTATATAGAGTTTGACCGAAAATTATGRTTCTTATTGGGGTGAAATAATTAATGAAAATAGTGTGATGATATTATAAATGATTTTAAAGAATCATAAATAGTTAAATAATATTCAAAAACTCTTTTCCTCTTTTATGCACCCGCAGAGTGATTTTCTTTTGAGCTTCATGTCACAGAGTCCAAAATAAGGATGCCACCCTACCACATGAACCTCGGTACAAAATGCATTTCCTAAGTAAATAGTAAAAATGGGAATTCTCATAACCCTAGCCCCACTCATAAGGGACGGATTAAAGGCGATTCCTAGCCTTATTCATAATTGGTTTCAAACCCTTTCTCCTGGATTAGCATGAACATTTGTATTTTCTACTTCTTTAGGTATATATATGCAGCAATTGGAGACCCTATGCCAAAAGTATCTGGGGTGGCAAAGCTCGACATATCAGTGTCGGAGGGCGACCGGAGGGACTGCATAGTGGCTAGCCGACTGCTCGGGCCGGGATGTTTTGCAGGTGAACCATTTTTTGTAGCCAAGGAGCCTGATAATCCAGAGGCTGATGAAGATGATGGCTATGTTGTTACCTATGTACACGATGAGAACAGTGGAGAATCCAAATTCTTGGTGATGGATGCTAGATCACCTAACCTTGAAACTGTGGCTGCTGTGCAGCTGCCTCAAAGGGTGCCTTATGGATTTCATGGGCTATTTGTGAGGGAAAGTGACCTCAAGAAACTTTGAATTTTTAGTGCTAGTGGATATTGCCTCAAAAATTTATGATCCACAAGGTGGGGTTTGTGGTAGTTGCTTTGTAATTATCAGATTATTGTACTAATGTGCATATAATATGATCTAATTAAAACGAATGTTTAACTAGAAAGATTATGCATGTGATCATAGATCCCAAATTACAAGAACTTAAAAGGAAAATATATTTACTTTCTATAATGCTTAGAAATTCTTATGTGTATTAAATATGTGCTGTGTTTGGATGGGAGTTTGAGAATAAAGTTCAAGAAAAATTAAAATTAGATTCAAATTTCTCTATGAATTTAGCCCCTCCCTTCTTAAGATATCAAAGATTTTAAAGTTCAATAATTGTCCAAGTCGAACAAGAATGTATAAACTTTACAAATCCAAAATCCCAAGGAAGAAAGAAAAGGAGGGAAGATGGACTAGGGCGTTTGGGTTGATTTTTCTTTTCACTAGGGGTAAAGGAAAGGGAAGGGTGGGAAATGGATGGATTGAATTTATTTGGAGAAATTCATTCTAAAATGAAAGTTGGGGATAGAGATCAATATTAACGAATAGTTTTTAACCGATTAAATTATTTTTAAAATGTTTATACTCACTTTAAAAATATGTGGAATAAAAATATAAATTAATAACTCATTCCAAATTTCTTTTAATTAATTATCTTTTTATTAAGAACTTTCTAAATAATGATTTAAATACGATAAATATACAATTTTCTCATTTCTCTTGTCTTCCTTTCTTCTCTGTTCATTTCCTTCTATCCGGACATAGCCTAAAGTATAATACCCCAAATGAACAATGCAAAGTTATCTAGTGGTTGCAATCACATCATTAATGGTATGTAATTGTCTCATCAATCTCTTCATAAGACTCTTTTCCAATACGATATGCCTCATTTTCCATATTGTTGCTTTTTCCCAAAGGCAAGACACATTATGTTGGAAACGGCAACATTATATAGTCTTTTGTGACCCCAATATGTAAGCCAGTGGAGGGAGTTGCCATAATTTTGAGGGTAAATAAAAAAGGTAAAGCATGTGTGCCAAAATCTTATTTCATTATTTTCGACTTTTTAAATTTTTTTATACATCAATTATTTACGTCTATTACATATACTTTGTGATCATTATTAGTTTATTTATCTGATACATACCTTAATAACAGAGACAAGCATGTTAGTCTCATGATATATCTATTCAATATAATTGGTGGTGGAAGGGATAAGAAAACGACAATGATGGTGAAATTCAAATAGAATTGGATCAATCAACCAGTTCCTTGGAAGTTAAATTTTTCTCAAGTTTATATTAATAACAATGTATTTTCATATTATTTGAACTGAATAATAGTATGACTTCTTTTATAACTATCAAAATATGAAAGAGGTAAAATAAATAAAGTCGCACGATAAATATATACATGTAACGTTGGAGAAGCAGGAATAATGCAAGAAGTATGACTACAATTTCTCTAGTATCGAAGAATACTCTATTCATATCAAAATAAATATATATTCATCTGTTTTATAATTTTTTAATATAATTTATTCACGTACTCTAAAAATATTTGACTTTCGACATAAATTTTCAACTATATAGGTTCCTCACTATCAATCCATCTCCTATCTGGTCTGTTTAGTTACTCAAATTCCTGAGGTGGTGATTTCTAGTTATATATCTCTATCATATTCAAGCAGCTGTTCTGAAAATTTTTGTTGGGTTTTTTGGGTTTAGGAAAAAATATCAAAGCTCCCTCTGTGATTTGATTGAGTCCCTTTCATTGCACATGTCGAAGGATCCAATTTAGAGGTGGCACAGTTATTATCCATTCATCTCATAAATGTAATTGGGGTTGGGGGGACCTCTTTATCACTCTCATTTATAGGAATCCATTTCCCTTTCACAAAGTCATGGAAATGTCAAGTTCAAGATTGGCAATTGGCACCAAGGTGTGGATCAAAAGCACCATAACCTCATAGTCTCATGCGAAAGAATTAAATGATTACTTAATGTTTGAGGGATGAATCCATTTTGACCATTTATATTTACATTGTTGAGCTATTAATCTGGGATAATCTTGTACAATATGGGGAATTTCATACCATAACTATATGTAATTTGAATCCAAGCGGGTAATCTTCGACATCACTTGTTGAGTTTCCTAACCTGTGATTAATTAATTAACTTGCATTATTATGCATTGATTTGCTTGATTACCAATACTAATTACTTACTTAGGTCTCCATGTTTAACTGTTAATTATATATAGCTAGAATACAGATAAAATCAACTGTGATCCTCTTTCCTGTTTACCTTGAGACATCAAGACATGACTAAGATGTAGAAGACATGATGCATCTGCCTCAGACGTGCCTAAGATGTTTGATTTTTTTTTCCTATCAGTGATACAATCTGAAGCATATTTGCACTCATCGCACTCCGGAGGTAACAAAAATACCTTAAAAGTGACTACCAGCAGACGGTATTTGGTTAGGCAAAAAGCATATATTTTACTCCCACATTGGCCAGATATGCTTAATCCTCCATTTGGGCCTTAGAATATATTCTCCAAAGTTAGACCCTTGAAACGCATGGAGTCACGTATTGTGCACATAGCGAACTATTCTTTCGCCTTTTACTAAAGAATACCGTGTGCATGTTACAAATGGTGACATTACACCTATTTTTGAAGAAGTKTTTCCCTTTGGAATTACTTCTACAAGTTTTAAACKTCAAAGTTTCTTGTTTTAATGTCTAAAATGCCCTTTTGGAAGTGTCTCTACCCTAYGTATGTTACAGATAGWGACTTACACCYATTYTTGAAGAGGTTTTTCCCTTCTGGAATTGCTTCTACTACAAGTCTTAAACTTCCGACTTTTGACTTTCTTGTCGAAAAATAAAAAAGTTTAACATTACTTAATTCAATAAAAAAGAAGAAAAAGGCATTCGACTCTTATTTCAAATCCCATCCAGGTACCCAATTTCCCAATCTAAACAAAAAACAAAAACATGTTTCATTTCATGGGAACAAAGAAAATATGCGTTTGGATATAAAATATTTTTTACTCATCTTCAAAATCCAAGTAAAGAGTTTTGCTGGCCATTTTTTTGATGTACGAGAAAATCTCTTAAAAGAGTTTTGAATCCAATATTCCTCCAACTAAGAATCAAACTTTACAGATATAATCGTAATCGAATTCGAATAGTCATCATTCGAAGTATAAGAATACTAGATCTCAAAAGAAAAATCTTTGTTGGCTAGCATCTGTAAGTCTAATTCTTGTTCGGCTCAACTMTGCRGGAAAGGGAGTGAGCATATGAATGCTTACAAGAGTTGCGTCTTGGCAATATTCTACCTTTTTTGTTAAAGAAGCCAAATCATGTTCTGTTTGTCCTTGGAAAGAAAATTGAAGAAATATGCATTTCATTGCAGCATGAAATCCTCTCCAGGTTCCCTTGCTGCTTCTTGCAAATCTAATCAAAGCCTTAAAAATTGCTTTGTGCTAGTAGGCAAGTAGAAGGGTATCTGGACAGGCAGCTAGTCAAAGAAGGAACAAAATCCCACATAGACTATTTATAATGTGTTACTTATTCGGAGTTCTAATATATAGAGCCGAGCTTTCTTGTTTCAAAAGCACGCAGCCACGCGATGAGCACAAAGCGAACTATTCTTTCGCCTTTTACTAAAGAATACCGTGTGCTCGTGGCAATTAGTGGCATACGCTAATTTTTGAAGAGGTTCTTTCTAGTTGGAAGTGCCTCTATAATGACTTAGTTTTAATTATTTTGAATATTTATAAGGCTTTATAATTTAAAATATAGCATCTTGAATATTGAAAATAGCATTTATGATAAGCATACAACATAAGATGGTGATTGTTTAAATAGTTGACAAATTTCAAACTCATTTAGGAGTTGTCTCGAGACTAGCATCATTTTGGAGCAGTGGCGGAAGCGAATCGAGATTTGATGAGRGCGAAGAGTTGATTCCCCATGTAACGAGGGGGGAAATTGGCAATTATTTCTTCTTTGGGAGGCAGAGTTTCCTTRACAACGTCACARTTCACGAACTCCTCAGCCCATTTCCACAACTTGGGAAATTTCTCTTGGCTAAAGACTTCCATTCCCATCCCTTCTTGAATGACTCTAAACGAGAAGCCTACAAAATTGGCGACAATGTCCACAAATCCGATGTTTTCTCCCCCAAAGAATTTCTTATCCCCGAGCTCATTTTCAAAAATTTTTAGGAGCTCCCGTGCTTCTTCTTTCACCTTCTCTTCTCCGTCGCCTACGACCACCAAGGTTTTCCACAGTGCAGGCATCAACTGAATCACGAATTCACTGATTATTTTTGTATCAAGTGCAAGCCAATAATAGTAAAAAATGATAAATGATGAATATTATACCTTGGCATCCAAAAAGTTGGCCCAGAATCGTGCCATGGCTTTTTCGTAAGGATCTTCAGGCAAGATTTGACAATTGCCTTTCCAGGTCTCGTCAATGTACTCAAGAATCACCAGAGACTCGGCGATCGGTTTCCCGTTGTGTAAGAGTACTGGGATTTTCTTGTGAACAGGATTGGACTTGAGAAGCAAAGGACTCTTGTTGGACAGATCTTCGAGAATGAACTCATACTGGACGCCTTTCACTTTCAGAGCAATATCAACACGGGTACTAAATGGGCTTCCCCAATGGCCGACCAACTTYACTTCTTCCATCTCTGAGACTATGCAGTAGGCACTGTAAATTGGTTGATTCTTTTATAGATTGAGCTTGCTTAACAGCAAAGGTTTTCATTTTCTTAAACAATACTGTGTAGTACAAGTCTATTTTGACTAAAATCGGTCGGGAATATAATATCATATTGCGGTTGGAGAAATTTACATGATAAGTTTGATTAATCTTTTAAGGGAGTGAATGACGAACGCGAGATCGTCAGAATCTGGGAAACCAGAGGAGTCATTTGCATGTTTTGATTGACCATGCTAGTCACTTCTCCACTCATACAAAGTTGCTGGAGCAAGTCAGAGTTTAGGCCGCTTTCTTGTGGGACATATCAAAAGACTTTTCATCATTTCAAATTTCTTTCTACTAGCTGGGCTCTTAATATCCTAGAATATTTCTTATCGTTATAAATATTATATTTTTCCCCTAAAGCAAGGGGGGAAAAAAAATGCCGGGGAAGTCTAATTCATCTCTTTCCTAATTTCATGGCCAACGGAACCAACTTTCCAAGAACGTTGAAGGCGATCCACCGTTTTCCAGATCCGGAGGAGAACTGATTCTAAAATATTCTCTAACATCTTTTCTGAAACAAGGACTTGTAAGACCAGTGACAAGTAAAAACATATGTCGATACTGGGTAGCGGATAACAGACTAGCTTCGCGCGAATGAAATGACAATAATGTGGACCGGATGAAAACAAGATTTGTAATGATCAAAATCTAGATAACATAAAATTGCTAAAGCTTTCTCCTTTGAACTTTCACAGAACTTCACATGGTGAGAACCTCATGAATGCTATAGTGTGCATGATTCAAAACAGATTACAGATCAAAACACTATTATATATCCTAAYTCTAGTGTTAATCCACAATCTTCGGCAATGAGGTGGAAGGCCCTGAGAAAATCTGGCCTATCTGGTACGGAATCTTGCTGAGAGTTGATTCTCTGTTGATAAGCGGATCCGAGGACCGAGCAGAATGAGAAATAATCCCCACAGGACCATATCTTTCTCTATGTGATGCCCATGTAACCAAATAAAGGCCTGCTACAATAAGAAGTCCTCCCAAAATGCTGCTTCCATATTCAAAAGTGTTAGTACAAATCGTTATCCACGTTCTATCATGAGAATAATTCCGGTTCATTTGTATACTATATTTTGAAGTAAATGGTATTGACCCAGTTGGTGCACCAAGATGATGTGATACTCATTGAATAGATCTACTGATAAAATTCTTGTTAAAAGATTAAATAAAATTCGGAAGAACAATAAAAAGATTTTAGAGTATAACCTTCCCAAATAAATTGGACTCCCCAGGAAGATTCTTGATAAGATTGATGATACAGCTGGCTGAAGCGGACTATATAGCGCAACTAGAGAAGGACCAATAATCTTGTTGGACCACGTTAACATTCCATAGTTGATGGCAGAAGCAACGATTCCCTGAAGAAAAGAAAAATAGGCTGGCTCAACCATTCTCTTCTAGTTTCAGGCGTGTTAAATATGACCAAAGCTCATCTGAGTAATAAATATCAATGCTGTATGAAAATGCATATCAACATGATACGTACAAATGCAACCACAGAAGGAGGTTCTTAGCTCCCGCAGAGGTGAAGGTATGGTTGATGAAGCATATAGCAAGCAGGAAAAAGAAAAAGAGACTTAAAGAGTATAGATGCAGTTATGTTGGATCAAAACAAATACAGAAATTTACCAAGTTACAAGACATTCAAATTTCTATAAGGACCTGAGTATCAATCTTATGAGGCATTTGTTAGCATCTGGTTGTTTCTGACCACAGATAATCTGAGAGGTTTTGGGATTAGAGTATGAAATGCAGAAACCATATTGTATACAAAAATAAAGATGTGCAGACTGTAATTTAAMTAACCAAACTTTACTTATCTGAAGAAATTGAAGGATTTCACTCATAAGGTTTTATTTGAACCCTCCATATTATTTGAACAAAACATATGAAAGCTTGAGCATAAGCCAACTTAGGAGGCTGATGCCTACTGTAGCTGCATTTTCTTGATGACTTCATTTTGAAAAACTTGGTAACTCTTAAATAGTTTCAGTGCTTGCAATATGCTTGAGAAATATCATATGATAGCTCAAAAATGATGCTGGACTTCCCAGAAAATAACAAAAAGTGGTGGTTAGAGATCACTAGCCTAGTGCCAGTGAAAGGTGGGGAGTGCACTTGAATAATGACAGACCAAGATAATATTCCTCAAGGAACTGTAATTTATAGAAGATGTAGGATGTTTTCATTGCACCAGCAGTCAAGTCAAATTTGGAAAAAGTTCATTGTTAATGTAGAGCAAACCTAAACCAGAGTTTCCTGCACTGTGCCTTACTGCCTCTTCTGAAAGATGCAAATGCAACTCAGGTGTTTAAGAGCAGAAACTGGAACCTAACCTTGACAAATTTCTTGAATACTGGACGTGGTTCTTTAAGATGCAAGAGAAAGTGAGCAGCTGAGATACCTTTTAAAATTGAAGTTCAGAATGATTTTTTGTACAAAACTTATTAGCAAAAACAAGGCTTCAATGTATTGCTTCTTGCTAGGTATGCTTCTAGAGATGCATTCTCACTGATGAAAATCTTAAAAGCAGAACTTTAAACATGTAATGTGTCACATTGCTGCAGAGACTTCAGATTTCATCTTGAATTTATATGATGTAGAGAATGGTTTATGCCTTAAATCAGCGCATAGACCCTTGATTACTGTAATAAGGGTCCAGAGGAAAAGGCACTAAGCAAATGTGAAGTTGGTTCAGATATCATGTGGGTATTAAAGATAAAATTGGAACAGTAAGACACTAGAAAATTTTCAATCCTTTGCAGATTAAGAGTATCATTCCTTCGTATGTACTTTTTGGTGTTAAAAGCTAATCCCACATGGAAAACTCCCCAGATATGCTTTTTGCAATGCTCTGGGAGTTTGGTCAGTTACATGATTTCTGAAGCAAAGTTTTCTGTCAATGCCCAGGCCCATCCCCAAATAAATCGCTTTATAGATAGGACCTTTTGACAAAGCAAAAACTAGATTATCAATTAACATAATCAGAAATAGGACCACCAGAATACAACAAGAGAACCACTATTCTGTAGTAATCATTTCAATTATCACCAGACTTCTAACAAAAAATTAGGTAAGGCATGCACAAAAACGGCTAAGTCTTATACATAGACATTCAGATTAGGATTATGCTGTACTATAGCCATACCAATTAACTTTTGCCATATTTACAAGTAACAATGACTGTTTATCAAGAAAATGGATTAAAGAAACTGATTCGAAAAGGGAAATCATATTGAGGGACGATATTTAGGCATCACCGATTCCACGAACGGTAAAAAAATTGATTAAAATCCTATGCAGTCAGAAACAATCTAAATGCAGTTAGAATCAATATATTTAAGAAGACAAAGGTGTATCAGAATAAATATCCAATTCTGTATTCTGAAGATCTACATAAAGCAGTAAGATTTCTCTTCAAAATTATCATGAAGAAGAAAGAAAAAAGTAGTTTATTTGACAGAAACTTTTTGTTATTTTCTTAACAAGGACAGAAAAAGAAACTCTTTTGCTACTTCTTAACAAGTAACAAAACAAAAGAACTTACAGCATAGCATACGGCCAAAAACTCAGATTGTGTTAAAATCCAAGAAGTTGATTCGTTAGTCATAAAGAATGCTGTTATCACCATAAATACAGCACCGAAAAAGTATGAGAACGCCGTTACTGATATACTTGCAGGATACTTGGCCAAAACAGGAGCCTGTAAGCATAATAAAAGATGGTAGTCAAGCTTTGAAAATATATTGTTTGGAAATATTTAAACAATACACAAATACTATTATTTGATAAAGAAAAAGATAATATACTTATCACCACATCAACATAAATGCCTAGAGAAGAAAACAATTACAATTGAGTACTAAAAACACTGGTGAACTCAGGAAGGGGAAGCTACATGGCTTCTGCAGTTCTATCACTTGACCTCTTTCTGAATTGGGAAGTCTTGTCAAAACTTTCTCCAAGAAAAGTGTAGTAAAGGAAAAAGAAAGCAGAATTTTACTCCAATAGTTGTTYGGCTAGAAGATTTTGAGGAGGAAAAAAAAAAAAAAAAAAAGGGAATTTCTGGCAAAACCCTGCAAGTTGGCAGGACACTAAATGCAGAAAGGTGATATTCCTAAGATCCTTCTAAACCAAGCTACTAGAATCTATATTTCTCTGACTTTATTTTCCTCTTCCCATCTTTGAAAGAATATCTTAAAGGTAGCTGTCAAGCTCCATGCACCAAAGCATGCTGCCCCAAATGAGGGGCAATTTAACTCCCTAAATCTCTCATAGTAAGTAGTACATTTTTATTTGAAGTACTCTGCCTATTTGGAGAATTTGTCCCACATGCTATATCCTACCATTCCTCTAAATTCACGCACAATACAAAGATCACCTTTAATCTTTCTACCTTTAGTTTAATCTTAATGCACTAGCTAGAGATGTGGAAAACAATGAGATTACACCTGCTTTGGCATCATCTTTGGTGATGTAAAAGAGTTTCAAATGGATAGAAAAGATTGCACTTTTTATGAAACAAAGAAAGAGATCAGATAAATAATTACTGTACATTTTGAAAAAGTCAGAAAATGACAGAAAGATATGATTTACTGAAAGCAGAAAGGTTAACAGATTGTTTACCAAGAAACCTGCAGATTAAAGTGTCTTCCCAAATAGTATAGGATGCCTACACTCAACAAGTTGAGAAATCTTTAAATGAAAATTAAGGTTTTTCTTCAGCATATCTACATTAACTAGACAACAAAAAGGCAGTTCCATTGTCATTAAGATTTGCCAGGAAAAGGTGTAATTTCAAAAGGTCATTGTTTGCACAAATTAAATGGACTTTCCAACCAACTTACCACCAAACTTTCCCAAATGCATCATAATTATATAAAAGTATGTTCCACCATTTCCCTACCAAAGTGAACATCCCTTAATTATCATGGGACATAATTCAATAGAGAACTTCAGAAAAGGAATGATAATTGTAGTACCTGAATGGCCAGGAAAGCAGACATGCACATACAGTTTCCTATTAAGCACAGGACACCAAGATGCCAATTATCAAGTCCAAGGTCCATTAAGCTTGACATTAACCATCCAGCAGGTTCTGGCTGACCTCTGGCACTAATTTCATTATGGGCTATCAATTCTGATTCCTTGTTTCCAAACACAGCAGGGCCACGAAACAAAGCCATTAAAATAGCACCAGAAACACACACGAGAGTACCTCCCACTTTAGCTTGACCTTCAATTCTAAGCAAATTCACTGTTTCTGTACTGAATAAACAACCTTTCATGAGATATTGAACGGATAACCACCCAATGCATAACATGAATTGTATCACAAAATAGCCACTGGATGCACAGACACAAAATAATACTTAATGAAGTATGAATAAGAAAACTGACCCCATCATGACAGCTAAAATAAATGTAAAGACTGGAATTGCAGGCTGAATAGCAGCAGCATATGACGGATTTGTGTATCCAAGGCCAATAAGAAACAAAAGTTGGTTTCCAAAAATCCTACAAAAAACAAGTTAGTTCAAGAAATCAAGTCATTCAGCTAAATAYAGTTTTATCACTTAAAGGAAAATATAACAGAAACTAGTTCAAGTGAAGAGATTAATTTGTTCGAGAGACTTACCCAGTTAATCCAAGAAAGAAGAATGACATTAGTAGGCGTCTATTGAGAGGAGGTCTCACCCTTCTGCAATCAAATTAAAAATTATTAAAAATAAATAAAACTATGAGGCTTACAGAAAAACTTTATGCACACCCCAAAAAAAAAAAAGGAAAACAAAACCCATGTCTTCATAAATTAATTAAAAATAAAGAAAATTGTAAAATTCCACTTCTATAACCAATGCCTAAAAGGACTACAATTATATGTATCAAAGAATGCATAATTTCAGCATACAAATGCAAGCTGCATGCATAGATTTAAGTTATAAGTAAAGCAATAGTCTATGCTAATGTTTGTAACTTTATACTTTAATGGATCAAAAATTACTAAATGTAAGTCTAATCAACTGTGCCGGACGGAAACAAAAAATCTCCCAAGATCAGATTAATTACAAGAACTCAAAGACATAGCATAAATACAACCATCCATGCACAAATTTAAAACACGAACCAAAAGACATAAACAATGGAAAATGGACTTACTTTTCGCGAATATAAGCAACTGGGGCGAGAATAGAGAGAGCAAGCAGGTCACGGAACACACAAAAGACGATCTGATTGATGCCCACATTGAGGGCCAATTTGGTCACAACATGGTAACCTCCACTGAAGACCTGCACCGTGGCCATTGCCAAATGGGCTCTCCACACATCATTAGTATTAGAATGAACACTGTTAGCAGCAGCAACTGGGATTACTGCAGCCATTTTCAACACCATATCAGACTTTCGTGCACTATTACCCCCAACACGTAAGAAGATCAAAGAGGGTCAGAGAGATGGTTGGTGTGAGGAGGGAGATGGGTTGTGCTTGGATTATAGTTAAAGGAAACGAAATTGAAGATTTGGAAAGGAAAAAAAGGAAAAAAGGTGCGAGTTTGGGTATGATTCGGGAGGGAGGAAAATGTTTGACGTTGTTCACACGTTTTAGTGAAATGGAATGGAAGAGCTTTTCTTGGGGTACCATAAAGCTTACATGTCRAGACAAATAATCACAGCATCCTTAGCAGCTCCAAAATATACTTCTTATGAGCTATCCAACTGAAGAATATGAGCTAGGTGGGGAGCAATCGTGGTTTTATGGAATTCTTGTTTAATTTATGTAACACTTACAAATATATTTATGATACTTACAAACATTATGTACATTTCAAATATATTAGAAAGTCTCATGAATTATAAACATTTTTCACTTATCTTGCAATTTGTATTTGTCAAATTGTGATAGCCCAGGTAGACTTGCAGTAAGTATAGGGATGGCAGTGCTATAATAACAAGTTGCTAAATTGATTATCAATTATGTAATTAATGAATTATTGATTAAGTTTTAATTTTTCAAGAGCTACATGATAAGTTAGCAATTAAACAGTATTATATGTCATGAATACAGGAGCTTTCTCACTATGTTGAATGTCTTTTACATTTGATTGAAATGAAATGTCAAAAATGGCTCTAGGGATGGCAGTTGGTACAATTGTAGCAATACTTATAGCCGACCTAAAAATGAATGTTCACCAAGTGAAGAACAACCAACGTCAAATCGAAGGACTAGCCACTCAAATTTTTAACTCTATGGACTGCGTTCCTTGAAAGGAAAAACGAAACACGAGTTTATCGTCGTTGAGACAGGTCTGAGATGTTGTTCCAGTTGCTTCAGATTCCCAATATGGTCCTTATCTGATCAGGTGGATGTCTAGCCAGTGACTTGGGATCTGGGTAGCCATTTGCAGGATCCATAACAGCATCATATATAAGTTCATATGCTTCAGCCAATTTCCTGGCCACCTGAGCTGAGGCTTCTGATCGAAGCCTTGGAACCTGTATCTGCTCAAATTCTGGCAGGGAGTTTTCACTTCCCAAAATGAGCCCAAAGAAAGCCTTCAAACCATCTGAAAGAGAAGCTGGGGCTGTGTTCTCCAGCTCTGCTAATCGTTGCCCAGAAACAGCTTCATCTTGGCTTGAATTGCGGAAGTATAACATCTTGTTTGACAAGCCACACCTTCCCAAAATGGCATCTACTTCTTTCTCCACAAGACCATGTATATGTGATTCCATCATTTCGCCAAGCTTCTTTACATATTCAGATGCTACATCATGTCTTAGCAGTGGTTGTTGAATTGCACATAAGCAGTTAATGAGAAAAATTTTTGCAGGTGCTTCATTAATCTGCAGATGCAGTAAAGATTCACAGGAAGCATGAGGAATAACAGCAGCAAAAAGGAAGTAGGAAAATAAGGATTTCCAAAATGACATAATATACTRTTCTGATTCCAATTACAAAAGATACCGAGTAGAATTAACCATATGCAAGCAAATGCAGATCACATGGCTTGACCCACTTAACCCAACAAAATCAAATATTACTACATGAACTAAATTCATTGAAGATGGTTTCAAATTCTGGAACCATCATCAATTTTGAGTATCCAGTTCTTCCCTGCCCTGCCCTCTCTCTTTAGACATGGCACTAAAGCAGGCAAAGGTCCTTGGTTAAATCTCCAAGCCATTACACCTTAGTAGCAAAAATTATGCAAGTGTTGAGCCTGATGAGAAGATTTTCATCCCCAAGAGGGCAGGTTAAGGCATTAAAATGTATATATAATCTTCCCAACCATAAGCTTACACGAGGTGATACTGAAACAGATTCCACTAAAGCAGTGAGCTTTTTTGGACAATCGGCACGGATGTGCGGAGGTAAAAAATTCAGCATGCAAAATTTCTATCTTAAAACACCCAATAATGTTCCTCACGCTATACTAGAGATGCATGTGAGTTAGTATTTATAGATATGCAAGTAATTATAATGATAATTGCAATCAAGCTTTTCCAAATTACTCCCATGACCCCTTTGGCTAAGCCCTGGACTAGGGAGCGGGCATTTGATAGTGCAGAAAAGGTTTCAACTAATAGTATACAACCATGTATTTATTAGTGTTGATTTGTATGAATAATCATAATTAGAGCTTGATTGCAGGGCTTAATTAGTGGATTCAGTAGTTTGTTGGGATCCCTGAATGAATGGGATCCACTGTAAATAAGGTACATTATATATTCTAAATACATAAGGGTTGAGACACATTGTTCATAAGCATTCTTAAACTTTCTTCTTCTCTCTCAGCTTATACTCTACAATTGAATATTTAATTACTAGACCAAGGACTCTCATACTAATGAGACAAGTCCCAAAAGTTCCATCTTGTTGGCAAATCTATACCAGAGAATGAATGGTAACCTATAGTAGAAACATTAGCTGGTTATAAATGTGACAAAACTCAGAGACAGCCAGGAAGCCTTGAATTTTAAATCCACCCTGTAACATATATAGCTCAATGCTAACTTTGACATCAGAGCCCCAAGTCTGGAATAATACCAGATCCTCATTTTAGTGAAAACTAACTACAAAGAGAAAGGAGCTGCTCCAACCATGCTCATCATTTCTTTTGCCAGACCAGCTTCTGATGCAACCCTGATCTCAAACAAAATTTCCATCATCAAAGTGTAATGCAAACATACTGCACAAAATTCCCTTCATGCAAGTATTACATATATGACCCCATAGACACTTGGTGTGTAATATACTCGAGTTGAGAACTAGAAAAAACTTTCTAAGAGGTCTTCTGGGGCTCTTTCAGGATCATAGGATTTTATATTCTTTCTAAAGATAGTTTGCACTTTGCAGATGCTAAAAGGATCCAACTAGCAGAGCAGACTCATTTCATAAATAGGCGAGGTCACCAGCAGCATTGTCAAGAAGTGCTAAAGTTGTGAAATTTGTCACTTGCGATAATCATACAAAAAATTCACATGTAATAGAAAGAAACACAAAACAGGAATCCTCAAGAAAAGGAGAAAATTAATAGGAAAAAAGGAAAAGAGTATATAAACCTGAGACAGTGGAGTCGAACTGTTGACATCCAAAATAGCATCTATTGATGATTTGCGRAGTTGGCTTGGGTCAGAACTCATTCTGCTTCTTCTTGATGAGTGAAGGGCTCCCTTGGATTTGTGTGCCTCAGCTGCTTGCTCACACATCTGTATAAAAAGATGCAGCTTTAATTAAGAAAAGGCACATGCCTAAAAGAAACTGAGTTTCATGCAACTCTACCACTGTATTTTAACTATCAAGTCCGGTTTCGCAAAGCTTAAAACCTAAGTTCTCAGTATACCTTTCAGAAAGGGAAGAAACTTAGATATTTGTTTTTGATATTTAATRAGGTTGTATGTTCAGGTGAAACTCAAACCTCACCTAGTTATAATTAATAAGTGGTCCCTCTTCTCGGGAAACACACCCCGGGAGAGCAGGAGGTTTTTTTTTTTTTTT
>MEJB01000002.1:3692285-3727676 GCA_001752375.1 Rhazya stricta | reverse complement strand
AAAAAAAAAAAAAAAAAGCCCCACTTAAATAAAATATTATCGAGGCAATGAAAAACAATGATCGAAGAACAGACAACTAAATGAAGAAAAGCAAAAAGGTGGTACCTTTAAAGGATAACATAGTTAGCACTTTTTTTTTTATTTAAATTTCTTGATGAACATATGGGTATATGCAGATGGACAGCATCAAGTTTCTCCTTAGTACAACTCCCCTATGAAAATATTTCGAGTAATTACACTTTATGTGTTTTGATAATAATTAATTATTTTATTTATGTTGAAGATTTTTTCCCTAGAAATAGCCTCACTGTCCTTTATCGTCCATAAAATTAAGTCTAAAATCTTCAGAGAAATCATAGGCAATCATCATTAGCTACCACTTCATATATTTCCACAATTTTTTARTTTTTCTTTTCTTAGTAATCACATTTATATACTTTGGAATCATGTTGACTTTATCTATGTAAAATTTAATATACCTCTCATTATTATGCTATGGCCTCTTTCCCTTTTTCACTTTCCAAATAACGATAAGTGACTGCCCACACTGAGAAAGCTTCTATATTGCCCCTGCTTGAACAGCATGTAGCACTTTGTACATGTTGATATTCACGCTCCAAATTTGACAATTAAAGGGACGTAGGGAAGTGAAGCAATTACTTTTCTTTGACAGACTACGGTATGAGTCAAAATATATGGGATAAAATGGTCTACAATAATTGAAAAGATTGTAAGAACAATAAGTTGATAATTTCCAAGTCGACAGTGCGTCAAGCAACAAAAACAATTAACAGAGTGCACTTCACAAATGCCATCTCTCATGTCAAGGACAATTCACCTGGATTATAGGATCCAGAAAAGCTGATATTACTGGATGAAAGTCGGGCTTCTTTCCAGATGCCGAAACCATCATGCTGTCATGAGTTTCAATTATTTCACAAAGCAAAGAGACTCCTTCCCTTACAGCTGGTGGTGGAGAAAGATCAGCAGCAACTGGAGGAGGATATCTCAAAAGCTTCTCTCCTCTAGTTTTCAGCATGTCAAAGAATGTTTTCTGCGCAGCATCTTTCAGCACCCAAAGAGTAGTGCAAAGAGCTGTTTCTCTCCCTAGCAGATCTGATAGCTATCAAAGCGCAGCAGTTATGAAAAAGCATACAAAAATGAAATGTCAGAAAGACACTTTTTTACATAAAGTAGCTTTCAACTCACAGTATGACTGTAGAACTCTAGGGTGTAACTGAGTTTGTAAGAGATGATAAGATTAGGTTGAGATTGCAAAACTTGTTCAACCCTAACTTTAAATGGTCGGCAAACTCCTTCAAATATCCGATCTAGAACAAATGTCAAGTCAGCTTCTGACTTTCCAGAATCAACACTGGAGCCTTTAAATAGCTGGGGAGCAGATGTTGTATCTGCATCTGGATCAAGCAAAGCAAGGACGAGTTCTCTTTCAGAAGCCAAGGCCTGTATACCAAAGGGAAAAGAACGTCAAAGAACGAAAAGCATATAGGAAGTAGTTGAGCTTCAGAAAGGGTAAAAGTAAGACACAAAAAACAACGTCTCAATCTCTCACCTGGTGCAGCCAACCTAACATGTCACCTACATATCTTAAAGGATCATGTGCATGAACTTCAATTGGCCTGGGTAGTCCACCAGGTCCTCCACGGGTGAGAGCACTAATAAATTTTCTAAATAAAGCATTATGCCTCATATTTGCTACCTGTCAACCAGAAGAATTGTTCGATTACAAAAGCAGATAAAATTTTCTTTCACCGTCACACAGCAAGGATTTGGAAGAATTTGTTCAGTTTGGGTGGAGGAGAAGTGGATGTCCAACACGATTCTAGAACTCATGCAGATAAAATATTGTGGTTCTGGCAAGACTAAGAGAGGGAGGGTTCTGCAGCAATGAGCTCGGATTTTGCACTTTTTTGAGTGATATGGATATAAAGGAATAACAGCATTTTTAAAGACTAGCATATGCCTGTCGAGCTACTTTGGATAGAATTATTTTCCTATCATCTCTTTGGCCAATAGCATCTGGAGTTTTTAGAGACATAACATTGATGGATTTATAAAGAGATTGGAGGACTGACTAGATGTAGTTTTTCATTTTACTTTCTTGAGGAGCCGCATCCTCTTTCTTTATTTCTTCTTTTCATTAATAAATATCTTTCTTTTATCTAAAAAATGACAAAAGCAGAAACCAAGGCTCCTTTCACAGTCTAATACTCTAGGTTTTAGCTTTACAGGTAACCACCTCTTCTGCACAATACTTGAAAAGGACAGGCCTCTCTTTCAGGCACCGAACTGCTGTTCTGAGAAGCTCACCCACTTCAGGATTGTCAATGTCTCCTAGCCTTCTACATTCTGTTTGAACCCACCTAATGAGGAMAAAACAGCTATGAGAACTCAAATGTGTATGAGGCAAAGGCTAGGATAAATAACCATGGTAAACAACCTGTGCTCACTTTAAATGCATTAAAAAAAAAAAAAAACAAATAATGCCTTGGGCTGATTACTTCTAATTACCTAGAATACAAAAGCAACTATCTAAATTTCCTACTCCAACAATAGTGGAGGTTCTACATTTAAGAAAAAAGATAAGAATAAGAAGTAAAAGAAAAAGAAAAAATGTATGTCTAAAAGACCATAAAGTAAATTTAGTCAAAGCATCTTAAAAATTTACAGAAATTTTCTCCCAAGTGCAATTGTGAAAAAGCAGAAAGATCTACACAGACTTATTTTGAACTTCTGGCAAGTCCAGATATTTTCATTCACTTTCTACTAGTAAAAAGAAAACCAATTGGCCTCTTTCAGCAATCATTACTTAAAAATGTTTTACCTGCATAGGCGCTCGTAGGCTCCTTCTTGATAAACAGCCATCATATCCATGAGCTCCAGACCAGCACGCTGCCAGGAGTATAAGTTAATTCCATGTACGTGTCAATTTTCTATTGGAAATAATGATTGAGAAAAAATAATAAATAAAAGTTTGACAATTAAGATAGAAGAATACACCCTCCTATTGAAATATAGGTCAATTTAGGAGAAGGGAGACTTCTCAAAATATAATTTGCCTCGTACATATCAATAAGAATTTAATACATTTTTTTCCAGTATTACCCCTATTTACTCTTTATCATCTTTTACCCTATTCGGTATTAAAGTCAGCTACACCTGTAAACAAGGGGAAGAAATCTTGTTTGAATCAAAACCTTTTAATCTTTCTATACTGTTGCCTTTGATTCCCATCTTGATTGTCTGTCAATGAGTACTTTCCCAAAGAATTCTTCATCTGAATTTACTTCCGTATTTCTTCAAGATCTTTCTTATGGAGGAAAAGGAATGAGTACTAGATACTTTAATCCAAAGAATTCCTTGTTTACAAGACTCTTAGTTTGTGTGCATAGGTCCAAAACAACCTATATTTTGAAATGGAGGGAGTACTAAATAAATACCATTAAAGAAAGTTGTTTTGTGAATGTTTTGGAGCAAGTAAACAGTAAAAAGAACGTTAAAAAGCCCAAATAAAGTATTTGAGACAGCAGAGTTTCTCCATCATGTTAATCTACCCAAAAAAGGCATAATTCGTAGAATCATATTCAACAACTCCACTGATTGAAAGCCAAGAAATCTTCAACAAAAAGTAGGTGGTGAAAAATAAGGTGATGCAGGAAGTGTTTGGAAGAAGTAGAAAAGCAGAACTTTGCAATAAAAGAAAACCTTCTAGGTGCATGACTAGGACATAGATTTTGTGCCAATTCACTAGAAGAAGGTCTGGGACCATTCCACTATGTTTTCTTAGACTAACAACCTGAAACCAATTCTCATAATTTCCAAGCTCTCATCATATGATCTTCATTGTGGTCATTATGTCTTAACTTTATGCATGATACAGCCAGATCACAGACTCGAAACCAGAGGAACAAGAAGACATTGTTAGTGTATTAGTAGCTCAAGAATAAACACTGCAGCCAAGTAACTGCAGTAGTAATGATGCCACTAATATTCAGAAGCTATGAAAAAGACAAATACATTTTCAGCATTTTGATATTGAAGGAACTTGAAAGACGAATATGCGACCAAATTCTAGAATGCTTTTGTGTATATGAATGCATGGCCATTTCCCTTTCATTTGCTTTGGAGAGAGGATGAAAATCACCTGGTGATGACTCCTCAGAAGTACTTTGCAGTTGGCATGAATCTCTTGAACATGAGCAAGTGCCTTGAAAAAGTTTTCGTCCAGTTCTTCCTCTCGTAGTGCATTTACCTACCAAATATGACACCTCTATCAGTCAATGCATACAGACATGAGCTAATCTTTACTTTGGAAGACTATCAACAGAATGACTACAAATTTAAGATAGGCTGATACCTCTTCATTTGACAGCTGATAATCACGCAGAAAGCATGATACTATATCTTGCCTCTGCAAAGTAACTTCCAGCTCCTGTTTAAGCCTTTCTGTGGTACTGATAATCTCACCAGTACCGGTCGTGGAATTACAACTGCTTAATGCATTTGCCATTCTGCAAAGAACAAGTATAATTTCACGATTTAATCTTTCCTTGTGTAGCAAACCAAGTATAATGCAAATGATGCCATGAAACTAACAGTCGTGTCAATTCCCCCTGAAAAGGAACGCTTCAAATATTCAAAGAAGCAGCAAATACTTGAATGAACTTCCTTTTGTTCAGTATGATCAAGTACACTGTAACGTAGGCATCAGGGTTTCAAATAGAAGGAAAAAGCTCAAGAAACAGTCACATAAAAAATTGAAAAAGGAAAAGACTAAACTATCTATAAACAAGCAGAGAAACAATGACCATAATATTTTCAACCATATCTTCTAGCCAGACAAATTAAGATGCAGACATAAAATATGTTTAAAACTAGATCTATTTCCTGCAAGGTATAAGCAAATAATAGAAATTGTCGCAGTTTGACTGCACTACTAGATTCAGAACAGAACTTGGGTATCCATTTGGCTTATCTAGCAAATACCAGGCTAGATGCTGATCTAGTTGGCATTCAATTTCACACTGTTTCTCAATAATCAAGATCTTAAATAAAAATCAAATGGAGTTAAACGGCAAAACTTATGAATCATAACTAATTCCAGCAGCTTTATAAACATATTAAAACATCAATCTCAGAGGGAAGTTGACTAAATTTGTTCTCCAAACAAACACAAGAAAAGTAGCAAAGTTGTCCTTTAAATAGCATATGACTAGCTCAATACATCTCATGCCCACATATAAGCTCTAGACTGCTCAAATATCTTCATTCTAGACGATTTTTTAAATCACCATCTAGATTGGAGGATATTGTATCGGCACCATCAAAACCATCATGAAGCTCATTCAAGTCAACTGAAGAAAACCCTATTTTGACTATCATTTCCCTATTGAGGCTAGCAAAGTTGAAGAGACCAATCTCAGAAGTGCTCCTTGGAATTCCATAGTGCGATCAGTCCTAAATTTTCATGTCTRTTGTCTCCAAAAGCATCTAAAGTAGCTACAAAACCCAACTGCAGTTATCATTATAACCAATCCTCATTGTATCCAATATCTCAGCAATAAGCCTCACATCCAACATTCCCTCCCCCATTTCAAATTTCCGAGATGAATGAACAGAATCACAAGGAACAATCCAAAAAAATAAGTAAACAAAAAATATAGCACATCCATCATGCAGCATCTAATTCCATGACTAGGTGAAGACATTACTATAAAAGAACATACGTATCGCAGCACTGAGCTAATGCATTCACTTCCTGTTCCACTTGATCCAATGCCTACAGTCAACAAAAAGATACAAAAATCAACCACTTCAAAATTAAATTAACACAAATGACAAAATACATGATCAATTTCAATACTTGCTGAACTCCTTGGAACGCAAACAAGTATTCTTCGTTGATGGAGAGASCTCGCTTCTCAATTGTGGATCTGAGATTTCGCCGAGCCTGAGGAGTATTTTCAGTATAGAAAGTGGAGAGAGTGTTGAGTGATGACAACAACTCCGCACTGTCCGTACGTGTCTCCAACACCTTCTTCAGCTTCCGTGATAGCCCAGGCGCCAATGCTGCTGCTGACGCCATTTTCTCTCTCTGTTTATGTGTGTTATCACTGTAGCTATAGTTATCTGTTTCCAATCAGATTGCTGTGTCTAACAGTACTGGAGTCAGCAAGAGTTGAAGCTTTGAATGATTACTAGCTGGCGACTCTGCGCTACGAGAGGAGATTTTGCGCAGTGTATCCCCAATTATTTTTGGAAACTACAAAATTTGTAAATGGTAGAGCTAAGTGATTCTCAAAGTTGTACAGATAAGAAATATGCAGAAACTCTAGATCTTTGTCGATATATGGTACTGCTTAACACTATCGACAATGTATCTACCAGATATATTCACTGGCTTAGTTTCTCTATCTTCTTGAAACCGTGCCCAAACTATTTGATGATAGTATACAATTTTCAGGGTTCTCAAACTACTGTTACTGTAACTAGAGAAGCACTTTAGTAGAAGGTGTAAGGAACCACTCATTGGCCCATCACCAAGTTCTTCACACTTCTCATCTTCACAAAAATTCATAACGAGACATAGATGGACCAATCACACACAATAACTAACAGTAACTAGTTTAGTTTTGCTTAGTTAACAAATAGCGACCCAATCCTATCATACTTCTCAGCGCAATTTGCTCCATCAAAATAATAAAATAAATGTTCTACCTTCATTCTTCAACACAATTTCTTTTGTATACCCAAAAAAAGGAAAATAATTTTCGCCATTGATTAAGTAATCGGAGATCAAGCAAATCAAACCAAAATGATTTACAAAGCATAAGAATAAAAAATAATTACGCAAAAAAAGTACCTATTTTGATTATCAATGTGTACCCTTATTCTGAGTTTGTAGCAAATGATGAGATCACTAGGGCAGATTTCGCACAATTCACAATAGATGATCCAGTAATTAGAGATGAAGTTAATAATCTGACTTGTACTAACTAATTTGATGCAATGGTAGACTCATCCAACTGGGCGATGGAGAAAGCAGGATAACCCGATGTGGCGGTGTCCGCAAGCGGTTGGCCTTCCGCTGAGAAAGGAATTTGGCCACTCAAGAGCTTGCTTCTTGTACATGTAACAAGAATTTTGTGCAGCACTTGTTGAATAGGAGTGGTACACCTAAGAGGCCTGGTGCTCATGTTGAGTGGTTTACTTAATTCAGATTTGTGATTATTTTTAAAAGGGGTGAAATTGTCATTCTTGACATTCATATCAATATCTCTATATCGATAAGTTTCATTTAAAATTCGATCTATTTAATTCAGATTAAATTCGTATAATTAACTCTTATTTAAAAGGAAAATTTAGTCAAATTCTTTCAAAATGACATTATAAAATAGGTCAACACATTATTTTGATTTGATTTAATAATTTAATTGCTAACTGGTCCAAACTAATGAGTCCTAATATGTTAAAATGCTGATTAGTTATATTTGCACTTTTATTTTCAGTATGAAATAAAACTAAAATTGTTCTATTTATTGCTAAAACTTGAAGGAAGAACAATGTCAGGCTTCCTTGCACATGTTTTGACTTATTGGTTCATTTTCTTTTTCATAATGACTGAATAATTCTTCTATTTTAATTGATTTTTGTTTTTTTTTTGACCTTTTCTTTCGGTTGTTTACTTTTTTTGTTTATATATTCAGGCAAAAAAGAAAAAAATGCTGAGATACGAAAATGGAGTAGTGAAGCTAGGAGGAAGAATGCAGGAGGAAGAAGGGAAAACTAAGGGAGCGTATATTAGCGTTTGAATCTTTATTTTTAATCTCCTTTTTCTTTACTATTTTATTTTTTTTCATGCAAAACAACCTCTCAGATTTTCAGAACTAGAATGTTTGATCCAAAATATTTTTTAAAATTATAAATTAAGTATAAAATTTATATTATTACACTATAATTTTTAATGCTTTTTTTTCAAAATTGAACCGTTACAATTTGTACGAGTACGCACAGACTCTAAATTATTAACGCGCTCTTCAAACATGTTGAAAATTTTTCAAAGTTGCTCCAGCTACCAAAAAATTTAGAGGAGCTTCCATATCAATCACTTTCACTACTCTCATTAGCCCGTCTTCAGCATTCATAGCTATAGCCTGAACTCGATTATTTTCTAATAATTATTGTATCTCACGAGTCACACTAATTGATTGATTAAGAGTATTTTAATTTTTAAGTACAAGAGCGTTATAAATACTAGGCATTTTATTGGAAATAATGCATCTGATACCAGATTAATAACCTGAACAAAATAGACCCTAGGTTACTTTTTTCAAGCACGAAGACCCCAAAATAAAAATAGTAGGATTTATTCTCATRATAAATAAATAAAACATGTCAAATTTTATTATAGATTATTTAGATAAAGATCTAATCTCGTAATATTTAACCTCGTAGTTCTTTAACTTAGTGTCTCTATAATCCTTGACCCTTAACTCTTTCAACTTAGAATTACAAATAGGGTCAAAGATAAAACTTTCGACTTCTCATTTTAACCTAAGTGATTGCAATTACTTGGTCATTTCATTTTTAACTTAATAATTTATTTGCAATGGACCTCAAATTTAATGATATTTTCAGGGACTGTAAAAGGATTTTGTACTTTTTCCTTTTAAAAACAAAATTGTTGCTACTATATGAACTCGGGCTAATTCATGTACCTCTACGAACATAAAGGATAAATCTTTTACGGAACGCCTCAAATGAGAGATGCAGATTGCATAACCAGCACTATAATTTCCCGCCGCTGCTAAGATCTCTCAAGAAGCAATGTAAGATAGCCAAACCCCCATCTCTTCTCCTCTTTTCTGCTTTTCTGTGATGTTCTTCATGCATTTATTGACGTCAATTGGTCTAGTCTAACGCATGTCGAAAAACTTAGCTAGATTCACATGAATTTTCTTCTTTGTACCGTTGTTTATTTTTCATCTTTGAAGTATAATGAAAGTGAAGAATAATGTTCCATTTGCATGATTATTTTCTATTGTAATGGCTTGCATTTGTACTTGATAAGAAAGATTTTGAAAATATTGATCTTGGACGTGGAAAGAAAACCCTTTTCTAGTTGTTTGAATGAATTTTGTTATGTTGACAGGAGTTGCAGAAAAAGAAGCTGTTTTAGTTTCTTAGGAATATTAGGAGTTTCAGTGCCTAAAGTATCCCAAACGTCAACTCATAAGAGCTGCTTGTATGGTTCGAAGTGTGAAAGTTCTGATGGTTTTCCAGGTCATAATTCTTGATTATGTGTATTTTTTCGTTCTGCGATATATCTAAGACCATTCAARACCTTTTGTTTTGTGGCTCATAATGATTKTGTTATTTTCTGAAATATTTGGGATGCAGAATCCRGATAGTCCGAGTTTTGTGGAATTTGATTCAAAATGAAACTTTTTAGTGTTACATTGTAGTGAATCAGCTCCTTTAAAGACTTCAAGTTAGCACTGTTAATTCAGCAATTTAATGTATCATTCTCCTTGTCCTTTTTATGRTTTTTGCTTTAGACTGAATACAGTTGTTTATATTAGTCAAACAAACTGAGGAATCATCTTTAGCTACTTATTTATGTCTTGACGTGTTAAAACTTCGTTGTCTTCCATAATATCTAGGTCCGACACTGGCTTAAATTTAGATGTGTTATAAAATTCTCATTATCAATTCAGGAAAAGAAAACGAGAAACATGGTTTGAATTTACTACGATTGCAATGCAGCATCATTTTCTGATCTTTCAATTATGATCAATACTCAGAGGACATTGATCTTACTGAAAACTGAATTGCTTAATTGCATTTTCTGATCTTTCAATTATGATCAATACTCAGAGGACATTGGTCTTACTGAAAACTGATTTGCTTAATTGCAGTATATGCTAATACTTTTGTCGTCGATGTTTGAATGTTCTTATGAAGAGGGTCATGTTCCTAGGCTTGTTTAGGAAATTATTGTTGTTCTACCATAATAGCAAAAATTAAAGTGGTAACTATAAGGTGGTAACAAGATCAAATTCATAACGATACAGTCTCTTCATCCATCTTTTTTAACAGATAAAGGCCTCTAGGAATTGGTATATTGTTTTTGGAGTTGTGGTGAATGTTGACATACCTTGACATGATTCAACATATGGAATGGCATATTTGGAGAGGCCCTTGAAAGCTTATATTAAACAACTTAGGCAAGATGCTGATTTCATGTCTAATAAAAATTAATAATTTAGGACCTGCATGAATGTTAGAAATGAAGAAAGAGATATATTGAGATATATACGTGAAATTTGTGTCCTAAAGATTTCAGGTGATAACTAACAACAGAGGATCTTTATTTACAATCTAAGATTAAATAATAATTGGGGTTTTAGTGCTTAAGGTAATTTTGTACAGCATTCTTAAATATTCCTGATYAGTGGTGTTTCTCATTTTCTATCTCCAAGTTATCTCATTTGTCTCTGGTCCTCATTGTAGGATGTCATTTACCAGAACTAATTTTAGGATATCATAGCTCTCAGCCTTTATATCTTGAGGTTTCGGAAAAGATTTGTTAGACCTGAGATGCCACTTGCAGGGGCAATGAGCATTAACTTCTGGTCATAACATGCTCATATTTTTTAGGATTCTTTTCAAAATTCTAAAATAAGAAAAGCTTATATAGAGCCTCTATTATGCTCTTGAATGTCTAATAGTTGTCATATCCTATTGCAAGAACAAGTTAAAGAATGAGAATTACATTTTGCAAATATTATTTCTTAGGATCTATATCCGATCATTGTAGGAGAGAAAATATGGGATTTATGAAGTTGAGATCCATGGAAGATGGACATTTCTCATTCTTGTTATAGTTTCATCTTGGTTAAGTTACTTTGTTGTAAAAAATTGTATAACTTGATAACAAGTAGAAAATCAGATGATTCTAGAAATGTTGACCTGTATTTGGATTAGGTCTTCATTGTAAAAGAGATGTTGGTCTGGATTAAATGACTAACGTGGGAAAGTCTGTAATTTGAATTTCAAAGTTTTTGGATAGGGTGAAGAAGATAGAAACTTTGCTTCATTGTAGAACTCACTTGGATTACAGAATTTACAAACACAAAAGAAACTTTGCTTCATTGTAGAACTCACTTGGATTACAAATTTTACAAACACAAACATTCAAATTTGATGGAAGAAAATTTGGATTGAAAGTTACATTGACCAAAATTGAACAAAGAATTTGCAGTTGCAGTGAAATCAAAATCGTGGTTTTGCTGAGCAACTGATATCTACTTCTTTCGCTATAATTGAAAACCTGAAGAAACAAAATCCAGCTTGTCACTTTTTCTGAAAAAGGTTGGGGTAGGAGGGACAGGAAATGTCATCAACAGAAGAAGCCACCCTTCCTCCCAAGAAATAATTTCATGTTAGAATTCTTAAAGATACTGCTGAAGTAGTTATGCTGATTGCTAGTACATTTCATGGGCTTAGTTGATTATCACAAGAATAGCTCGAGGATTTTTGGTCATGTCTCTTCTTCTTATTTGACCTTTCAATAGCTCTAACAAGTCCACTTAAAATTCTTCTTTCTTTTTTTTCCCATTTTTTATGTATCTTTGAGTTTGTAAGGGAAAACCTACTGGAGATCTTCTATTTTTTGTCCCACATCAGGCAGCAACCATCATAAAGATGAATAGGATTATATTGCTTCGTTCCTTTTCTGTTATTTCTGAACAGATCAATGAGGTGGATAGGGCATCATATTGAAGTAGGAAATGACTAGGAATTTGGTTTCAATTGTTTGTATGGGCTTTCCAGCTTCTAATTTGTCTGAAGATACTGCTAGAGTACTGCTGATTGCCATTGAAGTTTCACAGGCATGATTATCCCTAGAGCAGCTAAGGGCTTGCGCTGCTTGTTATTTCTTAGAGTCTACTCATTTGGAAAAGTTTCACAAGTTATAATAAATTCACTTCAAATTATTCCTCTTTTTTTCCTTTTTTGGTCATTTCCTTTTTTATGTATCTTTAAATGTGCAAGTAAAAGCCTACTGGAGATCTGCTATTTTTTCCCCAAATCAGAGTGCAACCATCACAAAGATGAATAGGATTGKAGTTCTTGCAGACTTTTTCTGTTATCAGTAAGGATCAGTGTGGTGGATAGGGCAATATCTTGAAGTAGGAAATGACAGGGATTTTAGTGATGAGTTCTTGTTTGATTAGATTTCCACCTACTAGTCTGTCTAAATCATGTGGGGTTCTCCACAGCCAATCAATTCTCTGCAATTGAAGAGTCTGTTTAATTACTTTGGAGAATATATACCTACTGGAATTATATTTCTTGCCCTGTGTCCCCGTATAATGTTTTACCACATTATTTTCTTTATTTATTTTTGTTAAGCTAAAGGTCAAATATTGCGATGTATCATTGTTGAAACAGAGTTCCATCCATGATGATTTCTGCTAAATTTTGTCTTCCTATTGAGATAAGTTTAGTGTAGATGGAGAATTACTTTGCAAGTTTTGCTAATTTAAATACTTATCTCCTCCTGTTTTTTCCATTTCTTGTTTTGAATTAGGTCACTTCAACTACCTAAGGATGCTTGTGAATATTCTGAAGGGCCTCAAAACCTCCATCTCTTGGTTAGGAGGTAAATAATGCTGAATTCTGGTTTCTGTACCTATTGTAAATTACATTTGCTGGAAAATGATGCCGATGAGTAGAAACAACAGTGTAGAAAGTGATTACATGGTATAGGAAAAATATCTGCCCTTATGGATTTTGAATTCAATTCAACTTATTCTTCGGAGATTGCGTTCTTTTTGGGGTCAATGGATCTGTAGTGCTTACTTATGTAAAGTGGCTTTAAGGTTCTTAAGGCCCACATCGATCTGAGATTTAGTGAACTTCGAGGTCTGCTGTTTCTTTTCTTTAACATTTTAAATAAAAGAACTTTTTCACTCATTGATATCAGCTAATTATTTATTCTCTTTTCACACACTGCAGATATTCTCTATTCAGAAATTCTTAAAAATTTATTCTGCAAAATATTGATTATTCTTTTAAGTTAGTGTTGTTTACACCATTACCAGTATGTAATACATYCAGCTTTTGGGTGTGTTTGATCAAGAGATGGCAATGGGATTATCATCTAAACCTATGATTTCTCAGTTGAAGAAATTCAAAACTCTTCAACATGCCTTTTGTGATCCTGATCTTCAATTAGACGGACTTCATTTCACCCGGTGTAATGCTAGATAAGCAATRAGTCGATAGCCAACCAACATCAGTGCCATTATGGACACATCTATCCACAAATGGTTTAGACCCACAGACTTGACAGCAGGAAAATCTGCAACCCGGCAATATACTCCCTTTGAGCACTCATAGAAGTCTTCCTCATTGTATTGAATTCCAAGAAGCAGCTTGTAACAGTAGTAGCTGAAGCTCAAGTACTTTAACCAGACTATGAAAGCAGGGATTTGTTGAATATAGTACCCTCCGGCAATGAGGAAAACTAGAGTTGTAACTGATGCTAAAGTAGTTGCTTTCTTTACATCCATGAGTATTGCACCGAAGGCCAAACCTAGACTTTGGGACACTAGGACACTATAGAGAACAACAAGAAGAGAGAGGATAAATGTGCCTGGTTCTGGTTTGAGCCCACCCATCCAATAAATTATGAAGGTAAATGCAGTTGGCAAAGCAAGCTCCAGCGGCAGATCGCCAACTGTTTTCGCTAAAAAGTAGGAGGAGAGGTGGTACATTCCAGATGATCGTTCCTTGATTAGCATCCTTCGTTCTTGGGGAAAAGTGAAAACAGCATTATAGAGTGGGTAGAAGCCCCAGAACACAGAGAAGAAGAATAACATGGCAATCTGCAGATACGAAATGAAACTTTGGTTAGTATTTTTAATGAATTACCATTTGTTGTATCTTCATCTTTTATATTCTATGTGAAAAGAGGCTCAGATGATTACGATTTTTCTGAAAGCGTGTTAACGATCTTTTGGCCTTTCAAAGACCAGATCTAAGTGGTCTTATATTTAACTATTATCTTATAAAAAGTGGCATTACTGCCATTATAATCTCTATATGCATATAATGAGTATATGGGACAATTCTTACTCGATCTTCAATGTGGGACGTCGGGGTGTGCCACCACAATAGCCCTCCAAGTATTGCAACACTTAGGACTTGGAAAATTCTTAATCTGTTGAAGGTTTCATATCTCCTCTCCCTTAGCCCCCTCAGGAGCAGCACATTAAACTGATGCCACCAGCTTGTGCACCACTGCTCTGACTTTGTATCACATTCTGCATTATTACGGGATACATTTGGTTATAGTTAGGGTGATATAAATGCCAACTGTTCTGATGTTTATAAGAAATGATTGCGTATAAGATTGAGAAATTCTTGAATAAAGAAAAGGACATTGAACTCACTTGTAGCGGCATCCTTTGAATAACTGTAGCTGTTGATGTCCAAACTGCATAGCTCAGCTTTCAACCTTGTAGAAATGGTCTTGTCATAAGCAGATATGAGAGCTTCTCTCACTAATTTTTGCTCCTGTTCAGCACTTTCTCCTTGCTCAAATGCATGCTTGGGATCAGGCCCAATTCCTGAAATATATTTTGTTGGTGATTAAGAACGTTACTTCCTCTTGAATGCTCACTCTTTCAATCTTGCTTCAGCTTTATACCTAGTGTAAATAAATTATGCCTATTTCTTGTGTTGAATTTCATTTGTAACATAAGAATATTGAAAACTTGAAGGTGCCCCTAATGTTCCACGTTGCAGGAAGAGTTGGTGGATGACATAGCATTTTACATAAATTCTCTTGAAAATAAATGAACTGAATTACGGAAAATACTTCTGCTAGAAAGGATTTCTGATTACCATTAGCAAGATCAAGCAGGAAATCTGCAGGGTTGATTGTGAGTGATGTAGAAAAGCCAATTGAAGAGAAATATTCCAGAGCAGTAGACGCAGGACCATAATAGATAGGGCTACCCTCTGAGAGTAAGACTACCTTATCAAACATATGGTAAAGGCGGCTAGAAGGCTGGTGGATGGTGGTTACCACTGTCCTACCGCCACTAGCCAGCCTTTTGATGATAGTCAGAATCCGCATAGCAGTGGTTGAGTCCAACCCTGAGGTGGGCTCATCTAGCAATAGAAGACTTGGGTTAATTAGCATTTCTTGGCCAATGCTCACCCTCTTTTTTTCCCCACCTGATATTCCTCTAAACAGTGGTCCTCCTATCATGCTGTTCTGGCACCTGGTTAATCCCAGTTCTGCAATAACATTCTCCACGTGCTGAACTTTGTCTTCCTTGGTTAGGCTTTTGGGCAGTCTCAGTAGTGCAGTGAATAGAAGAGTTTCAAATACAGTGAGATGTGGATATAGAACATCATCTTGGGCAACAAATCCAGTTTGACGTCTGATATGACCTGAAATAGGCTGGCCGTTGTACGTGATCTTCCCTGATAACTTGCTGGTTAGGCGACCCCCGAGGGCTGTTAGGAGTGTGGTCTTTCCACTGCCTGATGGACCCAGCATGGCTAATATCTCTCCTGGACATACCATACCGGTCAAACCATTTAGTATTGTCTTCTCTTTTGTGCTCAATGTTCCTCCACAGCATGATCCTTTCTGTTCAGTTTTTACCTTGTACACAACCTCCTCAAACTGCAGGATATGTAAGCAGAACATTCAAATCAGCACGCAAGATAAGTTAGCAAGTACAAATTCATTTCCTTTAAGAGTACTAGAAATCCCTACAGAACCCTGCTTTTTGCCATGTATATGATCTTTAGCTTTTCTCTCACAGTGAGAATGCATGTGCTTGCCCATGTGCGTGTGCGTGAGGGTGTGGGCGGGGGGGGGGGGGGGGGGGGGGGGATGGGGAGGGAAGGAAGGATACCTTTAGAGTTATGTGGTTTAATGTATGTTGCAGAAAGGACTGTGCTCTGGCTTGTACAGGGTAAGCCATATAGGACTTATCACCAGGATCCGACGAGACAGGGAGAGCTCCCATGAGTTGAATGCTGCAGTTCTCTGGTTTTGGTGCTACAAAATTGAGGGGCATGGCCAAGTCGTACCTGATGTTTGTGCTGCTTTGGTTATGTTGTGCAGGTAGCTGAAGAAGAAGGAAGAAGTWAAAARAGTAGCTTTGCTTTAAGTTGGCTACGAAAAATGAACTGGACAACACATCTATATAAAACAGAGAAGAGAGGGACGAGGAGGATCTCATGTGCCTTAAAGACTCGCTATGATGTAGGCCTAGCCTCCTTGGTGGGATCCCACTTCTGCTTTCTAGCTATCCTAACCCCAGTTTTAGTTTTTTATTTGTTATTTATTTTAAGGGGCTCATTATGGTAAATAAAAGGCGAATGCGACTAGTGCAATTTACTTTTACCCCCATAAATGGCTATGAATTAGCTTGATAATATGACTTCAGTGATGCATTAATACTAGTATAGTAAAAGTATATCATATGAAGCGAAACAGTGTGCTACTTCCTAGACAATGGCGGTTTTATAATGAGATTTTGGTAAATAAATTGAAATTAAAATTTTAAATATTATTTTTATTTCGAAAGAACAAGATTGAAAAGTACACTAAATCTAAACCATTCAAAAAATAGAAGTAATTTTATCATTCCCGTCGAGTGTTAGGTAGGTTATCACACTTTGATTAGTCAAGTAGCAGGAAGAAAAAGTAAATATATGATAACTCATTAAAGTTATCTTTCATTCACGTGTTTCGATTGGTTAACGTATTAAATTCCTATCTTATATCTTTACTCTCGTTGTTCGATTATTCGGAAGTAATGATTTCTTTGTAAAATAGTATATGCATAAAATTTTAAAGAAATAAAAATTACAATTAAAACTTTGAATATTATTTTTATAGTAATCGGATCCTTTTTGTTTTATAATATGCAGGCGAATAAGTAAATTCATGTCAATCCATTAAAGTTGTCTGTGAGGTGGTGACTCGGTGCCGTGTCCGGAAGTTGTTTGAAATTGTTTATCAGTGTACTCATATTTCAATAMTGTTTACCTTTCTTCAAATACAATTTGATTTAGGATGAGAGAAAATGTAAAAAGAAAACACCCAAAACATGATCGAATCTATGATCCAAGCGGGGCCGTAAGATCTCTATGTAGCATGTTTTGTTCTTGAGGTTCTTTTGCAATCTCYTTTGCGGTGACCATAGAGTGAGTGTATAATGCAATTTTTGCGCATCCAACAACAAGAAGTGGAAGTTGAGAAGCAGCCACTCAACAAAATCATCATTTTTCCAGAAGCTGTGTACCTCAAAACAGCTAGTTTGAACATCATTATTATAGACAATTGGAAACCCAGAAAGAAAACCAAATTTGGCAATATCCTAGGATTTAGGGTTCATACGAATTGGTTTTTGTGCTCATAATGAATCCAYATACCTTTGTTTCTAAGGCAATTTCCTTTTAGGTCTGTATTCAATTGCRAACGGGAAGACTGCTCAATCTTGTGTACTTGGTAGCACRCAAATGATAGTGTTTCCCACCTTTCACTTCAATCATTTTGATTACCTTTAATCTTTATATATATATTTTTTGCAAATGGATTCTTACATAATGTGCTTGTTGATTCTTGTTCCCATACCACTACTTCTTTTTCCTTCAAGTCAATTGAGACTGGTACATATTTTACCTCCTTTCCCCTATTCAAATCCCCCAGCTGGGTTCTGACTAAGAATATATATATATATGTATACTTGCTACAATAACACTTCTGTTATATCTGATGTAACCGTAGTATATATATTGTTTTGTAGATTCAGATATACACTTTATCTTGACAGAATAAAGTKTTTCATAAATGTGTAAAATGAAAATTCTTGCGATAAAAGATTTGAAAAACAAAGGAAAATGTCTGCGAAGCCATCACACTTTGCAATTCAGTAGAAGAGAAGGAAAAGAAGTCCAAACTCTTCAATATGATGAAGGCCAACAAGTTATATGGATTTATCAATAAAGTTGCACTGAATTGGTGGGATCATTTCAATTTGATGGCTGGTGTGGCTTTGTACATAGCCGTACACTTTAATAGTCATATGAAAACTGCCTAAAAGCAAAAGCTCTAAGAGATAGAGAAATTCATTTCCCATACCATCCCCTAATCTATTATCTGTCACCTTTAAAAAGCAACCATTGATGGGAGTGCATGCGATGATCCATATAAAAATATATATATATATATATATATGATAGAATATCGTAGAATATTAATATATACACAGTTACTTACCTGTTACACCGACCATTTGATGGTAAATCAAAGATGATTGAGGAATTTGAATAATAAAAGACGCATGATGTAACACAGAATTTCAAATCAAGATTAACAAAGTGAGTTTTTGGCTCAGGAAAAACGAGATTAATATATACACAGTTACTTACCTGTTACACCGACCATTTGATGGTAAATCAAAGATGATTGAGGAATTTGAATAATAAAAGATGCATGATGTAACACAGAAGTTTCAAATCAAGATTAACAAAGTGAGTTTTTGGCTCAGGAAAAACGAGAAAAAGAAATACAGTCAAAATAGATATTACTCATCCAAATTTGTGGGCTGTGTTGTGTGCACTTGTCACTTTTCTATATAAAGAACACAGGATATTCGTGCCTCCTGTGTGAGCATTGATGCTTCTCTGGAGATAGAGAGAACCCAATGCATCATAATCATAAAAAGAAAAAAGAAAAAAAAAAGGTAGTAGAAGAAGAGAGTAAGGCAAAGAAATATATATTTGTCTAAAGAAAAAGATTAATTAAAAAAGTAGATGTCTGAAAAGAATGGTCTATTTTCCTTGTAAAGGCAACTTATTCTTATATTCCTCATGCCTACAAATTTTTCTTAAAAATTATGATTTTCAATGTTTATATCCTCATACTATTATTTTATAAAGAATGATAATCATTTTTATGTTAATAAAATAATAATATTCATGTTAAAGGTGAGGATGCTAAGCAAAGTCTTCTTCTCTATATTCTCTTTCCATCATTTTTGAAATTTATTTTAAAGGCATTTTTTTGGGGTTCTATGTGAGAGAAAGAGAGAGAGAGAAATGATTAAAGGAAGAAAGCTATCAWAGGGATTCCAATTGTTGTCCCATAAAAAATAGGTTTTTTTTCCCTTCTGGGGGTGGAGAGAGTGGGGGTGGGTTGTGGGTATAGAGCACTGAGAATAGAAATAGAAATAGAAGTAAAGATGTGTGTACAAATGGTGGTGGAGGGAGGCTGGCAGTCATATTCTGTATTCAAGTGCTGCCTACTACTTGAAACCATGGGTGCTCATTAGATATGCATTCTGCATGAGCAGCACTCAATATTCTTCATTTCTTTTTTCCAAAATTTTCTGTGCAAGAACTTCTTAGATAGATGCTTTGGTATACGATATTATAGTGATACGAATATAGCAATAYATTCAACCAATATWAGTCACATGTTATGAAATTTCTTAATATGTATTTATTATCACGATTTATTTACATAAGACCCTTCTATCTCTGCTCCTCTTCCTTTTTTTCCAAACCTAAAAGCTGGGTTGTTTGTTTATTCATTCAGAGAACTTTCCTGTTATTGTGGCCTTAGCATTTGACATATTTTTGCATATTCCGTCCAGCTTTGATATCTTTTATCTATGCCTACCTCCTCTCCCGCACCCAACTCAATCCCATGTTGCCTGGAATTCTACCTTTCTGATGGCATCCTTTGCCAAAGATGAATCTAATCAGTCTCTGACCTTCCAAACAATGGAGACTCAAATGCAATTATATTATTAACATTAATGTATATTTCAAAATTTTTATGTTTCATTTGTTTCATGATTTTATAGACCTATATCTATATGTATATATAAAAGCAGTAAATCCTACTTWAATGACTCAAAGTTGCTGTCTAGTAAAAGTGAAAAAATTGTCTCACTTGACTAATGTTTGCTATACAGAAGCTCAATTAAGCTGGAAAAGTAATCTAATATGAAGTAGTTGGTAACCGAATTATAAAGGCAAAGTAATATTTCGTATTCGATTCTTACTTATGGTGCTATGTTAAAAGAGTTTGAACCATACTTTCTGAAAATAGGGAAATGCATAAACCTTTGTTTGTAAAAACTCAGAGGCTTTAAGATCAAGGTACCTTAAAAGTCAAAGCATAAGTTCTGAAGTGATATTCTAGTGCAACTTCAAGGGATTCAGTTTAATCTCCAGTACTCTCCATTCATGACCTTTGCTTTTTTCCTTTTTCCACAGTCTCATTCCTTACATTTCTGTTTCTTAGCAAAAGAAGTTCTTATCTCTTTAGCATCAAAAACCCTAGAAAAATAATAAGCGTAGCCAAGAAAAAATGTTTTAACATCAGATTATGTTCAAATGGCTGTAGTGTGAATCTTRGACTTCAATATGCTAGAAAAGATCCTACTACAATATTCTTATCTTGGAATTTGGATTCCCAATTCTTTGAATTTCATGATACATCAATCAAGCTAGGTATTGAGGAACATATAGATTGAAGAATCCTTTTCATCACATTCACTACTCATAGTTCTTTATCAACTAAAAGTGTTTATTCTCATATTCTTTTTCTTTACATTCAAACTGCATTTAGGTCTCCATTACTTGGGATAATTAGAGGTATATTCAAAAGCATTTTTTATTTCTTTCTCTTAAATCTTTTACGTCTTTCGGCTGCGAACTCTTCGAGAACAATTATTTCCTCTAAAGTAAAGAGAAAGTTAGTAGTACATTTTGATACCCTTTATAACACAAAGAGGCAGAAGTCAAGRGAAGAAGAATAGTAATGGTGTTAGATTAATTATAAGGGAGGAAAGTGAGGAATAAAGGAGAGGGATGGATGGATGGAGATTAAGATTCTAAACAGATTTATAATATTAAATCCATTGGAATGTGAATGAATATCTAGATAAAAGAAAAAGACCTTGCATGATCAATCTTCTCCTCTCTTTTACATTGTCTCTCTGCTTTGGTAAAAGGTACCTTATAGCTGAAGTTACATTTTCTATAGCTAATCAAGTTAGCTAATGAGATGTTACTTTTCATCCCAAATGAAGAAACCATTATGGCCAAAAGATCACTGCTAGCGAGTGAAGTTTTAGATTGAGATCAGTCGATTCCAAGAACTATAAGTTTTTGGGAGCTAAAATGCAACAAGAGAACTAAAGATGATGCTGAGAAATTAAACAGACATGGCCACTTCTCCATGTAATTTTTAACCAAACATTTGAAACTCTTTCCAGTGTTCAATTTTACTCATTGCATAAAGATTAGCTTGACCAACATGGTTTCTGTTTCTTCCTTCTTCAAATAGGGTCCTACTACACCACTTTAATTGGTTAAAGTGAACACCTTCTTATTATACAATTGCTGTCCTTTGTCTTTCATGACCTTTTTATAAATGGTAATGACCCTTTACTTGAAATTTACCCGGTCTTCTTTCTTTTGGGACGTTCGTGCTGGGGTGGTGGAGCTAGGGTGGGTAGGGAGTGGGGCAATTGTACCTTTTTGTATGTTGACAAAACCATAGAGGCCAATTTGCATCTTCATTTTAGTTCATTAGTCTTTTCCCAGACAACTAAAATCCATATATTGCAAGCAAGGTTTTTCACAATAAAGCTATGTCCAGTATGGTATTTTTCCCGAAATTTAATAGCTAAGAACCCTCAAAGTTTTAAATTTGATCATCATCCTTCATCGACCTCAAAAAAGAGAATGATCAAGAAGCCTACTTCGTATGTGGAATTATCAACTTCTCCAACAAAAAATTCTTTAGAACCGATTACAATAAGTTCCCGACTCTAATAGAAATAAATGATCTCATCTGAGTTTTCTGTCAACTAAAAAATTAAAATAAAAAGAAAATTAAGAACAAAAAGGGCTTTGTCGTTTGTGGGCTTGTGAAGGGCAGTTGGGAAGTCAACACGTGGCATCCACTCTCCTACAAATTGCACTACATAAGAAGTATAATGGTGTCAAGTTTTCTGAATGTGCTTCAAGATGATGTTAAGACATGCAAGATTATTAATAGGAAATGATAATATTGGTGGAGTTTGTAATGTGTGGGTTGTCCCTACTCACTTCATTATCTTCTTCATTATTATATGGACTTAGATTTCCACCCTCCTTTTGTAGTTTTATCCTTTTCTTGTCTTCTTTTGATTGTGCCTATGAGCTTTCCCTCTCTCATTTGTTTAATTATTATCACTTTAACAACCTTAATTAATTGCTAATGTTGACCCCTCACTCTCCCCAAAGTACTCTAATCACCATTTTCTTACTTTATAGATGCAAAAGAGAAATGGATTACACATGAAAATGACTTCTCTGGACCTATCAGGGCTTTGGTTATTGTAGTTTAATTTGGAGTATTTTTAGAAGGATGCTTGACTGATCTTAGAGCCCTTATCGCTAGTTAGTGGTTATAAATCGCAAGATCGATACAAAATATGCTATACCTCTTTAATATAAAAAGTTAAGAATTTAAATCTTAATCTCCTCTTAAAAAAAAAAAAAAAAAGAAAAGAGAACGGTAAACTATGAAACATCAATTGAGTTACAGATAAATCATGGCATATATGCTATTATTCTTCTTGATTTTGTCCTATTCTTTTACTATTTATATAGGCCTTTGTTCCCTTCTTTTCATTTAGGGTACTCATGMATTGGCCTGAGCCGTCCTTTTTGTATGTGGTACACAATCTATGAAATCGATTTACACACATTTTCTTGTTGTCCCTTTTTGTGAAACATATTGGTGGTGGTTCTATATCGTTACTATTTTTTCATATTTACTACTCTTACCATTTATAGATTTTAATGGTTCTGATATATTCAAGAAGTCAATCAAAAGACATAAATATGTTAATCTAGAGGACCTCATTCTACTTGTCGGCAAGCAAGGTGGAAGTAAATGTTGTTGCATGTGTTCAAAACTGAGATTTTGGCTAGCTTCCTCCTCTTCTTTCCTGTCCCGACCACCACCCCCTTCCTCTTGCTTTCTGGAAACTGATGTTCCTATTATTATGAAACCTGGAACTTTGTAGTCCATCGCAGGTTAGGAAAAACAAGAATATACTTCTTCTAATAGTGTCATCAGAATTAGAGCTAGTTGAGCCTATCTAAAGTTGCTTTAAGAGATTGGACAACACAAAAATTACTTCTATTCATCCATCTACTAGCTACCCTTTCGTGGGGTAAGTTTTATTTTCATGGAATTCTTTGTAGCCACTAAAGGGAAGAGGAGGATATTATCTGCAAAAAGTTTATGTCCCTCCAGCTGATGATATATATATGGTGCTGCACTTGTGGATTCTAGATTGTGACTAATGCTTCCATGGATTCTCTCGAAAGTGTTTGCTAGTATTTCCTCTCCAATCTTGAAAAGGACTGAAGAGAACAGATCGGTCCTTTTTCTCAGAAAAGCCTCTAATTAGGAAAGAAAAAACCTGCTAACTCCAAAAGAGAAACCATGAATCGCCCTTGACTCTAAACAGTGGAGATAGATATAAGCATATGCAGAGGGCTTTCCAAGTCTTGGCACTATCAGACACTTGAGGTCCAAACATCTGGCAACCAACCATGCTGTACAGAGTTTTTTGGTCAACTCATAGTGATTATATTGTTACCATAGTTTTCATATCCATCAAAACACTTCACTATTTTAATAAGTATTCTGAAACTTGCAGACCTCTTAAATGATATCGAAGCATGTGAACTCTTCAAATGCTTGCAACTTGCAAGTTAATAAACCTATACTACTATATTATTATACTCTTTTGCGGCGTTTTCTCTTAAAAATCAATCTATAGATTAGATTTTGATCCTATTGTTACACTCGGAATGCCACACCTATAAATGGGCTGACTCGGCCATCCGACCWGCTCGATTGAAGAACTCTGAAATGCTAACTGGTTTATATGATTATGTTTGTATATCTTTCTTTTACATGCATTAATATCCCAAGGAAKAGAAACCAATCYATGGTTGATGATCAAAGATTGGTAGTTAAGAAAGTTAACAATTGATGTTTRTGTGGAAGTGTGAAACAGCAAGAGTTTTGTGGGCATTGTTTTCTTTTGCCATCGAACAAACCTTCGACWTTGGAATTGCTTTAACTASTATGCTTACCTAATCAACAAATGTAAGCTAATCATCAACTTGAGCTAAAAAGTATTGCTTAATCTGCAGATATTGGTACGAACTTTTATATAATTACTTCTTCAATATGTCATCAGATTAAGGTTATCTGTAGATAGTGGTTTATCATGTCTACTAGTTTGAGCATTATTACATTTTCAATGTAGGTATGGCTTTTCCAACACAGAGATTCCATCCGTAGTAGAATCTGCATGTCTAGCCACATATAGCTAGGTTCTAGAGGTTATGTTAATAGTAAATTTATGGATAATAATTACTTTGTCACAGCGTATCGTTCTCATAAAAACGATTAAACGTATTATTAATTAAGTCAATTTAATTTCAAACTCGCGTTTGATTATATTAAAAAAAAAAATAGGTCAGTTGACATGAATGTAGTGAGTATATCATACAGGTCAGAATGAGGAGTGGAACTCAACTTTCTTTGATGAAGACAAGAGCTAAAGAGATGTCTTTTTAACTTAGATTAGTTACGTTATCTTCAGTAATGTAATCTTGTCAAAAAGTTAATTAGATTAATTAAAAAATGATGATGATAGAGAAGAATGGAAGCTATTAAAAAATCTTCAATTCAAGGATAATGATTATGTTTTGCCAAGTTGCATGCTTATAAGTCATGGATGGACATAGTTGTATCATGAAGCGAATAATAAATTTAAGAGTATTTATAATGTTAGATTGTYATATTTGTAAATAATAAAAAATTATAATTTTTATTTATCGTATTTAGATTTTGAAAGTGTATGGTGAATGGACACGTATATTAAAACAAGACTTCCTCAATTAGCAAATGAGAAAAATATGTTGAAAATTAGAATGATGGTGTCATTTCAATTAGCTATTTATAGAAATCTTCAAAATGATAGCATGATGAGACACCATTGACATAGAATAAACCAAGAAATCTCCTAAAAGTGATTTTGCATGATACTTTGTGCTCCTCAATGCCCGTTTTTAATGAAAAGAAAAAGCTCACTAACAAAATCTTCATGTCTATGAAGCTGCTTCTAGCCTCCTCCTCCTCCACCATTCTCTAGCCTCTACCACCCTATACAACCAGTCATTGATGCAATATGCACAGTACTCCGCCAATGAAGACGGTAGAATAACGATGCACGTTACAAAATTCATAGACTCGTCATACGAATAGTAAAAAAATTAAAATTAAATATATCATAAAAGAATCTCTTAGGATCATGTTTAAGTAAGTATGACGGAAATCGAGCTGATGTTCTATTTTCTCTTCTCTTTTTAAACAACACAAAGAATGCAAACCCATGTGATGATCAGCACCAAAACCTACCATAGCCACCGGCAGAGAGAGAGAGAGAGAGAGAGAGAGACGAAAGTTAGTGAGTTTTAGGAGGAGAATGACATGTAAGCAATATGGAGGCCAAGTTTAAGATTTGCAGACAGGAGAAMCCACAAAGCGAACGCGTGTGCCTTGTGTTTTTGATTCCTYACTTTAGTTGCACTCCCACTTGGACTGAAAGAATAATAAACAATTTGAGGATATAAGTGAGAGAAACTAKGGATAGTGATTGGTCTGTGGAAACTTTATGGTTCTCTAGATCAATGCTGGTCATATCTATTTTCAATGTACAAAATTTTCATTAAAATTTATACTATATATATATTATTTTATAAGTCTTATATTAATATTTTAGTTATTTATATATTTCGTCTTTTAAGATTGTGAAAAATTTCATTTTAGTTATAATTGAGGAAATGATAGGAGCATATAAATCTTGGGAGATGCTATGGTGATGATAGGGGCGTAGGAGATGATGATTGTTGTGTATATATATGATTGAAAGAATGACAATGTAGAATTAAGAAAAGCAAAATCCAGCTCTTAGGCTGTTGGAAGTGGAAGAATTATGATAATTGGCATCATTGAAAATCTACAAAATCTACTCAAATTTTTATATGCTTATAAAGCACGCGCACAAAATATCATTCTGGCGTAAGCATGAGTGCAACTGAGATTTGAGATGATCAGTCTTTCGGTATTCTCTCAGGCGTTTTCGCAAACACTTTGTGTGCTGTACTTGTACTTATCTCTTTGGAATCTCAAGATCTTCTCTACTCAAATCAGTTAAAACATGCTTAGATAGCCCACGCGACATGGCCCACTTCGRTAGGCCTACGGAGTGCTAACATGTGAATCSGTTCCAATATGATGGAGAACTTTTTAAGAGGTATGGACATAAAATTTTAATTGATAATTTTTCATTAAATATTCAGAATTTTAGCTTCAATTATGCTTCATTCACAAAATTTAAACTATAAATTTTACTTAAAAAATATCAAATTCTTTGACACTTAAAGTAAATTACTGAATTCTTAGTTGAACAGCTAGCTGAAGTTAATCTTGTGGGTCATGCGAACATTGCATCTCTTATAATCCAACTATCCAACCATTCAAATATCTAATAATCGTAGTAAACAAGAACATTGCATTTAGTCTACCAACTCTGCATCAGTCTTTGCTTTTCCATGGTCCCTCATGTTTGGAGCGAGTAAATCCCAAAAATTTGAAACCTTCAAAGAAGTATGTAACAAGAAAGATTYACGCCTAACTTTCATGCCTTCGATTTCTTTCCTTTTACTTCTTTAGCCGGATTAGCCTGAAATGGCATAAAAGTCTTCCCACCCATGAATGGTCGAAGGACTTCTGGAATTTCAACACCGTCCTCCCTCTGGTTGTTCTCAAGAATGCAGCACATCGTCCTCTCTGTTGCTGTGAGCGTAGAGTTCAAAAGATGCACATATTGCTTAACTTGTTCATTGCTCTGCAAGCACCAGGAACAATTCATCATTTCAAGTATCAAGAAATAGGTCAACCCCATGTTCTCATTTTGTACCACTTTGGTGGCAGAAACCTCTTTTATTATAAAACATTAGGTGAAAATACTCAAACAAAACAGCAAAACAAGATGCTGTTGGCAGATCTTTTAAAGCCAAATGAACACCGACCTTTTTCTGCCCAAAGCGAATTTCTAATTTTCTTGATTGATAATCCGTGCAATTCGAGCAGGATACAAGCTCCCTGTAGGTGCTGGAAGCAGGAAACCATGCTTCCAAATCATACTTCTTGGCAGCTGCGTCATTGAGAGCACCAGAAACAATGGCTACGACTTGATAAGGAAGTTTTAGCTGCCAAAGGGAAAGAAAAAGTCAGATTCATGAGAAATACAGGCTGCATAGAGAGGAAATCACTGTGACACCAACCAAAGCAACCAAATCTAGGAAGAAGAAGAAAGTAGARAACCATTGGTGAAAGAACTATTAATTTGAAAAACTCATTAAGGAAATAGTCAATGAGCCTTAAAAACATAATATCTAGTAAAATATCAGTAAACTGCAATAACATGCATTTCTTTATTTAGGAAGAAAATATCCAATACCATCTGGTAGAACTCCTCAGAGTTCCTGAGCATCTCCTCATGCATATCCCAGGAGTCATTGCCATTTGGACTGGTAATACAGAACTGCTCCACTTTCTCAAATTGATGGACTCTGAAAATCCCAAGAGTGTCCCGACCATGGGAACCAGCTTCTTTACGGAAGCAAGATGAATATCCAGCATAYCTGGAAGATTGCAARACATTAGTTGGAGAATGTAAACAGTAGTCTCTTGGAATAGAGAAGGATGCAAGAAATTAACAAATATCAATCCATAGAGTTAGTTTATCAAGGTTTGATAAATAGCTAAAGTACCTAATTGGAAGCTGGGAAGGGTGAATCCAGTCTTCGAGATGATAAGCACAGAGTGGCTGCTCAGCTGTGGCAATCAGATACTTGTCATCTCCCTCACCAGTTACCTATGAAAGAAACAATAGATCATACTTGCTACAAGGAACAGAATTCCAAGCCAAAAAGCCATACTATTGTATTCAAGSAATACACCCTTGAACAAAGTAATTCATATTTCTTTTGATAGGTAAACACAGTAATTCAAGAAGCTGTACTRTTGTATTCAAGCAATACAACCATGAACAAAGTAATTCACATTTCTTTTGATAGATAAACACAGTAATTCACATTATGAGAACAGTGGAGTTGAAAACAGCAAAATTAATATAATAATCATAGTAGTATTGCTTCCTCTTGGATGTGATTCTTCTTGCATTTTTTAATACATCCCATATTTCAACATATTWTAGCCATCTTTTGTTGCAAAACTCCATGACATGGTAGGAGAGTAGGAGTTTACTTATACCAGACAAAACCAGAGGCATTTAATATTTATCCTAATCAAACTTTTGGCTGTGGGCATTATTTAAAGGTCGGATTTCAGTAATAATCATCAGAATAATATTAGGCCACTTAACACAATAGAAATCTTGAACTTTTTTTCTTGATATTGATTAACACAGGAACATTCTACGCGAGAATAGGAAGAACAGGCAATCCTCCCAACTGTCCCATTACCTCCCCTGCATTGCTCTCTTCTCAATGTATACCCACAACAGAAGATGTAGCATGGTCAATGCTACCTTTAACGGGTTTTACCACATCAGATACTCTTCTCAATACCAAAATTAGAGTGTAAAGAATGACATGTATAAAGGAGACCAACTGCCCTACTAAAACTGCAAAAACTACATCATCTGATTGGATAAAATTACAGTGTAAAGAAYGACATATAAAAAAAAGATAGCAAGTTCCTYATTGAAATTGCAAATAATGCCTCACTGGAGCYGGACTAAACAAATTAACAAATGGTAATCTAATCAACCAACAAAATTTATACTCCCATTCATGGCTCAACACATTATGAAGACTAGGATAAATTTCAGACTCTGAATTGATTTGATATGTTAATTCATTTGAMAAAATACAGCTTCAATTGAAAGATACACCTGCAGGAGGAACCTATGTTAATTAAATGATGCAACTATGCKTTSACCCTCAGTCTCTTATCATTCCTAATGCAGGATATCATGCTCAATTGTCAGAGTTCTAATCAAACAGGAACAGGATATTACAATAGCAGCAAAGTTGCATTGACCTCTATAACTCAAGAGTTGCGTGTTCTCATTAATCATCCTTGGCAGGAAAATAGTAGAGAACATAATTGCAAGTGCATGAAATAGTATATGAAATTTATGGTATTCCCGAACTATTCAAGGAGTAACAKTTGTAAGAACCAGGTTCTTTTTAGTTTGTTTTCAGGTTCTATGTCATGTAATACCAGCACAAATAAGAAATGCAAAATGCTAGGAGATAACATTAGTACAGTCTGAGAAAAGGTAGAGCTCAATAACTAAAAATGCTAAGGGGCAGAAGAAAATGTAGTTGTCTAATTTCAGTCTTTTTTTCTACATGAGCTAATAATAAAAGGTGAATTTGTCTTTTCCCATATGCAAGCATCTCCTATAATATCTCATTTGCAGACCAACAAGAAGCTCATAATTTCTAGAAAACAGAAATCGGAARAGCAATGACAAGGCTGTRGAAAGGCTAAATAAGCAAAGGAAAGATTATCTCAAAGAAGTGGATAAGATTAAACTTTATGCCAACCTACTAAAAATGATAAAAGAGAAAAAATGGGGGCCCCAAGAAAAAAGGTGATTTGGTTATTCCAATCACATTTAAGATTAGAAGCATACATTYGACTGGAGAACAATGGTTAATTCATAACTAGTGTAACTTGGAGGCAAAGCATTTTTAGTCAATTTTGATTATTCATGGATCTTTACTTGACTCACTACACGATGTCGGAAGCAAAAGGAAYGTCAGTTGATTTTGGTCAAATCTGGACTTCTACTGTGCTACCATATTGGTCTACTAAGTACTGGATATGGCGTGCATGGTAACCTACAAATGAAACTAAATGACAAAGGGAACGGAATTTAATAAATAATACAGACACTAAACAACTTCGTAGTGCCAAAAAGGATGCCTCAATGAGCAATAATTGGAACAAATAAGCCGTCATCCCATTTTTCTTGTTCCTCTTTAGACCTTTATGATCGGCAAAAGAATGATATTTCATGCATTTGAGTAAACAAAACAAGCAACCGAAACATGAGCACAGGATCAGAATCATATTATTCACATCCCCTGCCATTTCCTTCTCTCTCTCTCTCTCTCTCTCTCTCTCTCTCTCATACGCACAATATTTAGTGACATGGATATTGTATCCAGCATGTGTAAGCCATAAAACAAAGTGGAGAGCACTATCTATATGTTATATGAGTTCTATGAAAGGCCTTGGTGAAACATAACCATTACCTTGTAGAGTTCTTCATCAAATTGTGCTAGTTGAGCACACTTTGCCATAATATCTCTTTTCATGAAAAATGGGGTATGCAAAGCTGTGTATCCCTTTTTCTCCAAAAAATCAAGACCAAAGTTAATAAGAGCTTGATTGAGACGCACACCATCCCCTTTAAGATAGAATCCTCTGCCACCAGCTACATTTGAACCTAAACAGTAGGTGSACAATTACATTAGAAGATTAGCAAACAAAAGGACCTGTTGGAAGAAGATCGATTTTAYAATAAAACCTTCAACGCTACTTTCTTATGCTATACCAAAATATTGTCAACGAACTAAAAAAGAATTAAAAAATTACCCAATGGGGACTTATCTTCTTTGTAAACAGTCATCCTCAGAAAAACTAAAAGTTTCAAGCAAAGATATAGCCCAATTTCTTGACATTGATACCKAATTAGAATCTGTCCATTTGATACTCACATCCAAATAATGTATATGCTCCATTTTGTAGATTTTGAAAAATGTTTAAAAACAGTAGAAGAAACCACACTTACAYGAAAAGAGTTTGTGGTTAATATGATTTCTTTCAACACAAGCATTTCTTAGTATGACAATAGCAGCAGCTGATAGACATGTGGAGATAYCTCTCAGAAGGTAAGTTACTTCCTTAAGCAATAATAGTACCTTTCTTCATATCTGCAATTCCAAGAAGCTCAACAAGTTCAACATGATTTTTTAGCTTTGGCTCAGWTCTCTTCTCTCCCCAAGTACGGATAACAGCATTATTTGCCTACAGACATACAGAAATATCTCATTTTTCAAAGATCAATAGAGTGCCTAAGTAAAATTTGATCTGAAATTTGTGCTATGAAAATGTAATATACCTCATCATTACTGATTGGAACTGAATCATGCACAAGGTTCCCAATCATTTCCAGTTTTGCATACAATGCTGATCGAGCCTCCTGAACTTCTGCATCTTTTTTTGCAGTCAATTGTTTATTCTCATCTGTACTTTTAATCATTTCACTAGCATCTTCACCCGCCTAATCACAGAAAAAGTTGTTAAACAAGCTCACACAACCAAATGCAGAACATATGTCAAAATTCTCTCGCACAYCATGTTACAAAATTTATAAAATAAAGTTACTGATCTTGAGCCTCCAAAAATTTATAAAATCAAGTTACTCGTCTTGAGCCTCTTTGATGGTTACGGTATTTTATAAGCATGAACTAATTCCATACATTATCTTTTCATTCTAAAACCTAGATACTTTCATTTTTAGTTTTTCAAGGGCAAATGCTGGTTTGCTATCATGAGAAATGAAAASGAAAKTTTTACAATACCTTTAACATTCAAATACAAAGGTTCCATTATTTGGATAGGAAATCTTTCAAACATTAGTTTCAGCAAAATTACATTTTATGAATAAAAAAATTTATTTTCCTTAGTAGAAACAATTCCTCAAACATGTGAGAGAATACTTAAGTGATGGAGGTGAAACATATATACGATAGCTCTAGAAAACATGAGGCTCGGATAGTTGGTGGATTGCAAGTGTGAAGCAAGGTAGAAGGAACCAAAATTATGAACAAGTATGGTAAGAGCCGGGAAGGGAAACATGAAAACGGTTTTATGGAAATACTTTCCACTCCTCRACATGGTTCAACAGAAAACAATAACACCAAACCAAGGGAACCCAAAATCATATCAGAACTTTCTGAAGTGTGTTTAGAAACTTAAAGGGGGGGAAAAAAAAAAAAATCAACTACATCACTTGTTTGTACTCAAGCTTCAATTCTTCCATTCTTCATGACAATGCAAACCATAACCAATTTTCCTAACATTTATACCAGTAAATGAATATTACATAAATTCAAAAAGAGGGAACTGATAGCAAAAGACACTTACAATCTTTAGCCGGGCCACTTCTTTGTTAATCCTGTTAAAATCTTTCCGTAGATTGTCAAACTCATATTGCCCTAACCACCAAAAAATATTTCCATAAGGAATAATAAAATTATGTTTAGAGAAGATTAAAAGAAAAAAGGGGGTTCAATGAAGAAGATAAAATTACGTTGACGCCATTCTTTGTCAAGTTGGATGACCTCGTCGACAAGATCGACATTTGCAAAACGACGCCGCTGTGACTCCCTTATGATTTCTGGATTGTGGCCCTTGTCTTCTCTGAACAAATTTATATCCAACATTTTTCTCCTATAAGGGTTTTTGCCCAAGAGTTGCTTTCTTCAAGTCGCTTCGTAACTTTGAGCAGATAGGACTTTATGCTGGCKTGCAAGACAATGCAGATCTTTTCCGAGAAGAGCCCAAATGAAAATTCTTCTTTTCCACGATATCCTTTTACTGGAAAATCAAAGACAAGACGTTTAGAAAGGTAGACGTGGAAAACATCCGAGTTCTAAAAGTGAAATTTTCGGGCCAAAAGAATAAGAATTAGAACCAAAAAATAGCATCTCTTAAGCTACGAAGTAGAAGAAATCAGTTTTCTGCCAAATCTGGTTGAAGATGAATAATACTATGAGATTAAACTAATAAACATAGGAAGTTGCTGAATATTTTACCTTGGGTTTGAAGGCTGAGAGCCCGAGAGCTGCTACAATGGAATTTGCAGTGCAGAAGAGCGGCTGTTGAAAGAGTGGACTAGGGAAGAATTTTCCATCGTACGTGGGGACTATCTTCAACAGGGTACCACCCGACGTTTCTTACAGACGTACACACCGACAAATATTGAATACCAAACTATCTGACATTGTAATTTTTACAAATGATCTATGATAAATGGTATTGAATATCTGCTACTCTCTAGATTTATAGTTAACTTTATTATATACTTCTTTTATCTATTTAGTACTGTATTCAATCTTTAAAATTAATCTACCATATCCCAATCTCTTACGTAGTAAAAAAGTGTACCTTTTCACCAACCCGAAGAAAAACGAAACTTGAAGTTGCCATTTTACCACCCTTTGGTGATTAACCAAGTTTCGGGCAGTATAATTTACTTTATTCCCCCCTTTTTTTTGGAACACCCAAACGACTCTAAATGCCACTTTCTTTTTTTTTTCCAACCACCGGAAGAGACACTATCCATGTGTTTTCACACTAAAATACGTAAATTTTTTTTTAGATAACTCTACTCTACTAAATTATTAAATTTAAGACACTCAAAATTTAAATTCAGTACAGTCATTATGTAAAATCTTTTGGAAAATAAGCTTCTATTGTAGGAAATTATCTTTAAGTAACAATTTTCCCAGAACAAGGGATTTTATCTTAACCAACTGACTCCGGAGAAATCACTTCTTTGCTAAGGCTAAGTTATGGTCCCTGGAAAAATACTTTACCGATGCGTATCATTATCAGAAAAATTTATAAAATTTTAAAGTTTTTTTATGACAAATTGAGTAAAATAATTAATTTCATTTTAAAATATTTTATACTATTTAATTGTTTGTAGAACGTTTATTATTAAAGGGTTAGAAACTAACTTGATTAACTGATTCCAGTTATTATCAAAAATTTACTTGTATAAAATATTTTATATAATAAAAAGGAATAAAACAATCTTTATCTACTTGAAGTAGGATTAAAAGAATGAAGATTTCAAAATTTAAATCTAAGCGTATCAACGTTACTTTTTCCCAAATTCCATCTAGTATTTATTAAGCATTTTGAATCTTAAAGATAATATCAGTGTAGTATATATTTGTTTTACAAAGTATTAATGGTTTCAGAAAGAGAGGATGTGAAGAGAAGGGAGTGAAAATTGCGAGATTTAATTTTTAAACTTTGAACTAAACCTTAAAAAGTTTTTAAAGAGGATAAATTTATAATCATAAAGCAGAATTCAGATAGATTTATACAAAAAAAAAAAAATAGACCTACCCGATGGCAGCCGTATACGGGGTTAATTAGAGGTATCCTTAAGGATTTCTCATCATGGGTGTTCGCGAGCTCTTGAGAGAGCGGATATCATCTGGTTTTTTTTAATTTTTAAAGTAAAAAAATTGAAAAAATAGAGTAATAAAAAACTTTTCTTTGTGTATAAATCTATCCAAATCCTACTGATGATTGGAAATTAACCTCTATGAAGCACCTTAATAATCATTAAGCTCGAAGTTTTTAAATATAATTTTCACATTCTCAAAACCTTTCTTTATTCACATCTCTTTTCCTTCTTTCAACCCATTTAGTACTTTCTAAAAAATAAATATATATTGCATATTAACATTAAAGTATATTGATACGTATCGTCCAGTAAGTAATCAATACAAATCGCTTAACCTCACTAAGAAAAATGTATTGTAAAGTTTCATAACCATAGTAAAGGTTAAAATTAGTAATCATCCTAAAAGTTGATACAAATCGTTGTTTTATGTATGCGACGTAGAACATTATTTCTCGTTATTCAGATTTTTATATTTAAGTGCTATTTACATATTTATGTGGGTTGGTTAAAGTATACTTTAAATAAAATATACTTAAGTATAAATAATTAATTTTATTAAGTATAAAAAGTATTTTTATATTTTATTTAAAATTTCTATCACCTTACATGGGAAACTTAATATTTTATCTTGAGTTATTTTAATTAGTTAATATTTAATCAATTAATTGATTATGAAGAAATTTAAATACTTTATGTATACAGAGCTCTATCTAATTAAATATCTAAAATATAAAGATATTATTAGAATAATAACATATTTTTTCTCTTTTTTTTTTAGGTACAGTGGGTGATGGTAACAGGTTTATGGGAAGTATTTGGGAGAGGTAAAGACATTTCTGTTTAACAGTGGGGGTCTCTTAGTTATAAAGGACAACCGCATCGTCAAAAACCGGGCTTAGGCTGGAAGAAATTGTTTGGAACCTTC
>MEJB01000002.1:3655816-3681878 GCA_001752375.1 Rhazya stricta | reverse complement strand
TTAAATTTTATCACATTCTTTTTTCCTTGCTGACTTTGCATATCTGCTAAGATGTAACATGGTCAACAGCATATGGTAGTTTTCTACTATCAGATGGAGTTCGTGGACTAGGAACATGGATAATGTTCTGAATTTTGTGGGGAAACGCTAATTCTTCCAAATTAGCAAAAGTAAACTAATAGGTTATAGTTGATTTTTGAACTAGAAGTAAACTTTGTCTGGATATTATTAACAAAGGATGAGATTATGCTTTCAGTGGGAGCAGACATGGAGAATATATGCTCCAGTAGGAGAAGCTTATCTTTTGCTCAGGATGCTGAATTCTTAATGTAGTTCTGGGAGACTATCCAAGAAAAAGAGGTGTATTATTTACCCCAAGTGATCTACTGGTTGTCTTGTTCTTATTTACTCCATCCTTGCGGATTTCCAGGCAGATGCCAGGTGTAAAATCTTGAATAAATATAAATTGCCAAAGAAGAAGGGAAAGTGCTATTTAGGGCACTGCAGCTCTATGTATACTTTGGTAAATTTGTAGACGGAATAGAAATCTTTTGATGGTGTAGGGTAACCAAAGCTGAATGGTTTGGTTGATTTTTTGAAAGATCTATCTAATCTATGGATTTCATTTCTCTTCTATACCAACAATTTTGTTACCTTGATGCTTCATAACTCGGTAAATCTTTGTTTCCTTACAATYTGAAAAAGGTTCTGAAGCTACTGTCATAATATTTTAGCTAAAATTTTAGTCAACTTAATTTGGTTTTCATTTGTTCTAGCTTCTTGCCAGCGTTTCTTCGATGTTGTCTTAAGGATTACCTGCTTGTTTGTGAAATTATAATCTTTTGTTTCATCACCACAAACTATTTCAGATATAATTAGAATAATATCCTGTACAATCTTATACCTATTCTCGTTAACCATAGGTACATACTATAATAAGTAATCCTCGGCAACTATCTTTTGGGAACTTCAGTTTAACGCTGTAACCTGTTTGCTGTGCTAATGTTGCAATATATGTAAAGAAAATTTGTCTTCTGGAACTATGTGGAAATTTGATAATATTTACATTAATAATTTCCCAACCCACCCAAACTTCTGCTTTGGCAATTTCTCTTTCATCCACTCTTATAAGTTGCTTTTAAACTGGCCACTATGCTACAACTGGGCACCGATGGAGAGAAGTGAAGCATACGAGATCCAGATCATAATGCAAAATGCCCTTACCTCTTGGACAACTAACAGATAATGAAGATTGTGTCTTGTCTGGTTAAAAAAGAGAAATCACTGATAACATTGATTTCTGAACGTTTGCTTTGCAAAATGTATTTAAATCAATCTTCAATGCAATAAACTGACAACTTTATCTTGCCTTGTCATTTCTTCCCTATTCTGATATGCATTTGTGCTATTACTGTTGTCATGCAGCCTTTGAAATGGGAGCTTAAACAAAGGCCAGGATTAAGCCCTCCTCGAGGTGGGTTCAACCCTGATGATCCCAACCAACAGATAGTTGCGGAGGACATATTTGATGAATATGGAGGTGGGATATCTCATTGTTACTATTAAGTTTAATTGAGTGCGAATAATTTTCTTCTGCAAATGCTAAGTCATGCAACCAAATATGCAGGGTTCCTTGGAGGGGAGGGCATCCCTGAATTGCTTATGAATTTTTCTTCGAGCAAGCCAAAAAAGAAGTCCAGTAAGAGGAAGCATAAAAGGCASTTATCACCAACTTGCGCTGAATTAAGTGATCGAGGAAAAGGGGTGTCCTCTGGTGACGATAAGGATAGGAGAATGAAGAAGAAAAGACACAATAAGTCACGAAAGCATACTAACTCATGTTCACCAGAAGACTCGCGTAGGCGATATGATCGCCATCAAGATGCGTCTTCTTCTGGTGGTGAGGGGAGAAAGAGATCATCAAAGAAGAGACATAAAAGAATGTCCCGCAAATATTCCGAGTCAAGTTCGTCAGAGATATCTGACCATGATCGGCAACGCAAAAGAAGCAATAAACACAGGCATTCTCATCGGTCTTCATCTGAGAATTCAGACTCTGAAGCACATTATAGGAATATACATCATCATCGTCACCGTCATCATTAGCATCCATAAGCTCTATTTTTTATGTCMTGTACTGGATGACTACCTTTTGTTGTATAAATATGACTACGAAAAGCTCCGTCCAGATTTTGTAATAATTTTCCTTGCTTTTTCATTTGCACCAAATTTGATATTTACAGGAAGATGCAGTTTTGAGCATCCTTGTTTAGGGGTGACCACATTCTGCAGTCACCGAAGGAACACTAGGCCTAGGGTTCTGATGGTTGACATTTGTCGGTACCGAAAATTTTTCCATCGCCCGTTTTCGAGCGGTTCAGCTGGTTTCAAGCGTGGTGCCACACGATTGCCACCGTGGTTTGTGGTAGGAGCAAATCCAAGATTAAGGGGAAGAAGTCAAAGGACAAGTCGAAAATTTAAGTAGCAATGTGTATTTGTTTGGAAAAAAATTTCTTCTTTTAATTGTTAATAAAGAATTCAATTTTGTTTGTAGTGATTCAGTAATTGATTTTAAATATTGAAAAGCCTATTTGAAGCTTAATCAATAATTAAAGAGGGGTGAGGGATTCTTTCCCACTCTTGTACGAAAACATTCGTTTGGTCGGCATTCATTTTTGTAAATGATCGATCGAGTGAAATGGGGATAAGTGTAGGCATTAGTTTAATCAACATTTATCCCTATAAATAATTGAACGAGTGACGTGAAAATTAATGTGGACGTAATAGGTATTAAAAGATGCRTTTCATAATTAGATGTCCATAAGTGTGGCGCAGCCGATCGGGAAAAATAGAATATAGTAAGAGCCTACTCAGGTATGATTTGGATTGGGTTAGGCCCATRGTTCACTTCCATTTTCGAGTTAGGAGAAGTAATAAACGTTAGTATTTCAATTTAACGGAAAAATAAATTTTTTAGGAACRCTTTTCTGMAATTCCAATAAACCCTTGCATTTCCCTCCATTGTCGCTCCTCAGTCTTTACTCACTCTCACTCTCTCTAGGGTTTTTGCAAGTTGTGAGCAAGAGAATCAGGAAGCAAGGATGGCGTTTTCATCATCTAGGGCTTTTGGAAGAGCACTGATGGCTGCCTCAAAGACCACTRCCGCTGCYACCTCCGCTACTACCGCCAAAGCTGCTGSCACCGGCGCCAACACTCGAGGACGCCCAAAAGGCATAACAATTCCTAAAACTGTTTCCCCTGCTCTGGCTGAGTTCCTCGGTACCCGCCAGGCCTCTCGCACTGACGCCGTCAAAGGGATTTGGGATCATATCAAAACCAGGGGTCTTCAGGTTGCTCTCTCCCTATGTATACCGATTTTTAGTACTCTTATAGTTTCATTTTGTGTYGATGAGGTTTATTTTGTTTTCTTTTTCTTCTTTAATTATGATGCGTCTGGGCTTATAACGACTGTCATTAGTTCGTTTGGTTACTGTTTATAGTTAAAACTACAGACTGTTCAAACACATACCAAGACACTGTATCTTGGACTCTTTGCCTGCTTTTCGGTTTCTATTAGGTGAACACAGATACTAAAAAGAAGTGTGTGYGCGTGCGCGGTCACATGCATTTTTTAGGTTTGATTGTTCATCTTTTTAATCTWTATATCCATTTGCGTGGTTGTGGATTTGAATGGTTTATGCTATAGAATATTTCCAGGTGAAATTTATGAATTCTGAAGTTGTAGGATTGTCTTACTTCATTTTATTCAGTTATTCATGGGGACAATACTCCTCCACTGTGCATCTGAGCATTGTCATTTCGGTAGAATTTGTTTTCATCCAATAGTGCTGCTATGCAATGGTTCTTTGTAAATGCATCTGTTTAAAAAACGTGGTATGGTATTTCCTGGAGTATAGTTATATTCCTGCAGTGTCCTTCCTCTGTTTCTTTAGACTATTAGTTTTCTTTTATTCTTCTTTGTTGCCATGTTTTTCCCTTCCCATTTTGGAGAGAGATTTTGTTATTATTTTATGTTGATGTCCATTGATTATGTTATGGATTTTAGAGATCAGATTTTGAGCCGTGTGTGACCCAAGTCTGCATGCATTATGATGAAAATATGATAAAGTTGCAATTAAGTTGTTTCTAGGTTTTGACAAAGAAAAGTATGGAGGAGAAATGTACATTGCATTTTGCTATGAAGTATTTTGTTGCATTTTATTCATGTATTCTAAAAGTGTCTTTTTGGTAGTGTGCTAGGATTATGCTCTATAGTTGAATCCTGAAAGGAAACACAAAATAATGGGGGCTGAGTCCTCGTGAAATTGATGGGGTTGTTTCTTATAACAAAAATTCTTGAATCATGCAGTTAAAGCCTAATGTATTTAGCACTCTGATTAATTGGATAAATTAGATCAAATCTGCAATACTGGACCAGAATCTGAGTTTTAAATSTTTTTCTTCTTTCTTTGAGATTTGTAATCTGGAAATAGTTTCCTCTACTCTATCTGTTTTACTCTTATTGTTTTGGGTAAAGAGGATAGTGAGGTCCATGTTTTGGGTAAAGTTATACACGTGGTCACAAATGTAGCTATGCTCTCCACGATGAGGGAAGTTCTCAATTTAATSAGGTCTTTTATCTGATATAATGACCTTAATTGAATCTTTAACAAAAACGATGATGTTCTATGCTTCTGACTATTAGGACTATGTTTATCTCTTGAGGGATTTTATTTCCTTTTTTCATCTCTCTTTCCTCAATTTGCTCTGAGTTTTACTGTTCATTTCCGCTAACTGTTTTTCCTTTTTTTTTTTTTTGGGGGAATTGAGGGAAAATAGAAAGCAATTGAATGTCAATTGAAGACTTTTAAAATCGGGAGACAGTTATCAATGATATTTCACTATTCAATTCTTGGTGTTGTCAACTGGATCTTCTCATATAGAATCTGCTGCTTATATGTAKCACATATATTTAATTTTTCTTACCATTTTCAAGCATTATTAGCCTCCATGAGACTTAATAGGTAGAAGTGGTCAAGTTGATTTCATTAGTGATCTGCCGAATTTACATGTCATGTTGTTTTCCTCGCTGCTGAATTTCGGATATTATATCTTCTTAAAATCATTGATTTTAGTGGTTTTGTTGCTACGGCATAGATAATCACTATATATGACTATAATGAATATATTGTTTAACAAAAGCAAACAAATATGAGTGCAAGACGATCTTAAATTTGTGTATCTTTGATTTGATTTAGATGTATTGGATGTATTACTCGATATGGAACCTTTGCATCTGTCTGGTTTCAAAGATTTTAAGTGATTTTCTATGATTTCTATTTTCTATGATTTCTACACCTGTTGCAGAACCCCGAGAACAAGAAAGAGATCATATGTGATGACAAGTTAAAGACGTTATTTGGCAAGGACAGAATTGGGTTTTTGGAGATCGCAAAGCTACTTGGCTCCCATTTTCAGAAAACTAGCTAGTGTTTATAGACTCTAAGCTGTGAAACACATACTTGGCTACTCGGGGCATTGGAATTATCTTGTTTTTCTCCTCCTTCCGTTTGTTTTCCCCTTTTGCAGTCCTCATGTAAAGTTTGTGCAGGCTAGTAAACATTTCTAGTATTTTGACCGTTTAACTTCTAGGAATTTCATTTCCTATCAACAAATTATCTGCGTCATTTTCAGCTAGCCTTTTGGTTATGTTATTATCGGTGCTGGTTTTATAACATTTCCAAAATTACATGGTCAGCACATTGTAGTTTATATTTGTTTACCATGCTATCTGGTAAGTAATTTGCTCTGGAAAAGTTTCCGCTATTTTTGGTGGACGAAACTCTGATGGCCCTTATGCATGGTAACTGTCATATTTCCCCAATATATAAAATAGTATATTCAGAGGCCAACTTTTGACATTTGAGTATGAGTTTCGAGCTGGACATTCATAGCATGGGAATTTCCGAAGAACTGAACATTCTTTCCCTAATACAACAGGAAACTGTTTTTTTTTTAATAGAATAAAAATAATAGAGGAAGTTAAAAAGACAAAAAGAAGACCAGAGAAGAAAAGGCCTATTGACTTTTGCCTTGTCTTTGTGGAAGCATGATTTTGTTACTTATGAGACTGGCCAATCAGACTTTTGCCTATTAGAGTCAAATTCTTCTGGCTGAAACGTGGCTATTAAAGGTAGATCAGGCTCATCGTCAGGCTCAACGGGTGTTTTATTCTTCATTGGTCCAGCTGTAGAATTAAGAAAATTGAGACAAAAAAACACTCAAATATGCAGGAGGTCCTTTTCAGCGAAAGTAATGGGCACAATCAACAAGACAGTCAGTCTGCATTACAGGAAAAGCTGACGCCGCTGGTGACGGCGGATTGGAGATGGCCAAAAATAAAAATGGTTCTTTAATGTTATTTTAATTAAATAAATAAATAGCAAATAACTTTCCAAGAAGCAGCAACTGATCAATATTCTACTGATTAGTAAATCTTTTAAAACTGCCCTTGCAAAGGAGATCATTTTCATTTTCCCATAAACAAATGAGGACCTAATGCCTAAAGGAGGAACTGATTCGTTGTGATCAAGAACAAGAAAACCCCGCTGATTTTACACCTTGTAGTTTGCGTATTGTCAATCCTTCCGCATATTTTTCATTGGGTTTTAGCATATCAAAGAGCAAAAGGGCACCAAAATGGCTGCTCATGAGGAACTTCATGAAGAGTACCTTGATGTCCTGACTAAAACTGGTGAAAAAACTGGCATTTCGAAACSCAGGTGGTTCCTCTGCTTTCTACTGATAACGAATGAAAGAAATGAAATTGATGGAAGCTTTGGTTCKTGTGAAAAGAAKCAATTTTACATTTTCTTTTGAATTATTATTCCAATACATGTGTTCTTTTATGTATTTTGGCACTAATATGTTGGGGACCAWTATTCTCAAGGCTGGGAGTTTAGCTTTCAGTGTAACACATGCATACATTGGATTCAATTCAATAAATTTTTTCCAATATAATTTTGGATTGATATACACTTGAGAATTATGTCAGAAATGTATACATAYTTGTCTCTCTAAGTTACTTTTCTGTTCCTTGTATAGGAATGATGTTCATAGAGATGGGGATTACCATCGAGCTGTTCACATCTGGATATATGCTGAGAGTACTCGAGAATTACTCCTTCAACAGCGTGGTCATCACAAGGATGTATTGCGTGGGTTGTGGGATATATCTAGTGCTGGTCATGTATCTGCTGGCGAATCTTCGCTGAGTGCAGCAGCGTAAGTTAATATATTTGGGCATGGATACCTACATACTTACAAATATGTTCATTAGGAAGAAGAGTATGGTTCATTGAGATTTGGCTACTTGAGCTTTTGACTGTTACCCCAGGTTTAACAGTGCTCATAATCCAATTTTGTAGCTTTCATTTTCACCAATGAGACACTTATCCACTCTCCGATTCCAACTTTGTGATCCACAATCTRGTGACTTGCATGTGTTAAAACCCTATCACGTCCATCAGATCACTTGTTTACTAGTTAATGACGTACAAACAACTGAAGAAATCATGCAATAGATGAAGTAATTATGACTCTCAAATTAAGCAAATAAGATAGTCTTCCCCTTGATCTTTCACCATTTTCAGCAATGTCTTCATTAGTGATTCCATCRTAATCGTAAGTTTTTCTTGTTCTGAGCTGAAGTTTTTGTCTTTGCTAAGACCATATTGGATATGGTGCTAAKATTATCGTCGAAGACATCGACACAWATGAACCACCGAGCTTGAATTGGGTTAATGATAAGACAATTTGTTTAACTCTCTGTTATTGAGGTCTAAGTACCTTCCTCCCTCCTTTGTTTAATTTTATATTGTAAATATTATTATTAAAACTTTGTTCCTTGTATTTTGTTTTTTTAATCATTCAAGTATGAATTGCAAGAATTGTAATTGGTTCTTCTCAAGGATTAGCCCGCTTAGTACCATGAAAGTCTCTTTCACTTTGGAACTTTTAGCTTTTCTCCTTTTATACTTGTTCATAGGCTAATGTAGATCTGACAGTTGATAAAAACTGTGTATCAAGCCAACAAAAGGAAGTTCGACTTGCTTAGGAGCTAATCCTTGGCATCAATCACTATTTATGCCTAGTTACCACGCCAATCTGGATCCAACTTGCTTATTAACATTGTTTRGCACAGTATTAACTTTGTGAGTTCAACTAACTACTTTGGTCGCAATTTCATACTGCATCATGAGGAATTTCACAGTCAAGGACTTTAACTTTGAATCACTTGGTACCTTCATGAACATGAAGCCACCAATATAGCTTCTTATTCTCTTGCTGGATCTAGGGATAAGAAAAGATTGTAACATTGAAAACCTTATATAAGTTAAAATTAGCTGATGCTACCATAGTAAAAATGCAATCTCAATAACAGACATGGATAGAGTTCTCAACACTGGCTAATGACCAAAAACTTTCTCAAGTAAATGCATACAAGATGCTGTTTCAGGCTATTGTCAGTTTCTGCAAGTTGTACTCATATAGAAAGACAACGATGCCTACTTGCTGAGATGCTTGAATAAGATTCTTATTGGGTGCTAAATCTTGTTTTTCTGAGGAATTTSTCTCATATGATCATGAATAGTGGAAGTAAACTATGTTCACGTGCATATTGCCTTATRTAAGGTTTTCCATAGTTTCAACATTCTAATTTTAACTAATGGTTTGATATGATTTTCCTGTCCATTTCATTTGAGCATACATTCCTCTACCATGCAACRTACTTATTTTGGGCCTTTGTGCCATTTTTGTTGCCAATGGCTTGTGCTTGAAGGAGGATTTTTGCATGTTTATAGGAGGGAGCTTCAAGAAGAACTTGGTATTTCACTTCCACAGGATGCCTTTGAATTGATATTTGTTGTACTTCAGGAGAGGTTAGAAGATAAATCTCATATTTTGTCATGCTTTTATTCATTTATATTATCTTTATCTGCTACTTCATTGTTATATGGTACATCAACTATGCAGTTTTCATTTGCAATATTGCTCTGTTTTCTTTATCAGAATTATGATACAATCTCAAATTTCCACTTTAGCTTCTTGAGTACCATCTTGATAAAAGCTTAAGTTGTTACAAAGGAGTGCAATTTATACATTTAAGCATTTCAATATGCCCCTCATCCAGGTGAACACTTTTTCCCAATAAATGCACACACTTCTCACTTACGGTTTGCTGTGTAAAGAACTTTCTGTTCCAGTAYAATATTAAGATSTAATCTAAAATTATATGGCTGGAGGTGGAGATATCCAACTGGTATATGTAGCGAGAGTGAATCTATCCTTGGTTCATTGCTAAATTTTTAGTGGTATATGTGGAGAACTGTTGAATAGATGTAGGAACTTTTGAAATGTGGATTGGAAACAYCAAAGAGGGAATAAGAGAAGAGAGAAAAGATAAGAATAATAGTRTGTGTACATAGAAGGATTGAGCCTGTTACACTGTATGAACTGTATTCTTAAACCAACACGTAGACTTGGACTCGATATTATTGTCCAATTCTATTTAGTAAAAGAGTTTTCCCTTTAGTATACATCGTTATCGCAAACATTCATATTTAGAAAATTTGGGGGTCTACATATARCAATTTTTAATTCTCCTAGGAGAAAAGAATGTATCCAATTGGTTGATTTGTCATTTCAAGCGTGAAAGATTATGTATAATCCGTTCAGCTACAATCTAATCTAATCTAATTTCATTAGCAATRGATTGTGTACAATCCTTTTAGCCAAAAATGTTCTTTGAATCTAATTTTTGGCTCAAGTATTTGATTCATTGATACATTCGTGATGATCCATTTATGATAATTTAGGATCACYCATCAAAAGTGTAAACATTTTTTTGCAGTAGCTYTCRTGGTGGAACATTCATTAACAATGAATACGATGATGTTTATTTGGTTACTACATTGGRTCCAATTCCTTTGGAGGCTTTCACTCTTCAGGTGAGGATGTAATTTCCTAAATTTAACTTTTACATAGATATTCTTTTATAAAAAATAATCATTTTAAGTTACAGGTTCCAGTACRTTGAGAAAATTGCAGTATGCCTTGTTATGCCACGTGATCTCCAGATCACTTTAAACGTTATTCCTTGAGGCTTTTTATATTTCCATCTTTATGTTGTTACTGGGACATTTATTGCCACTTAAATTCAATTAAGCATATATTATTATGTACCCACAACTGGAAGTTTGGTCTGCATACACTGACAGTCAATTCGATAATGTAGCTCTAGTACTGCTCAGACTGGGAAATAATATATCTCTAGCATAAGGAATTTGATAAACTCAGATGGATATTTTTCTGATTGTTACTGTTGTTAAATTATTATTTTCCTAAAAAGAGTAAAATACTTCAATTATGCATATTCTATGGTATAGTCTGTTCAGTTGATTCTGTTTCCTAGTGGAGGCCTATGGAAATTGTTGAATCATTTGATCTATTTTAAAGGGGTGTTTTTCTCTTCCTTATAGAGAGATTTTCTGTTCAACATATTGATGCTTGGTTGTATCATATGGACTAGTTCATGAATTCTACCATCCACACAGAAATTTGAGAGTTTGTTCCTTTTCCTGCTAGCGACTACAAGTTTCAGCGGTTAAATATGTCCCTCTAGAGGAGTATAGAGATTCACTTGCTAGAGAAGATCCCAACTATGTTCCCCACCTCGATGTAAATGGTCAATATGGTCAACTCTTTGAAATAATTTGGAAAAGGTATGCCAACATAACAYTGTATTTTATTATTTTCTTATTTCTAAATTCAGTAAGTTTGCTATGAATATACATGATGTGTCTATTTCRGAATAATCGAGTAATTAAATGATGTATCACTTCATATTCTTCTTCTTCTTCTTCTTCCTGTTTCCCTTTAAGAATTTATGTGTAATTCTTCATCAAATGTTTCTAATTTTTAGTAAAAGTATGTGATTTTGGCTTCCATTAAGTTCCAGTCAAAGCTATAGTAAGTTAAAGATCTTTTGCACATATTGATTAATCAAGGAATATGAAATCATATTAGAATCTTTATCTTCTTTTCTCCTGTTTGGCTGTCGAATTGAAGTTTACTTTGCTATATTTAGGATTTATAGAAAAGCCACATGTGACAAAGAAGTTCTCTTCCTAGTCATTATTCGATTTCAAGATTGCTCCTTTACGTTTATAAATAGGTATAATGAAAATATGGAAGCACGGAGTTTGACGCTGCAAAAGCAGCTCTATCGTTATTCTCAGATTTCTCTGAGGGCAGAGGTACTTTATCTCCTTGAATCACTGCAGAGTTGATATCTAATTGAGCATAAGATCTGTTGATCTCTGAACATCAGTTGTGTATTACAGCAAAGTTGTGTGAATTCTTTATCCAAAGTAGTTTTACTTGTCTTAATCCTGTCTTTACTTTGTTATTACTTTTTCATGTGTTATTTATCCATGGGGCCTGGATGATAACGGGATGGATTAGGAATGTTATTCTGATTTATGTTGGTCTTGGATGGAAAATCTTGGACATATAGGGAATAAGGAATACTGTTAATGAAGTTTGTGATCTATGCTATCAATTGAAAGCACCTGCTTTGTTTTGATAACTCACAAATGTGAAATTTTCTAAATGAACTAAAGATTTGTGCCTGTGAGAGAATTGAGAACCACGGTTACTTTAGTTTAAAGAATTATTTTAACTGCTGTGCTGGATTTTGGAGTATCTTGCTTATGTGGAGAAACGAGTCCAAGCAGCATTTGATCTAGTTTTCTCTTTTTCCATGACTTTTTTAATTTATTTATTGTGTGGTACCCTACTTCTTCCTAGTGAAATTAAGACTTAGCTTCTCAAAAGAAGAAACAGCCACTACTATGGTGCTGAAAGAATTGTTATTACCCAATCAGATAAAACTGTAGTCAATTAAGAACTATTTTGGGCACTGGAAATCCTTCAGAACAAAAAGAATATTTTCCTTGCTCCCACAGTATTAGTTAGCCTGCTCGGGTTGAACTGAGCTGAACTTTATCAGAGTTAAAAGATGCTCTAGTGCTTCTTCCAATGCAGTGTATGGTTTATTACTTGCARTTGGGATTGCTTACACTTGAAACTCTCTGCTCTGAGTACGCTAATCTGTGAGTTAGAGGCATATAACACATTTCTCTTGAAGAGAAAAATCAAGATGTAAACTTTTTCCAAACTATAATATAATACTGAATGCTGGCATGGTGGTCAAGTTCTCCTTTGTTTTGTTAGTTGACAGGGCTCACAGATGCTGACAAAGAAGCTCTCAAATTAATCGTCAAAGCTGCTGCAGTCATGGATGATATCTTTTACCTTCAGGTTGTGTCATAAGGGTGCCTATGCAATTGAATAACTTGATGCATATGTATATTTTCTTGTATTATGTGGCATAAACACATATAACTGATGTAATCAACTTGAAAGGTTTGTTCTCTTGAGTAAGATATCTAATTGAGTATTCTCCCTGGAAAAGACACAGTGACCGCTCTTTATTAAACTTGTCACCAAATGTATAGTGTTACTTTCAATTTCACAAACTTCTCCTGAAAGGCTGAAAATGAAAAATAGTATAATCAATATGCATCTAATABGAGATTTCCTTGAATCTAGCTGTAGAATCTTCCTTCCAGTTTTCACTACTTTCCTTGTGTCTTTTTGACATATTTTCTGCTTACATTATTTGGTTCAGATTTTTCTTTCTTTTGTTAGTTAATGGAATTTTCAGGTTGTTCTTTGGTATGATCAAATCAAAGACATTTGGAGTTAGGTATGAATTTAGACTAGTTTGAGTTTCATTATAAAGGAAAGAAATTGTCGGAAATGAGTGACAGGTAAGTGCATTCAGATGGTCCATCTTTTGAGTTCTTGGTTTATTAGCTGATCCTGTAGATTAATGGTGCAATCTTACCATGTGAATATTGCTGGATCCAAGTAGATATTATGATTTGTTAACAAATAGTTTGTAAGGGTAAATAAAGAAAAAGAGGAACTAGGGTGTTCTTCTTGCACGACCTTTGTACCAGAGGGATAAGAAGAATCCATGTTTAGTTATCTTAAACTCAAAATCAGGATTTCTTAATTAGAAATTTCTTATCGCTCTGCCTATGTTCAAAAAATTTTAAAACGTTCTGCACATAGACTTCTCTGAAAAACCAATAACAATGACCCAGGTGCACTTAGCATGCACTATAGATATTTGAATGAAACGACTCTCAAAATAGATAATGTCCGAAAATAATAAAATGTTTCTCCATGATTTCATTGTCTAATTAATTTTATTTTGACTTCTATATGGTGCTTATTATCCATTAGTCTTGGAGTGATTATAAGATCTCTCCATTACTGAGAATCCTAGACGGTATTAAGTGCAGTTTCAAACTAGACTACTATTTTATGGTGCCCTCTTAAAAAAAATGATGCCAATTTTTTWAGCTAATGCTCATATCTTATACAAAYATGTTGCTTTGGGACAGAGGAAGTTATTTGCTTGGGAAAGTAAGTTGCTTATCAATATAAGTTTCTAAATTACTTTAGTTTGTTGATAAATAAATTGAACGGAAGAGAGTTTAATTTTTCTGGATGCAATTTTAGAAACCATTTCCCCATGCTTGGTCTTCAAGGAGAATAAGAAGGGAACACCAGTAAAAATRGAATATTAAAAAAAGTTATTGTTATAAATCTTTCAAGCATATTAAAAGAATTCATATTTCTTTTGGTAGCCTATTAAAAATTCTATATTCTTTTATGATTAATCTATCTCCACTTACTAACACTTGTAGCAGGTTCTAACTACAAATTGCTTTATTCCTCAGTCCATTATTTTCTGTTAGCGATTGTTTCTTTTCATAGGCAGGTCTCGTCTAGCAAACCCATCTTTAAGGGATTCGTTAAAGGTGYGTGCTGATAAATCTCAGTTAGACAAGTTAAAGTRGATGTATTATCTAGTTAACAAAAGTCCATGGTATGTATCTTACTCCCAAAAGTCTTATCAATCTATTTGCCTACTTGTTTCTCTGATATTATTCATATGTATATAAAGGAGAAGTTCTTCTGAGTAGTCTTTTATTGGAATTATTCTGCCAAACATTTCAATAGCCAATTATTGCCTAATCTTTATTATCAGGGTTCGTCATTCGATGCATAACATTTCAGTTATGTTGAATTTTAGAAAATCAATGGCAGATGCAGTCATGATATATTTGATGTTCACAATGTTCATTAGCATTATTTCCATTGTCTAAATTAATGTTTCACTAGTTTGAAGAACAATTCCTTTAACTTCAATGTTTTACCGCTGTTGCATTGCATAATTCTAATACTACTAGTCCTTCTATATTTTTCTACTCCTTACTATTCTTTTCCAGATGATATCTGTTTAATGTAGTATTCACTCGTTTTCTGTGGATCCATAAAAGGTGAAGAATAATTATTGATCTTGTACTTCACATCATAATTTTTGTTCGTTGTAAAATTRTTACTCTTACTTTTGCCRTCATTGAGTTGTGATGAATCAAACTGCAATAAAATACTGTGCATCCCTGAAATAATTAGCAGTTTGATTTGTGCAGGTCTTGCCTTGATGAAAATGAGGCATTTTTGACAACAGCAGACTCTGATATTAAGCTACTTCCCCAAGCCATGAAGCCATTGCCTGGATGGAAGGGTCTTGAGTATAGAACAGCCTCTCCTGTTCTGAAAGCACCAGGCGCAAATTTCTGTCCTCCAGATATGGACAAAAGGGTATAGAATCTTGCAAGAAGCAAAATAATATCTTCTTTCATAGAAATCCACTGTACTGCCTCTTCAGCACCTCTGGATCTTTGACTTGATAATGTATCTTTCTATTTTGCATAATCATTGTAGTCCTCTCTCACATCATACAAATATGTCTTAGCTCTGCAATGTGGTTTTTATTGATTCATTTGAAGTTATTGCTTTTATGTCCTAGGAATTTGAGGCGTGGAAGAATACTCTCTCAGATGATCAGAGGAGAGAAGCAGCTGGTCTTTTCAATGTCATCACGAGGAAGAGTCCTGAAAGCTCCGTATCTCACAATTCTGTGGTTAACCCAAATAACAGCAACGATCTTTGTATTGTCCCGTACTCTTTGGAGTACGAGTCATTCCTTGCAAAAGCAGCTAATTTTTTGCATAAAGCWGGAGATTTAACCAGCTCACCTAGGTGTGGTACGATTATCCTGCTAATCATTTGAAAGATATAGTAGCCAAATTATTGATCTTCAAGTTACTTGTGCAGTTTGAAGAGGCTTCTGCATGGCAAAGCTGATTCCTTCCTTTCAAATGATTACTATGACTCAGATATTGCCTGGCTGGAGTTGGTTTGTCTGCTTGATTGCCAATCTTTTGTCTCTTATGATTTCACAATTGATATTTCAAGAAAATGTTTTGTGCTTTTTAACAAAATGCTGYTGCTTCTCCTCCTTTGCATGAATTTATAGCTGGTTTAGATGTGAATGCATTATTGTGCTTATCAATTGTCATTGTTTTTATTTCTCATTTTAAGGTTTTCTGGTACGTGGATTTATCTTCCACTTCTGACCAATGAGACTCTTTTGAACTACTTGTGATGAAGTTGGATGTTCAGATACTTGAGTAACTTTATTGACTACTTAGGGATGTGATGTTTATGCATTTATTGTTTCTTTTCCTAAGCTATACATTAAAAGTTAAATTTGAGACATCTTTTTCCAGCATGAGTTCTGCAGAATTGTTTAGAATAAATGCTATTAGAAATAATATTGTCCAAGTGCGACAGAGCCTTACGAARTTGTAAGAGTGAGASTCAATTGTGCACGCAGACGTCTCTTGCAAAAGATGAAARGAACAAACAGATGAAATCTAGCGCCAGAAGGTTTTATCTTTTGTTTTGGAACTTTTAGTGCCCTTAAATTTAGTAGATTGAAATCGTGAGTAGAAGGAACACTTGAGTATATATAAGGAGTAACCCACGTGTATGGTTTTCTATACCATCAGAAAAACTGAAAACTCTCGACATATTAATAACTAATTCTTCTGAGTGTGAAATATGCACATGTATTTCTGTTTGAACACCAAAARAATATCCACAAAGAATCTGATTTTGAAAAGAATATCAAGAATCCAATTTAGAAACTTAAATTAGGAGATTCATGTTATGCATCGTATATTTGACTATCCTTCTTTCAAGTAATTACTCTTTATTTTTTTGTTTATTACATACTGCAAAACAAACAACTACATAATTGATTCTCAATGSATAAAATGAGTGTAATTTTACAGGGTAAGTACATGGTAGTTTATGACATCTGCATATTCAGCCTGCAAAATTTCAATGGCTGTAAACCAATGAAATGGCTCATACAAACTTATTCGTCTTGTGCAWAATGTATTTTGCTGCTTGTTATTCTTATACTTGCTTCAGTGGTGTTAGTTGATTGGATTCTTCCCAATTATTATAAATAAAGCGTCCTTTATGTTTGATTTCTGGTCATTTTTTACTGCAACATACTACTGATATCACACAGGATAAGCAGACTCATATGGCTTGGATGCTTCTGTGAAACTGGAGTTTCAGGATATTTAGTTGACAATCGCGATGTTCAAGAAGAAGTTTGACTTTTGGGCCACAGAAGCATGCACAACGAAATGAATCACCTAGTGAAAGGAATCTGGACCTTAAGAATATTGCATAAGCCAAGATCTAGTGATTTTGATTTAGATTCCACCTCCTTTTCTTACAGTGRAGKTTCTGAACTAAAATATTGCAATAAGATCTAATCTGTGGTTGGTMTGATTTTCTATGCCAGGGATATTCATGAATGGAACTAGTTCAGATTTAGTCAAATACCCACCTATCAAACTGATAAAGTTTCTGAATTGGGCTATAAGATATTGAAGGTACTATTAAAGAGCTTCAGCATGGATCCTTCACACATATGCTAAAAGGAACATGACAAGACTAYAATCAGTTCCTTGCTTTTCTTCCCTCTTTATATTTTTGAGAATCCTGGTTCTCCTTAAGGAATACCAAGAGCACATGCAGAGAAGTAGAGAGCACATGCAGAGAAGTAGATTTAAGGCCTTTTTCTACTAGAGCATACTGAAAGAATATGAGACATACAAGAAACATTTATTTATCAGGCAAGTAAAACTAAAAACTCAACAAGAAGTTGAAATAAGAATATTGTGAGATGCTAACGAATACACTTACAGTTTTTCTGACCTGAAAGTTTGAAAATGATAAGTTTTCTGATACAGATTTTGTTGTCTTGACACTAGTTACAGCTAGAAGCTGATTTCTTTTGTCATTAATATGAAGCTTTTTTTTTTTTCTTTTGTTGAAAAGACTCTAAGTTGGATGTTACTATTGGTCCATATGAGACTTATGACGATGCAGTTGTTGGATACAAGGTACAGATGGATCTGCAATAATAACATGTTACTTCTGCCAGTTTCTCCGGCTATGAGTCTTCAGTAGACAATAAAAATGCAAGAAGAGGAATGTTTGCAGTCAGCATTATTACTTTTAGGAGAATAGACTCTCATACAATCCAAACGATCTACCACACTGACCTAGAACTGATTCCTCTCAGATGATAAGTTTTTCATTATTAGAGATCCTCCTATTTTCTTCTTGGGTGGTATATATAGCTAATCTTGAATTATGTCTTTAGGCAACGTTTGAGGCATTTGTTGGAGTTCGAGATGATAAAGCAACAGAACAAGTCAAACTCTTTSGTGATCATTTACAGGTATCTGTTGACTTATCAATCAGGGTCAAACATGTGTCCATTACTTTCCTTTTTCTGCTTCCATGTTTCCTAATCAGATGACATTTCTTTAGGTCTTGGAGAAGAACCTTCCAATGGACGACGCCTACAAATCTGAAAATGTGATTGCTGCTCCTATTCGTGTTATCCAGCTTCTCTATAACTCTGGGGTAAGCCTTATGATTGTAAAGTTAGATCTCTCTTGAATATCGTTTTTCTTTCATATGTTGACTAGTAGGGAATCAGTTGCTTATATGTACATATGAAAGATTTTTAACAAAATGCAAACTACATGCCCTGCATTACATCTTTTTCTTTTAATATTCTTTTTTACTTCTAGCAGAAAAACTACTATTGTTGTTAATGCAGCTACAAATACAGAGAAGTCTCTTGATTCATATTTTAGAACTAGAATTGGAAAAGATTCAAACAATTGTAGTTGAAAACAAATTAAAATTAAAAATGATATCTTGCCACTCGATTGTTTTGTTTCAACACTGAAATAGAAGTGACTTCTGAGATTGATAACTGGATCAATCTTTAAGAAAAGTATTACGCTCAATATTTACTATGTGGATGTTATATTTGTCTTAAATTATGCAACTCTTTATCATAATAAATATTTAGGATGTTGAAACCTATARATCTCTCAGAAGCAAGTTGTTTGATGAGTTGATGAATGTCAAATTACCATGATGTTATCATATAGCAAGTTATATAGTGTATCTTAGGGAACATCATACTTTTAGGAACATTAGCTTAGTGTTTCTAATTTTATTGCATATACACAAACGTCTCCTTGCATTACACTTGTTAGAAGTTGTGGATGCCATAGAACTTTGGTAGCTTCAACTTTCCCTTGTAGAAGGAAGACTTAGCTATTAAAGAGTTATGTTCTAATTGTGTGAATCACTTCTCTTAACTGTAAACTTTTACAAGCAAATCTGGTGTAGTTTAGGAAACATGAGAGCAGTTTGCAACTTAGAAATATGATATATCTAAACTACATGTACCACCACAACTATTAAAACATGAAAATATAAAAAGATGTAACTAAATGTATAAATGATGATTAAGAATACCATAAGGTAGTTTGCTATAATGATATAATTTGTGTGTTTTGATTTTTACACTTATTAGATAAGAATAATTGTAATAATAGTGTTATATAAGTAATACATTACAGCTATATTTGTTACACGATGGTTYAAGTTTTTTCAATTATCACWTGAGATTCATCTAAGTAGGTGAAGTGCATAAATATATAACAACAAATAACTATTCCAGTGCTTTTATTTGATATCATAATTATCCTATTTCCGAAACTAAATTACAATAAAATGTTCTCAAGTACGWATATGACAAAARTATTGCTTTCCGAAAATTCTTCTCTTATGATTGTATTCACTAGTCAAAGATCAACAAGGCTGGAAGGAAAAGAATGATTCTAAAAAATTAGGTGCTCATTCTCAAAAAAATCAGTTTGCTTACCCCTTGAACAARCACAAAGTATGGATTTGATCTTCCTATTTCCGGTTCCCCTCCTTTAAACCCCCTTRTATGTTTGTAACTTAGCCAAGTTAAACCAAGTATATGTTCKCATTTCATCCGTTTAATAACTGAAGCATTTGCAAACTGCTTCCATAAAGTTCAAGCCAAAGATATGTAMCAGSTGGACTCATTTTTGGGAAATTCAATCTTGCCAAWGTTCTTTCTTGTTCCACTTTTTTTCTTTCTCATATGTAAGTCAAATTCTTATAAAGAAAGAATATCAGGATATTAAATAATAGAATGAGCACTAAAATATGTAACATTTTTTCGGAGCAACAAACTTTTATTAAAAAAGGAAAAATRGAGGTATCTATTTCAGGCCTATTTATAACAGTTGAGAAAGATCATTTAAAGTTCATACCCCTTTGCTCATGAGCATATTTAATGATTCATATGCATACAAGTTCTTCTTAAGCTTGTTTACTAACTGAGCATTTTGTTTCTACTTTTTAGGATTGAGTTCAATCAATAAATGAGGGGAAATCAAACATAAGCAAGCTTGAGGATAGCTTCTTACTTCTTGGAATGCTAAGGCATTATATATATAAATTCCTTGGGAGGAAATATTAAGTTATTGAATCATGAAAGTTGATTTGCCAACATGAATGGACAGAAGTCTAACTTATAGAGATTTCAGTTATAAGCGTGATAAAACTCCAAAAACGATTGTTACATATTCTGTTTGTGAACAAGAAGTCCCTGTGAATATCTTGATCATGTTATCAAGTGAGATCTAAGAACTCTTTTTTCTATTACAGGATGTCAAGGTCCCTGAAACTGTTGCACTCAACCTTCCAAAAGATGAGCGTATTGTAAAAGATCGAGGAACATCTATGGTTATCCTCAAGAATGTGTCAGAGGCGAAGTATAATTTCTCTCTTAAGAAGGATAACTTTTTGGGACTAATGATCATATAGATATACATCTTTTGCCGYAGATAGTTTAACAACATTTTCCACTATTAATATTGACAAAATATTATTTTTCTTTCCTTACCAGGTTCAAACTTATTCTTCAGCCAATAGCTGATGTATGCATTTCAGAGGAACAACGTCACTTTGTAGATTTTGACTCTTTCTTTACTCACAAAATTTGCCATGAATGCTGCCATGKTATTGGACCTCATACAGTAACATTTCCAAATGGGAAGAAGTCCACAGTTAGATTGGTACGTTTATCTTTTTAGCTGAATAAAGGAAACTAAAAATATCAGTCATTTTCGAGCCATCCCGCTGGCAACTAGAATAGTGTTCTCATATTTATATGCAGTTATTTGAAAAACATACAGATGAAAACCAATCGTTACTAATATTGAAAAGAGTCTATCTGAAATATTACTGCAATATTTTTTTCTTTTAAAGAAAAAATTAAGTTCYAGTTTCCATTGAACCACTAATTGTTCGGACCCCTATAAGACAAGGAAAAAACAGTAACTTCCTTAATTGATAATGAGCTTTTTGGCTAAATAATAGGGGACCCCTTAAGAAGAAAGTTAGTATAATGAACTGAGTCCTAAGCTATGCTCATCAATCTAAATACATGAGCTTGCCTTTACTTCACTATGAAATGAAAAATTTGGCTATCCAAGTAAATAAAGAGGAAAATTATGAAAGTAAAGGTCTGAATTCTCAAACTAGTGATTTCTCATCTCAGTTGGCAAAGAAAACTTGGGAGAATACGTAAAATCAAAAAGACTTCTCCTTTTACGCAGATTTTATTTCATATTTTACTTAAAGCAACATGCCAAACGAAAAACATCTATGCAGCTAAACTTAGATAGTATGATGCAAAATATTCATCTGCATGTAGTCAAGGAAACTTGAGCATTGATTTAAAAATAAATATGCTTGTAATGCCATTTTATATTAAAATTCTTGTATCCCAGCATATTCTCTGATCAAGGTGTTTTTCAGTGTTTCTGTCCAAACTTTTGTTGGATGGATCCCTTTCTGACATCTGGATGATAGTTAATCAGATTTTTAGTGCAATCCAGTTTTAAAGTAATTTATATTGGGTGATGCTTATCAGAGAATTAAATTTATCCAAAATAATGTCTAAATTTAMGCAAACACCACACCATTTGGTACATCTGATAATTCTCTTTGATTGACAACTGATAAGAATGTATCCTCTCTTGCATCACCTTGGTACTTTCATGATCTTCACTCAGATTCTGACCTCATACTCTCTTGAAGGAATAAAATATCTTTTGCTTTCATAATGCTATTTTGGAAGTTCAATTCTTCACCAGTTTATCTTCCTCTTCTCATCTCTTTATCTGCATAGACTATTTTCAATGTTTAGCTGCTTTTTCTGCTGGTAAAACCACTTTGATGGTTCGTTTATTGTGGAACAATGGCTGCTATTTRTAGCAGTATCAATAGCAAGCATGTGCATGTTMACAACCCTGCATTCCACTTGAAACTTAAAGTTGCTATTACTTTGGTTAATATTGTGCAAAAAATCTAGTAAACTAACCTTTAACGGTTTTATTTCAATTTCACAATCTTCCTGTTGAATACTGGTATCTAACGTTTAAATGCATACCCAGTYACCTACAGTTAGATCCTTGAGTTGATTTCAAGAGTAGACTTCTTACACAATTAAAGTTTATGATCAATTGGTACTATCTTCCCAACATATCCTTCAGAGAACCTGGAAACTTGAATTTATTTCCTGCTTATAATAGAAACCTGGACGAGAGAGAGCACAACTGTTCTCAGAGAATATGTCACGTTRGATGGGATACTGAGTTAATAGAATAATCTGAGAGGTACTTGAAAAAGGAGTTATTTTTCTGTTATTTTTTCTTTTCTCTTTCTTGTCTCACAAATTGATTTCTTTCCTAGAAGTTCTTCTGATGGTAATTCCTCTTTCATATGGAGACAGGAGCTGCAAGAACTTTACTCAGCCCTGGAAGAGGCGAAGGCTGATATAGTTGGTCTTTGGGCCCTAAAATTTCCAATTGACGAGGTTAACAGATTGTTTTGCCACCCATAGTATTATGGTCGTTCATGGTTATGGTCCCTGTAGCACTTGGTTATTTCATATTTCATATTTGATATTCAGAATGTTGAGTTGAACTCTATCCTTTCTTTGTGTTTCCCCCACTTGTTTCTGGGTCTATTTCCTGAAGAGGCCTCACATGGGCAGAGACAATGGGGTGAAATGAAACTGGCTTTATTTCTTAATATTACTAACAATTCTATGAAACATAGTGGTGAAGATTGACTATTGTTCACAGGCTATGGTTGAAGAGAAGAAGTACAAGTAGGGAGAATGAAAGAGTCAAATGGTAGCTCCTTCTATGTAAAAAAATCTCACTTTGATATAATTCCTAGACATGGAACATTTTATTGAAACAATTTGTTTAACTTGGATGAACATGCATGTAATTATGAAGCTTCTAATAGTTCTCTTCAGTGGGTACTCATTGCTAATGTATTGCCTTTTTCGGCTATGAGGTTGTGATGAGCATACCACAGGATAAATATGGCCATCATTTGAATTTTCAGCATATTCATTGCAGATATGGTTTAGAGGATACTGCAGGAAGCCTTGAACAGAATCCASAAACTTTAGGAAGCAGTGTTAGACTTTTAAACACATCTATATAGGAAAATGTTGGCCAAATTTCATCAATTTATCAGATCCTCCAARGTTGTCTTCTTTGGAGATAACTTTTCTGGTCAAAGTGCTCTGATGGTGGTCCAATGTTAACTGTGTTGTAAATGTGAAGGGTTTCCCAAGTTAAACATATCATGTTTTGTTCCGCAATGAATTTCTGGACTCAGCATTTCTCAAGCTTTTAAGCTGGATAATCTTGTTCACTTTTCCAGCATGTGCACATTTTCATAATTTACACTTCGGGAAATCTATGTTTGAGACTTCTGCTCTAATTTTCTCATCTCTTTTACTTTATTTGGAAGACCAGGGTTTGCTTCCAAAGAGTCTTATCAGATCCATGTATGTCTCTTTCCTTGCTGGCTGTTTCCGTTCTGTGCGTTTTGGATTAGAGGAAGCTCATGGGTAAGCTGTTCTTCCACACTGCTGAACTTTCTGGTTTTTAATTTTTGTTCTTCCTCTGTATGTTTTGTTAATGGAAATTGTGTTACATGCATTCTTTAACATGASAATGAGAAATGCATACGTGATATATGATCAGGAAAGGGCAGGCTCTTCAGTTTAATTATTTGTTTGAAAAAGTTGCCATTACTTTGCACCCTGATGAAACATTCTCGGTAAATTTTGACAAGGTATGGCCATGAAAGAAGCCTTCTTATTCACTTTATCATTGCAATTGAAGTAATTAATGCATATACTTCTTTTTTCTCAATTTTTTTTTTTCCTGAAAGGTTGAACATGTAATCGAGAGCTTGAGTATGGAGATCCTTATGATACAAGCAAGAGGTGACAAAGCAGCTGCAAGAATGCTTCTTAATAAATATTGTGTCATGACAGAAACTCTTAAAAATGCATTGAGAAAGTTGGAACTTGTTCAGGTATAAGCATGATCGGTTCTTTATTGATTTTGTGTTTGAGTCAGCAATACTAATTTTAGATGTGGTAATATGAAAGGTTTTCTTTAGGTAATATAACTCACAAATGACATGGTAGGAGGTCTAGCATTGAACAGCTAACATTCCCTAGTATTCCTGCATCCCAAGGGAAACAGGTCAATCATATCACAAGGCAAATGAACTTCTTGTAGGTTCCTCGCCTTCTCTAGAATCCTTCTCCCCCCCCCCCCTTCCCAAACAACTAAAATCCCTCCCTATGGCTACCCATTAGTTAGTATGTGACAGCATAGGCTAAATATTATTCAAACATAACTTTTCATTATTCAGGAATTCGAYACAAAAATCTGAGTTGAARTAACTTCATGTTCTTTGAGGTTTTACCATACCAATTCCTCAAAGGCTGCAAAAACACTGCAAGCAACACTTACATACTCACTGTTATTCTGAGCAGCAAGACGTGATTATATAATCCACGAAAGGGGATAGAAACTTGAAAACTTGTATTCTTCAAATTTAGAAAATCAACTGATTCCTATGGGGGAATATTCTGAATTTTACCTATTGTAAAGCCAGCTGTTCCACATTGCACTTGTGACAACCTTGAACTGCTTAAAGAGAGGAGAAGTTGGAGCATCTCTTCACTCAAAATTTTGGAAAAATCAAGAGAGTTAAGACCTTAACGGTTGAGTTACTATCAAATTATCTGGATGGTAACATCACCTGCTTATGTTTCTGAAATGAGATCTTCTAKTTTCAGGTGCCAGTTGATATAGCTCCACGGTTTCCCATTGCAGATCAAATTTTGCAAGCACCATCTGAAGTTTAAGTTTCCTGCTTATACACCATGTCGTTTGAATAAGCATTCCAAGACTTGTTTTCTCAGGACGAAAGGCATGAAGTGAAAATATAGCTATTGTTTCTAAGATTTTCTCAGACCTGTTCCTAAGTTGAGTTTCTGATACATCCCTGCAATTTCTATACCATGTCTTGTAATCATTCATTTGATTGCAAGCTATCTTTCAAAAGGCTATGTGGTTACTACTATTTGGAATAAATCTAACCATATTATGGTGAGTTCCCAATATACTTCAGCTTTTATTCCCTTGGTTGATTCAGTTAAATGAATGAATTTGTACAAACGACTCCTTCTTCCTTGATGAGAATTTACAGAAAGATTCCCCAATATACTTTTTGCTGCAAATCTCATCCTGGTGTCAGAGCAATGCTCAAARTTTTTTCTGAGATAGTCCCATACTTTTATAGGCTAAGAAGCTCATTCACTTGACTTGGAATCCTCCGTTCGCCCCTTGGATTTATCTAAATGTCGATGGGGCAGCATCCGGTCATAGCAACATGGCTGGGACTGGGGGAGTATCCTCAGAGATCATCAGGGAAACTTGTTGGGAGGGTTTATGCAGCGCAGCTTAGGTAAGGCTACTAACCCAGCTGCGGAACTTTGGGCTATCAAGAATGGGTTAGGACTAAGTCGGGGACTTGGCTAGAGAAGATTGAACCGGAATCGTATTCTTTTTTTTTTTTCCTTGAGAAATAACATATTTTATTAACTAAGAATTGAACTGATCATTCAATAGGACATTCAAAATATTATCAGCTCCATCAGATAAACATATACATTCATGTAATAAACTAGAACCAATCCGAGCTAAAAGATGGGCTGGTTCATTAGTAAATCTTGATGTTTGAGTAATAAATTTGCATTTATTTGTTCCATCTTTGTGTTGACAGCCTGGAGAAGGGGACCCATCACACTATCAAAACCTCGATGCTTCTATAGCTTTTGAAGTATGCTTTGATAGTCTGATTTTAAGATAAAGTTGTCGATTGTGAGGAAAAAGAAGAAGATGCCAATTTATTATTCCTAAGGAAGAATCTCAAACCCAATCGATAAGCTAATTTAACAAATAAAATTCCGCTCTTTTCATAATGCTATATCAGTTGTTCCTCACAATCTGCTACGGGTAGAGGGGTTTCCAAAATCTTTTCGTCATCCCGAGGTAGAAAAAGATTATGAATTAATAGTCTATTCCACCTGAGAGGATTACAGATGATAAGTTCATATACCTTTAGCATTATTTGGCTATAAAGACTTTGGACTAATAAGCTTGAAGTCAGTTGGTGTAGACAACCATGGGGCATC
>MEJB01000002.1:3528807-3655036 GCA_001752375.1 Rhazya stricta | reverse complement strand
TTTCTGGGGCACGTTTACATAATTTTGCACCTTGTAATATACCATTTAAATGAGCATGGTTGATAAAAAGAGAAAGACATTCAATACATAGTGCAAAAAAGAAAGGAGATAGTGGATCACTTTCCCTCATTCCTTGGGAGGAAGAAAAGGATTCTAAAGGACTATTGACAAGAACTTGAAATGTAATAGTGGTTACCCAATTCATTAAGTTTAATRATTTGATGAGGAAAACCAAATTTCATCAATAATCGTTGTAAGAAATCCTATTTAATCCTATTGTAAGCTTTACTTATGTCAAGTTTGAGAGCAACATGGGGGGAGTTCGTTTTTGTTTGTACCAATGAAATAATTTTAAGGCAATTACAATATTATTTGAGATCAATCTCCCCTAAACAAAAGCTACTTGGGATCTCTCTATTAAATGTGGGTGGGCAAGTTTTAGCCAATTTGCTATTGTCTTTGCAATTAATTTATGGGGAATATGAGTAAAAGACCTACTCACAATAAAACTTTATGTAAAAGGCCATTGACCAAAATAAGGAAATAAATATCCCAATAAATATTATTCTTATCCAATAAATAATCAATTTATATGTATACCCTTAGTGCATTTAAATATAATGGGTCAGTTGTACACTCCAACTCATGTGACTTTCCATTTTTACCACTATACTAACATCTTCTATATTTCAAAAATCGCACAACATATTTCAGTTACACTTTTGCATCTTTAATCATCTTCATGACATATCTTACAATCAACTTCACAAAGAGCTCAAATATCTTAACCTCATTCATCATAAGGTAAAAACCTCACTTTAAGTGCAAAATCAATTCTTTTAGGGTTTTTGGTTAAAATCGTGATACATACCTTGATACCGTGATAGATATAATTTATTTTTGGCGAAACAAGAATATATATGAAACAAAATTTTAATTTCTGACATTATATTAGTGAGTGCGTTCATCACAGTAGGCCATCGTGGTATACATGTCTACTATGGTGGCCAGTTGTGGTTGACACAACACCAATATATATGTACCACAGCARGCCACCATAATAGACATGTTTACTACATTAGGCTTTTGTGATGAACATACACCAATATCACAATAAGCAATCATGATAGACATGTCTACCACATGCACAAATATTGGTGTGTTCATTACAGCACCCCACCATGATAAACATGTCTATAACAGTGGCCTTCKGTGAATACATGTGCACGACAAAAGGCCACTGATCTGAGCAGTGAACCAGTGATTTTACTATTGATTGTATGCATATTTCCACCCTTTCTAATATGATGAAGTACTACTTTGTGTTATTTTGCCTCGAATATTGCTTAGAATCAACCAAGTGACTTTATTTGTGCAATAGTATGAAATTATAGAATTCTTGTGCAATTGCGAAGATAAAATATTCTATTTTGTAGGGAAAATGATTCTATAACCAAAATAGAAGGTCACTTGATGAACAAGTGAAGATTGATTCAATGTTGTGACAATGGACAACAATGSCTTAAAAATGCAATGCTACAACACTAAATATTACGAGTAAAAAAGAATATTTTATTGGAAGAAGGAAATTCAAGGGAGAAAAGGAAAGTCATCATTGGATAAAGGAGATAATCATTTTTTGAGCCAAAAAAGTGAAAAGCAAAAAGTCAAAAAGTGCTTATGACACCTTTTTACCAAGCTTCCAAGGCAAGCTTCATGGGACAAAAGGGAGAAAGGCTGAAACGAGATAGGCATTCGGATTTCACAGCAAGAAACGAAAAGGAGAGAAAAGAGAAGAGAGAAAGAGAGCAAAAAGACGGAAGTTTGGAAGAGAAAGAAGAAGAAGACGAAGMAGACTTCAATGAAGCTTTCAGGACTTCATCAACCTCTTTAGGCTTTGTTTCTCCTTCTCTTAGTGATTGTTTTGAAATGCATTTCAATATGTTAATCTTTCACATCTTGTGTTTCACTTCATCCAAGAATATGAACTAACTTCTTAGAAGTTAGAGTTTTGATGAACCTATGTATTTAATGTTTATTTGAATGATTTGAGCAAAGTTTGCTCTTTATAAATGCTTTCCTTAAGGTTTTCTCTTTATAACTGCTGTGATCTTGAACTCTTGAATCTAAAGGCCTTGCGGGGAATGGGTCTGATGATATGCTGAGTACCTTGGTATTAAGAGATTCACAAGCTGAGATGTCCAAGAAATGAATTAGTTTCTTGGTGGTTTGACGAAACTTTGTATTAAGGGCGTGTAGAGGTACAATGAAGACAACAAGATTGAAAGATGTTCAACTGATATCATTCTGGTTCGAGAGTTCTTGGGAGAATCCAAGAAACCAAAAAAGAAGCCTTTGGATGATTTTTTTTTTTTTTTGCTGAAAAGTTTCTTCATATACTATCTAAACAATCAAAAGAACTTTACAATTGTAACTCTATGCCCATTTGGTAGATTCTTTTGAGTTTTCTATATAAGGAAGGTTATTGGGTTTTCGTCTCGCTTTCAAATAGCAATGGGCACATAGCTCTGGGTATCCTCAAGCCTTTCAATGCTCATTGTGCTCTCCTTAGCATATTTAACAATGATGGTCCTGGAGTTCATAAATGTGGTGTATTGATTTGGATAGTGGAGATTTCCTTTCCTTCTACCTCTTAGTCCTTCGAGCTTGTATACTATAAGTAGTCTCATTGTTTTCTTTCATATAAGAATTCTAGTTTCATTCCACTCAACAAATCTGAATAGAACCTTTATTTTCTTCTGAGACAGACTTTCGAAATTCACTTAGTTGTGACTAAAGCTCTTTTTTCCTATCCTAATGCCAGGCCTTTAGGTGAGTATGTGGAATTATACAAATCAAAAGTCTTCTCTGGATAGCCCAACTCTAATCTAGAAGGTGCATTAGATAAGATGYATCAATCATGAAAGCATCGACCTGTTGGTTGTCCAAGAAGATGGAGTATCTCAGTCGGTGGCTCTTAGCAAGACTGTTCGGATAGACCATTCCTTCTCCGACCCTTTTGCATTACTTCATTTGGTTGGAATAGGGTAGGAGTCGCATAGGGAGATGTGATTTTTTCATTGAAAAACTTAAGTAAATATGGGTTTGGTTATCTTGAGATAAGGTTAATATCTTAGGGATACCATAAAATATTGGAGATATTCATATACCACCCATAAGATCATATAAGACTTGAACTTTATTCAAATTCCTTAAGCTAAGTAACTTCGACAGGTAGAACAACTTAGTGAATAGGAATAAAGACTAACAAACTGAAAGGATGAGGTCATTTCTATCTCGATTTGCATTTCTACTGTAGTTAAACCTTTGTTGTAGCATTTGCTCAGAAGTCATTGTTGCACCTCATTTCCAACATTGATGTTTTGACTTTTTGGACATTAGTACATAAGAGATTCTTAACTCTAATTCACTTTAAGCTCTTAATCGTATCGTTTGTGCGATTACTSTGATTATTTTCGAATCATTGTGATTAGATAATTCTAGTTTATTTTACTTTATTTTCRTGACAACTAACAACCAATTAATTTTATTAAGAATTTGAACCATCACTTTTGAACTAATAATCCTTGTGGGACGATATTCTTATTCACTCTATATTACTTGTAGNTGACAACTAACAACCAATTAATTTTATTAAGAATTTGAACCATCACTTTTGAACTAATAATCCTTGTGGGACGATATTCTTATTCACTCTATATTACTTGTAGGCTGTATATACTTGCATGAGTGAAGTTTTGTTACGTATGCGATTTTGTCTATCAACCACTATAATAAACATGTCTACCATGGTGGGCCGCTGTGATCCATTTATATTGGCGTGTGCTCATCACAGTAGTCTGGTGCACATACTCTGGTAATATCAAAGACTTTTATTTGTATTAACTTTAAGTTGGTAAAAAGAAATTCTTTTAATAATATCTTGAATAATTATGTTGTATAGGTTCAAAACATCAGCTAACCATGATAGGCATCACATCACGATTAACCAGTTGTGATAAACCTATACAACATAAATATTTAAGATACCATTAAAAATAAAAACCTTTTTTATTGAATTAGATAGCATAAATGAAAATCTTTGATAATACATTAATATATGTGTATCATAGTAGGCCACCGTGATAGACATGTCTACCACGGTGGTTTGCTGTGGCGCATAATTTCAGTAATATCAAAGAGTTTCATTTGCATTAGTTCTAATTCAGTAAAAAAAAAAAAAATTCTTTTCAATTATATTTTGACTATTTATGTTGTACAGGTTCATCACAACGGCTTACCATGATAGGAATCACATCACGGTTGGCCTGCTGTGATGAGCCAAAAGGACTACAATTGCAAAGATTTTTAATCTAATGTATAATTTTATGTTTTTGTAGGCATGGAATACATTGTCGATCAGCTAAACATTTTAGGGCTATGATCACGAGTCGGTGAACTTTGCAAGAGATAAATGAGGTGACAGATGCTTTAGATGATGATCATCGTGAATTGCTATCTGATTCTTACTTTGGTCCCGTAACAAGGATAGGGGGTTTGATGTTTAGCAATCAGTTTATTCATGATGTGATGCTGAGGTGCTTGAGAAGTGAGAAAAAAAGTGAAGTGTGATTTTCATTTGGTGATAAGAGGTGTAGGTTTAGCTTTGAAGGGTTCACTCTTGTGATTGGCTTACTAGCAATCAGAACCAATAAGAAAGAGGATTCGAAGAAAAGGGAACAGAGTGAGTTGTACAAGAGGTACTTCCTTTAAGTGTAAAGGAAATTTGAAAGGGTCAATCATTCTTGATAAGTTTGAAAAATGCAAAGATGTGAGGAATAAGTACAAGCTTAGGCTTTTAGTAATTTTGATATATGTTATATATGCCAAAGAAGAAAAGATAGCTATTAACTTATCGAGGTTCTATCTTGTGGATGATTTGGAAAGATTCAATCGTTATGAATGGGAAAGAAAATTATATTTGAAAACTGTTGAGTTATTCCAACGTAATTATTCGGAGGCAACGGAGAAATATAAAGAAAAGAAAATATATAAAATTAGCTATCGTGGATTTCCTCCATCCATAATGGTGTATGAAAAGCACTCTATTGTATTTTTTCCAATTCTATTTATGTGATATTTAATGCAATTGCATATATTATGCTTTGGCTTTAATTCTTCTTTTGTTTTCTTTCTACAGATTTGGGCATTTGAAGCATGCCAGATTCGGCCACCAAATTCGGTCTTTATTTTGGAGAGAGCATAACAAGAATGTTGAAGTGGACTTTAAATACAGGACCACCACCGAACCATGCCTCTATCATCGAGTTTTTTCATCAAGAAAAGATTAAGAATTTAAATGTAATTAGGAAGTTTGTCCCTACTTCTTTGGAAGCTGAGGAAGAATTTTGACAAAATTTTATTCCATTCTCAGATAACGAAGATGAAAATGTGGATGGCGAGGCACCTTCAAGTGCTCCAATTGATCATCATTCCGCTCCTGAGGCTGCAACAAATGAGACAGATACATCAATGCTTTCCCTATTCATGATGCCCCTTCACAATCATCCCCCCTCACTTATCCCCCTCACCAAATGATGATTTGATCAAGAGTATACATGCAATAATTGATAGAAGGATAGAGGGGGTTGAAAGGAAAATAGATGTAGTTGAGAAGTAGTTAACTGATCAGTTGAATAAGTTAGAGGCCAGCCTAGATAAGTTGATTTATTAGTTAGCCTCAAGAGGTGATAAACAAAGATAATAAAAAGAAGAACAACCCGCTCCCACTATTAGAGAAGAACAGGCCACATAATGTGGGTTACTTTTTTCCAATAATAATTAAGTTTATAATTTTATAAGCTTAATTCTAACCTATTTCTGTAGTTGAGGTCAAAGAAGATAATGTTGTGACTAATGATCATAATGTCTTAAGTTTTGTTGTTGTTACTTCCTCTATTGAAGGTTGGTTCCTTGCTATTTTTTATGATTATTTTTTTAAAGTATCACAATGATAGAACAAATTTTCTAATCAATTATTATTTTTTGAACTCTGTTTGCCAGGACATGAAATGACATTTGAGACTGCCATAGTGACATGAAAGAAATGGCATTTGAAACTACCATAGAGACGATAGAAGATGACTCGCCTCTCAGTAGAGTGTTGCACAAGAAGCAAGGATGCCCCTCCATTGCAGTCTCCGTCATTAATCCTTCCAAGAGAATGAAGTATGAGGAGGTGAAATAATTTGATCTATCTCAGGCAGTTGATCCCGCAAAAATGAAAGATCTCAAGTCATGGCTTCAGGATGAAACTGTCGGGTAAATTTTCCTTCCTGAAATTCATCATGTTTAAATCTTGACATGTCTTTTCTTGTATACATTTATATCTTAATATTGAGGAATGGAACTTTTCAAGGATTCTATTAGTTTTCCCCATTCGAAGTCAATAGATAGTTCCTTGAAGTTATGATGAAGACTGACGGTTGGCTTACTAATGACGTAAGTAAAATAAACATATAATTGTGAATATTTAATTATTGATTTAGTCTAATGTTTAGTGTAGAATTTGTAATACAGCATATGTATCTCGCATTATATCATAAAGTATCCCAACCTGCTTAGACAAGACGCTGTCATCCTCGATTCAAGATTTTATCAATTTATGAAGCATGCCCACATTGATAGTCAAGAGGAATATGCTGATCACGTGAAATTTTTTATTTTGATAAAACCATCTTAAATTATATCAGTGGGAAAATTCCTCCACTCGGCAAACCTTGGAAAGATTGCAAAGTTTTATACTTGTCAATTTCCACTCATTCACATTCAGTTGCACTAAAAATAAACTTAGATGAGCGCTTAATTAATGTATTTGATAGCGTCTAATGGGTCATATGTGAGAAGRAACTAAAGAATGAGTTGCAGTGTTTCATTGATTTGCTATTGTGGCTCCCTTATGGCAGGGTCATAGATAGATATAACAGTAGTTTTTCATTCAGACTATCATTAGTTTCAATGGACATCATTATGCGTGGATTAATTTTCTCTAAGACGTGACAGTATGATTACAATTTGGCATAACTATCCTTCGGTGTTCCTCCAACGAGCCCATAACCAAAATACTTAGTAGAGTATACTTTACTATAAGTTATAGTTATGCCAAACTTTTCAAAACATCATTGATGATGTTTCTCGATTTGTAAATCCTTTAGCATATTCAAACTTGGAGGCAATATGAGTTCCGATCAATGAGTAGGTAGCATGTTTATGATCTCGACAGTTAGCCCTCATGGAGCATGTGTGCGGGCTATGGTAAGTACGAACTTCAAACATTTCAGATTCATTCAATTTTGTTGCCTGCAAGCACCACTTACAGCTCATCTCAAGACAAACAATTGTATAACTAGATTTATTTGACTTCTTGACTTTATACTTAAAGTGACACCTCATTGCAAGCAAGTATAGCCTCGATATCAAAGCTTTTTTGTTGGGGAACAATTTCTTTCTTTGCAAATTTTCAAATTCTGGCATCCACAATGATGGGTCACAGGGAGTTGAAACTAAATCAACCATTAATTCCTCTATGTTTCCACCCGCCGCATGAACACTTTCAGGAAGATTTATCTTTTTGAATACACACCATCCCAATYTATTTACATTTCAAACAATGCTACAATAGGTACTTCATTCAAACCATTATCTGCAATAGGTGCTCCTTGTGCTTTATTCTCTCCTAGACCATCGTCTTTTTAATTCTCCTCAAATTCGTTCTCCAAAAATGTGATAGAAAGAGGAAATTATTTACAAACTGATACGTATAATTTCAATCTGTAGTCACGATTAATCTTTATTGGTGGTATCAGAAAGTTAAAGTTTCTGGGCATCATACTTGTCATCTCTATATCATTTATCCCAGAATCCATCCCTACTACCCCTCGAACATTTTCACATAACTCGACATGAATAATGTTTTTTGAAATAAGAACAACAGCCACACTTGCTAGACCATTGTACCTCCATGTCCACCCACCATCGCCTTTTTTCTCAACAAACTCACCAAAGTAACAAATAGATATCTACAAATTATCTGAGGCTAYCATAACTGCAATTCAACAATTTAAAATTCGCATTTACAAAAACTTCTAAACTGATTTCATCATAATAGTCTACCTTGGCAGATATTCTATCACGGTGGCCTGCTGCGATGCGAAATATTTAATGCAATTGTACTAATTTTAGTTTTTTTAAATTCTAAATCAGCTGAGAAAAATTGTCTAAGAATAAATTTAAATGATATGGCATATGTTCATCACAGCTCCCATCGTGGCAGAAATTCTATCATGGCGGCCTGCTATGATAAATAATATTTCATATTGACCATCATAGTAGGCCACCGTGATAGAATGTCTGCCACGGTGCAACGTTGTTATGAACATGTGCTGATAGACTAACTTAAACAATTTTGTGATATATGTTCATCACAGCTCCCATCGTGGCAGAAATTCTATCATGGCGGCCTGCTATGATAAATAATATTTCATATTGACCATCATAGTAGGCCACCGTGATAGAATGTCTGCCACGGTGCAACGTTGTTATGAACATGTGCTGATAGACTAACTTAAACAATTTTGTGATATATACTATTTACCCATACTTATAGACGAGAAGAGAGACCTTAATTCATGCAATGTAATATATGGAAGAAACTGATCAACATGAATACAAATTTAAAAATTCGAGTTACATATAATAATAGAGATTACACATTTTTCCCTGATAATGGTGTTACTTCTTCTTGCTTTGATCTTGAACCATTAAATGGGGAAGAAAACTCTTAGTTCAGAGCTATCAAATGAGTGAAATGGAGAAGAAAGAAAGAATCTCGTGAGTTTTGCTGAGATTTACGGTGAAGAAGAGAGAAAAATTTTTGGCCCCTTGTCTGTTGGTTAGAGAAGGCAGTTAGGATAACAAAATAGTCCTTTGGTCATTTCAAAAATCTATTGGGATGAGATAATTAATAATTTATTATAGATGGGTATTTTGGTWATTCAATAATACATTTTAGAGTTTCTTTAATAGATGAGGCCTTTTAATAAAGATCATTTAAAGGATGGTCTTTTTCCCAAATTCTAGTTGACTAGGCTATTTAACAAAGAACCTCCTAGTTTATTTACCAAGTTACATAAGCTTATGCAATGGTTTGGATTAGTCGTCTTTGGGACAAGGACAATAAAAGTATGATTAATAGCTTCTAAGCTTCCTCCATGGTTGGGGATGTTGAGAACATATTGTGTGATTGCAGGATCTAAGGTGCTCCAAAACTGCTGGAAAAAGCTAGCATGAAATCTGTCAGGGCTTAGGCACTTTAGATGGATGCATTTCATTGAGTGCTTTTCTGACCTCTTGCTAGGTGAATGGAGCATGCAAAAATTCAATCATCTTATCATTCAATTGTTTAAAGTGTACTTGATTCATAATATCAACAATGTCCATGTGAATATCTGTAACCTAGAGAAGCTTCTTAAAATAATCAACAATCAATCCCTTAATTACTTCATGTTCATCCTGACATTGATCATTCAGATCTCCTTCATAAAAATATTCTATTTGATTCCGTCTCCTTCTTTGATTTGCATGGTAGTGTAAATAGGCTTTATTTTTGTCTCCAGATTGAAGCCAATTTGATCTTAACCTTGGCTTCTAGTAATCCTCATGAAGGAGGAGTAGATATTCAAGTTGTCTTCTAGTATCTTCCAGAGGCTCCTTTAGCAAATAGCTTTGTTAAGTGCTCCGGAGTCCTGCTAATCTGTCTGGACGAGTTGTCATATTTGTGGACACCCCATGGTCTTAATACCTAGAGTAGATTTCCAAGTTCATTAGGAATATTTCAATTTGTCCAGTCTAAGTTGACTGTATGATTTCAGCATATTGAGAATCATTCATCCATAGAGGTTCAAATCTATTAATCTTGCAATAGAATCTCTGATTGTTTAATAATATACAATAGGGTGTGATCTAAAGGAAAATAACTCCATGATATACTGTAGTGTTAGGAGCAAAACCCTTCCAGGTTTCATTTATCACAGCTATATCTAAGCATACCCATGTCCTTGTTGTCCCCTCCCTCCCATTGCACCATGTAAAGGGTGTGCCACTATAGCCAATGTCCTTAAACCTTGCTTAAGTTATTGCCTTCTTGAAAAGCTTTTACATGAGTACGATTTCAGGAACGCAATTCTCAATATTCACAAGAAAGTAGTACCTTGTTGAAGTCACCATCACACATCCACGATAGTTTTCGGTTATGACTGATGCTCTGTGGTAGTTGCCATGAAAAGCGTCTTTATGATTGTTCTGGATTTCCATAAAATCCTATGAAGAAGCAAGGACATGTATTAATTTTTGTAAAGGTTTGTTCATCTATGTGATGCAAGGAGTAAGACTATAATAATGCCAGACCACTCTTTCGTCCCTCACAATCAACATGAAACCTGTGATCATATCCAAGAACTACCCTCAATCGATTCATTTTGCTTCTTGTTAATTTTGTTCCAGACAAAATAATAAGAATGGGATTTTGTTGACGGATAATGCATTGAAGCACCTGGATTGCTCAAGGGTTTCCAAGCCCCAGCAATTCCAACATAAGAAACTTATGGCGARTGGCGCAGYTGCATTTGTATTGAATAAATTAAAAATTAAAAATTAAAATTACAATTAGTTCAAATGATATCATATATGAACTTTTAATTCACATATAATTTTTTGACATTATATTATATTGTTACAAGAATCATTTGTATTAAATGAATTATTATTTTATATATATTTAAAATACTTATTTGACACAATTTATAAAGTAATACAAGAACGTATGATACAAAAAATGTGCAACGCTCGTTATCTCATTCTAATCTTAATAAAAGGGGCAATATTACCCCTAGCCTGGTACCGATGTAAATCCTTTTGATTATATATGGAGCTTCCTTTTTTTAACAAAAAAAAATATGTATGTTCTCATATAACTAAATATGATTATCGATCTTGTAGAATTGTTAAATAGTATTTAGATGTAATTATATTATTGAAGAAAGCATTCACTTATAACTTATAAGACAACAAGTATTATTAGGAGGCCATTACTTGCAATAAATCAATCTCAATTAAAAGATATTTCTTAGTCGACTATGCGGAGCTCGTAGTTGATTAATCAATATATATGTTATTTTTTTATTATTTGGATATATAAATAACTAGGATGATGAAGAAGAAGCAAATAATTATGCAAACAATACAACTTTTAAACTTTTTACGAATTATGATGTTGAACAAYGTTGAAAAAATGAAAAAAATAAATGAGTTCTTAATTTAGACGAGAATACTATTGGATATGATATAAATCAAATTTAATTTTAATTAATTAAAGGGCAGTGTTAAACATAGCATGCCTAATCTTTTTATATAATATATTTTTTGGAATTTTTTCAATAATGTCCTTACCATATTTTAATAACTCACATCCTTCTATAATTTTTTCGCTATCTTCTTTTTAACATATTGATCAAATTTACTATTTTGAATTATTTTTAAAATATTATAATAATTAATATTTGGAATTAAAAAATTAAAAAAGAATTTAACAGAGTAGTCGAGCCAACTTCACGCGGCTCGAATGGAGCCATGTCTCCCAATTCCACTTTTTTCAAATTAAATGAAAAAAAGTAAGATATGAAATAATAACATAGGGATGATAAATTATTTTTTTCTTCATACCTATTTTCATTTGAGTGTTGAAAATGAGGTTTTTTTAATTAGATTATTTATATAAAGATATAGAAAAACTTTATAAAGAGAGATGATAAATGTTGTCGCTTGTCAGAAAGATACTTTGATAAACATGTTATAAATAATATTGCATTTGAAATTTTAAGGTATTTTATTCCATATAATATAATATTAAATTACCATGTTTCACGTTCTAGAAGAAAAATATAAAGTTACGAAATGTACCCCTACTAACTAAGGAGGTTTGCCGTCTTGGGGTATAAGGTCATTTTCACCAAAATAATGTACAAAATGAATACCAAAGTCGTGTTGGCGCCGCCGTCGGATTGAAAGATTGGACGAAAAATAGAAAGTCGATCTTTCTTAAGATTATTATCTAAATTAAAGAAAATAGCAAAATTCACTTTATATGAGATCCGAAGACTGTGAAAAGACGCAGAATTTGTTTCTTTGTCACCAAGAAGAACCAAGAAAACCAGTCTGATTTGCAGCTTGTAAGTTTGTCAATTGTCATCAGAATGTTCCAAGAAACTTTGGTGTATCCAATTACGTAAATCGTACTTTTGTTTTTTCATTGGGTTTTAGCATATCAAAGAGCAGAAAAAGGAACAAAAAATGGCTGCTCGTGAGGAATTTCATGAAGAGTACCTTGATGTCCTGGGTAAAACTGGTGAAAAAACTGGCATTTCGAAACCCAGGTGATTCCTCCGTTTTCTATTCAGAACCAAGGAAAGAAATGAAACGTATGGAAGCTTTGGTTAAGTAAAGGAAGTGAAAGATCATTTTGAAGTTTTAACTCCGATTCCTAAACCCACATTTATGCGTAAAAGAAGTTGTTTTACAGACCTCAAAAGATCCCTCGCATTGATTTCTTCATCTTTTGTTATTGGCAAATAGGCAAAGAGTCGGTTTTTAGTACCACTACTGGATGATCTTGATTATGCGTTCGCTTGGAGGGCTCTGTATATATGTTGGTCTCTATTGCTGTTGCTCTAAAGGGGGAAGGCGGGGTGGGGGAGAGAAGAAAGGAAAGCAGAGTGATAATAGTAACTAGTCTTTTGTTGATACTATTATGTTTGCTTGGATAATTGCCAATGTGGATTCTTTGATGATCTAGCCTTTGTATATAGAAGATAAGGATTCCGAAGGTTTTACATGTTTTTAACTTCATTCATAAATTGTTTTAGTTTCTTGAACATGTAATTTATTTGTCTCTTAATTGATTAACAAACAGAGAAATTCGTAAAGCATGATTTGATTGAATTCATTGATATTCCTTAAAAATTAATTTTATATCCCGAAAAGCAACTCTATATTTACTTCATATGAAAAGAGAAACAATTGTGCATCTCCATTTGGATTTATTAATCTATTATATATGTTTTTCTAGATTTCAGTCAATTCTCCTTGTGTGCTTAGGAATGTAGGTGGTAATGAATGTCATGATTGCATTGTGAGGTTTCTTAGACATGCCACTATTAGAGCTATTGGTGTCATTGATGAACAAGTATGAAGGTTTTCTGTAGACTCTTCTATTTCCAATTCAAGATTTTGTTCGTTATCCTAAATCACCAAGTGCATGTATTTCTTAGTAAGGAACAATAGGATTTTACATGGATTTGACGTGCTTGCTAATATTTTGTTAGGAACCAGTATCTTAAAGGCTTGAGCATTAGCTCTCAGTGTAACACATACATACATTCAGTTCAATTCTATATATATATATATATATATATATATATATATATATATATATATATATAAATCTATTTTGGATGAAATATGCTTAAGGATTCTGCCACAAAAATGCACATTTTGTCTCTTCAAATTTTCTGTTCATTGTATAGGACTGATGTACATAGAGATGGGGATTACCATAGAGCTGTCCATGTCTGGATATATGCTGAGAGTACTCAAGAATTACTTCTTCAACAACGTGCTTACTGCAAGGATTCATGGCCCGGGTTATGGGATACATCTAGTGCTGGTCATATATCTGCTGGTGATTCTTCTCTGATTTCGGCAATGTAAGTTAATCCATGTGGCCATTGTAAATACATACTTGCACATATGCTCTTTAGGAAGAGGTAATTCATCTAAGTTTTGCTATTTACTTGAGATTTTGACTATTATACCAAGTCAACTGCTCTGAAATTCATTTTATAGCTTAAGATTTTAATTAATGAGTTCTTCTTTTCAAACTTTGTGATGCACAAGATTTATATTTTATGAATCATATCTTAAAACCTGTAGCAATGGAGAATGTATTACAAACTTTGACATTCGATGGAATTTTCTGTAGTTTATGATGTACTTTATATCATACAAAAATTGCTAGCTTTTTCGTTCAGGTGAATTGCGAGCATTTTAGCGAATACCTTTTTTTTTTTTTTTTTTTTACCCTCTCTTTTCCCCTTGGATTTTCTTCTATTTTCTGTCCTGCTTCATTAATATAATCTGCAAATACATAGTTATTGTGATTAGAAAGAATATTAGATCTGAAGAAATAGGGTTCATTTAGATACAGTTGTTTGTGAGATGGGCTATTTAGTTGAACTTATGAACAAGGTCATATTGCTGTTCTTGGTAAGCGCAAATTGCGCAAACGAGTTTCTGATTGGATATCAAATCTTGTTCATCTGACATTGTCTCATGTTATGATGAACAGTTCCAATTAGTATGTTTCTTTGCATATTGCCTTATATGAGGATTTCCATTATGTCAACACCTCGTAATATTAACTAACAGCATGATATGATATTTACTGTCAATTGATTGAGCGTACCTTTTTCTGCATGAAATATAGTTCTTTTGGCCTGTGTGCCTTTTGCTTGATAGAGGAGTTTTGCTTATTTGTAGGAGGGAACTTGAAGAAGAACTTGGTATATCACTTCCGAAGGATGCCTTCGAATTAATATTTGTTTTCCTTCATGAGAGGTTAGAAGATCAATCTCTTGTTAGATTTTGTCACACTTTTGTTCATTTTCATCGATCTTTCATGATAATATATTTCTTCATGGTTTCAGCAACTATGCAATTTTGTTTTGCAAAATTGCTCTTTTTTTTTGTTATCAAAATTACCATACAAACTTATGCTGGTTATTACTTTGTTAAAGTACCACTTTATCTCAAAGCTTTAAGTGGTTATAAAGGAGTGCAGTTTGTATAGTTAAGAACTTCAACATGCCCTGTACATGTGGGCTGGATACTTTTCAATAGGCCCTAGTTATGGATTGCAAAGAGACGTGCAAAAACCTTTCTGCTCCAGTACTGTACGAAGCACATAATCTAAAATCATATGGCATCAGGTGGAGAGGTCTAACTAATATGTGTAGAGAATGAATCCCATCATCGATCAATGTCGGATTGTGATGCAGGACAAACTCGTCTATGTTGCCTTACAAAGATTACTCTAGCTTCTGCTAAGCTTATAGGAAAGAAAACAGGCTAGTTGATGCTGAATATCAAGAAATTGCAATAAAGAATAACAGAGAAGGCCCCTTAGCATCTCACTAAGAGAAGAAGAATACTAGGTGTCAGACGTAGGACTATAAGGTATCCCACCTTAGGCTTGATTGCATCAGAAAACCATATTTTGCAGAGAACCATCTGTAGACTGTTTATGATTGAATAGAAAAAGGCATACATTATTGAATAGAGAACTCTTTTTGGAGACTTAAATATCAACTCCTAAAACGTACTAGGACTAGACTCATCAAAGACGCTAAACCAATAATAATAGGATAACCAGATCAGCTAAACTTAAAATTCCTAAAAAGAAATAACTAGAGACTCTGGACATTACTGCAAATCTGAAATTACTGAAACCATTGCTTAAAACTTAATTAAACTAAATATTCCTAGCTTTTAACCCATAAGCTGGAATTTCCAAGACTATAGATAGATTGTGTAATCATTGCTTTTGACTTAGAATTTTCTAATTATTGGACCCTCTCGTGTTCTGCATCAGATTGCCGACAGTTTTAGCATGGATTTGCAAAAGAAGTTGAATAGATACTAGGAACTGTTTAAATGTGGCTTGTGAACACAAAAGAGGGGAAAAAAGAAGAGAGACAAAACAAGGAAAATAGCATGTGTACAAGGATTGGGCCTCATATATTGTGAGCTTGGTATTCTTAAGTCAGCATTGGTCAGCATGTAGACTTGGAGTCCGTATTATTGTCAAATTGTATTTTGTGAAAGAAATTCATGTATTCCATCTATTATGAGAATTTTGTTGTTAAGGTGACATGGATATATAAATATTCATAGTTTTAAAAGAGTCTACTAATAACCAATTTTATTCTTCTRGTACAAAATAATGTCTAATTGGTTAATTTGTTATTTCGAGTGTCAAGATTTCAAGACCAGAGAATTTACATTAGCAATAGTTCGTGTATCCTTTTAGCTGAAATCTAATCTAAAACTTCTCATGAAGCAAGTTTTGGCTCAGTTATTTGTTTTCTTGCAGTGTGTTAAATGATGGCATGTACGTTAACAATGAATTCAGTGACGTTTATTTGGTTACAACATTGGATCCAATTCCTCTGGAGGCTTTCACTCTCCAGGTTACTATATTGCAACACCTTCAAATTATTGTATTACTTAGTGAGATTACTGATTAAAACCAATGAAGCAGTTTCATTTCATGTTTTCCTTTTAGGTGTTGCCTATTGATAACTGTGGTCATTTATTTACTTTTATCATAGATACTGTCTTATTGAAATAATCATTTTAAGTTACAGGTTGCACTACATCCAGTAGAGTAAAGGGTAAGATGTTACGCCTCATAATCTTCAGATCACTTTAAATGTTATTCCTCGAGGCTCTTTACATTGCCACTGGGGCATTTAATGGCGCTTAAAAGATCACAGAAGAGATACTGTTATGTTCCTACAGCTAAAGTTTGTTCTGCACAGACTGAGGATCTGAATAATGTAACTCTCGTACTGTTCATTCTAGAAAATAATATGTTTTTAGTTTTAAGGATTTTGATGCACTCAGATGCATCTCTTTGATTATCAGTGTTGCCAAATGATTCTTTGCTAAGAGTAAATATTTCACCGTATAATCTGATTAAGTGATGGTTGTTCTTTCCTAGTGGTTTCCCGTGGACATTTTTAAYGGTTTCTAGCCAATTGATCAATCTTAAGTGCGCATTGTTGTCTTTCCTAAATTTGTATGCTATTGAATATGCTGATGCTTTGTCATTTTGGCTTGCCATTCACATTTACTAATTAATTCACATGTACTAATTAATGCAATTCTAACACCGACACACAAATTGTGAAAGTTTCTTTGTTTCCCTTCTTGCTAGGAATCAGAAGTTTCAGCAGTTAAATATGTCTCCTTTGAGGAGTATAGAGAATCACTTGCTAGAGAAGATCCCAACTATGTTCCATATGATGTAAATAGTGAATATGGTCAACTCTTTGAAATAATTCGGAAAAGGTATGTGGATACAACATTGTAGTTCATTATTCTCTTCTTTTTCTCACTTTAGCAAGTTGGTTATGAATATCAATGATGTAGCCATTTGAGATAAATGAATACTTAATATCATGTACCACTTCACTGCCTCTTCTTCTTCTTCCTGTTACTTTATTTATACTTATTATGCGATTATTCATCCAATACTTGAATTTTCTCATGGAACATGATCTTGGCTTGATGTGTTAAGTTCCTGCCATATCTATATCATGTAATTCCAAAGTTAAAGATCTTTTACATACACTTCATTACATCACAGGGAATATCGTTTTCTGCTTTACTCTTGTCACATTGTTAAATGAAGCTTACTTTACTAATAGCAAGATATATACAATGACCATAGAGAATCCACATTTGAGGAAGAAGTTATCTTCCCGTGATCTTTAGATATCAAAATTGCTGCTTTATGTTTATGAACTCTTAAAAATATTGTAATAGGTACAATAAAAATATAGAAGCAAGGAGTTTGACTCTACAAAAGCAGCTTTCTCGTTATGCTCAGATCTCTCTGAGCGCGGAGGTACTGTACTCTTTAGAATCACTGCAGAGTTGATTTCTAGGTGGCAATGACATTGGGATTTAGATGTCTATGAAGCAAAGTTGTTTTGAGGTCTCTATCCTGAGTAGTTCTACTCTTCTTTCTCCTGTTTCTAATTTGGTTAGTACTTACTCACATATATTTAATCCCTGTGGCCTTGATGATACTGTGGATGCAGAATGTTATTTGATATTTGTCTTGGTCTTCAATAGCCAACCATGGGCTTTGAAGGAATGATTCATACTGCTAATGACGCATATGATCTGTGCTCTCAAATTGATGCTGGCTGCTTTGATTGATAAATCATGGATGCAAAAATTTGCAATTCAGATAATATCAAAATAAAGGTTTATGCTTCCCATAGAATTTAGCACCAGAGTTTACTTTAATGAAGGAATCTGTCTAATTGCTGAGCACTGGATTTTGAAATATCTTGCTTCTGCAGAGAAATGAGTCCCAAGAGCATTGTAGTTTGTCTTTGATTGCACTTTTCTCTTTTTCGTAAAAATATTTGTTTTTTTCTGGTCACTTGTCTGGTCCGTATTTCTGACTTGTATTTGAATCAACACTTAGTTTCTCAAGAGAAGAAAACAGACCACTAGGAGAACATTTTTTATTACTCAACTAGATAGAACTGTGGTCAATTAAGAACTCTTGTTTCGCACTATAAACTTCATAACAAAAGCAACATTATCGTTTAGTTCTATATTTATCTCCAGAGAAACAAAGTTTAAATTGCCTTCAACCTCTGAATGTGGATTCTTTGCAGTTGATATTCTATGATTTTGGACCTTTTTAGTATAGAGTTGATTATGAGATGCACTGGAATACCATAAAATGTGTAAGAGAGCTAAAAATACTGTAAAAGAGTCATGATCTCTCTGTTCTTTTGCATTTTTATATGAAGCTGGGATCTAAATAGAACTGAATGGGTCTCGAGGATATTTAAAGCAACCCTATCAGTAATATACAAGACCTTGCTTGAGTTGAACTGAGCTGATATTTTTTCTGAGTTAAATGATATTCTGGAGATTTTCCTGAGGCACTACATGGTTTATTACTGACAATTTGGCTTGTTTACATTGGAAACTCTTTCCTCATGTGTATGAGTGTATGAATCTGTGAATTCTATTTGCAAAAACATATTTCGAGAATCAAGAAGAATACTTTGGAMAAAAATATAATATAATTCTGATTATCGGGATGTTGGTTAATTTCCCTATTTTCTTTTGGTAGTTGACAGGGGTCACAGATGCAGATAAAGAAGCTCTGGAATTAATCATCAAAGCTGCTGCAATCATGGATGATATCTTTTACCTTCAGGTTATGTCAACAACGGTGCCTATATAATGAACTATAATGGATTTTGACAACCTATATAATACTTACGCATGTCACCTGTCAATTATGATGAGTTATGAATATAAAATCAATAACAGAATTAATCTCTGCCACCATGAGAAAGTGAATCGAAATGGCTCTATTGCAAGAAGGTAACTTTTGAACAAAATGAGACAAACTGCCCTAAAATATGGTCAACTTGAAAAAAGAAGAGAGAAATAAAGAGGTTAAAGGAAAGGACTTCAGTGAAGTTTTAGGGGGAAGGCGGAGTTTCAATACGTAAAGTAAGTGAATAGAAACTTATTCAAGAAGTGTCACGATTTAATTCCAATATTGACAGCTATAGTACGTTTAAGACATTGGGCTACCATAACAAAGGTGGTATTACTTAAGACCCTTTACTCATCTATGCTCTCCTCTCTCTCTCTCTCCCCCCCCCCCCCTTCTTTCTCTAAGATGAAGCCTTGCAAAAAAAAAGTAGTAAGTGCCCACATTGGATCTGACAAAGATGTGAGAAATTATTGATCCATCTCCAAATGTTAATTCCTGTGCCATACATAACGAGGAATTTCCTTCTACTTTGTATTCAATCATTTTCTGTTTGCAATTGTTTTTCTTCATAAACAGGTTTGGTATAGCAACCCGTCTTTAAGGGATTGGTTAAAGGAGTGTGCTAACAAATCTCAGTTGGACAAGTTAAAGTGGATGTATTATCTAATCAACAAAAGTCCATGGTATGTATCTTCCTACCTGAGATCTTATCAATCTTTTTGCCTATTTGTTTTGTCTGAATCTCTTCATATCTGTATATAAAGGAAAAAGTCTTTTGAATAATATTTTGTCGCAATTTATTCTTCTTACAATTTCAGTAACCAATTATTACATGATCTTTATAATCACTGTTTGTCATTTGATGCTTACTTATTTCTTGTGGAAAAACAATGTTCATGCTGGTTATGCCTTTGCCCCAACCAGAGATGTGACCCTAGAGTTATTTTTCTGAAAAGTGGTATATACCTTTGGKATAGAGTTATTTTGCTATCATCTCCCTAGGCAACAGCATCTGGTGATTTAATGGACATAACATTGATAGACTTATGAAGTGTTTGCCCGTTTGGGGGGTTGCATTGTTATAGTTTTTCTTTTACTTCCTTTAGGATGCTTTTCTTTCTTGTCTTTCTTCTTTTCATTAATAAAATTGAATAGTCAAATTAAGTTGCAACTTCCTTGCGGTGTCTCAGTGAGGGAAAGGTGATTATTAGTTTCATTACTGGACATTAAAAAACATATCCTGGACTAAGAGCCTTACCAGGTCTTCTCCTATGCAACCCAGCATTTGTGCTGATTCAATTAACAACCATTGTCCAAGTGAACACTTCGATTTTAAAGGGAACATTAGCCTAAGAGATACATTCTCCAAGGAGTGTTGGTTGACTATCATTTAGTAAATGAGAGAGAAATGATTTAGATGAAATGTTCTTAATTGGAACGCCTTTCAGCAATAACCTTCTAAGAATAATTCGTCTCATGCAGTATAAGAACAAGGTTAGTTAACATGTTAAATAGTAAAGTCATGGCTCCAGATTCCAGTATACTGATTATTGACTGTTACAACTTTATTGATCAAGGCAGGGATGAAAGAATAAAACAATAGAACCAGAAATTGAGGAAAACACCGAACACCCTAGAGTTGCTTGCTGTACAAGCATGCTTTACTCTCAWATCTTAGTTCCCTTATAAWCAACCACATTCTCCAATATCTCTTCTTGAATTTCTGATTCATTTTGGTTCTTTTTAAAAGACCAGACATAGTGAACTGTTCCTTGCCCCTCTCTACTATACTGAGCATCTCCCTGAGATTTAAAAGGCATACACTATGATTTTCCAAATCTCTACTTGCTCTAATTACTACTCAATTTCCTTCAACCTGTTTATGATTTTTAAAGTACTTTGAGACATTACAATCCTCTTGAATAGCTTAAGCATTCAGATGAAATTTAACATAGCACAACCTTGAAACCTCTAACCCACCAAGACTACCCTAAATCAGTTCTAACTTTGAACAATCATAACCGTTAGATGTATTAGTGCTGTATATATCTCATATTGGCTTCCCTGTATATTTTCCCTCACCTGTACCTCTATATATACAGGCCTTTGGCCATGGAGTAATATAAGTTGCTATTCTCCTAACATGGTATCAGAGCTAGGTTAGCCTCACCACGTGTTGCAACTAGAGCGAGTCTGACTCCCCTCGTTGGTTGACCAGTTTCCTTTGATCGAGTCGCCTCAGTTAAAAAAAATAATAATAATAAAAAAGGATGGCTTCGTCTTCATCTTCGGGATTGTCGGGCAATGTATCTATTCGTCGTTGCCTGGTGATTTTTGATGGCTTCAATTACCGCTGGGTTCAGCACATGCGTCTTCACATGCGTGGTCAGCGACTTTGGGATTTTCTCATCGGCGACCACCCATGTCCGAGGTGCCCTGATCCTCCTAGGGAGCCGCCGCTTATGTCCACCGCTGATGAAGCCGCCAAGATGAAGGTGTCCACTGATTATGATGCTGCTGTGGCATCCTACCACACCCAGAGTGCGTCCTACCTGACGTGGCTTGATGAGGATGCTCGTGCCTCTAATATTCTAGTTGCTAGCATCAATCTATCTCTTGCTGGTGATATTGTTGGTTTGGCCTCTGCTCAGCTGATGTGGGAGCACCTTCGCGCCCRCTACGAGCCCGCTGGCTATTCTTTATACCTTGCTGTTGTTTGTCAGGAGCAGTCACTACAGCAGGGAGATGCCACCTTGGACGAGTTCTATGCACCAGTTATCTGCTATATGGCGCCAGCTTGACTCTTTGGGACCGCGGCTTTGCCATACTTGCCAGTGTTGTCAGCACCATGTCACGGAACGACTCTTTTGCTAGTCGGGAATCGTGTGCCACTTAACTTGCTCAAGACTAAGTCAGGCTTACTACACTTCTTAGAGGTTACTAAGGTTTTAGGATATGAAGGTTTTTGATATTAAGAAGGCTCTGAGAGAACTTTACAAGAGAAMTTTGAGTGCTTTTTCAGGATAGTTGGAGCAAATGAGCTCCACCCTTATTCCTAGCCTTACACCTCCTCTTGGGAAGGTTCTAGAATGGCCTAACTTCAAGGAATGTGCAAGAGAGCTTTAGAGCATTCCTACGACTCCTATACTACTCTATATGATTCTAGAATAGTTTACAAGTATGTACAAGATTCCCAAATGTTCTTGGACAGCCTAGAACCATCTACCATGTCCTAGAGAGGGTCTAGAACGTGCTGGGATCTTCTAGGGCATCCTTGATCGTTCCGGAACCTTCTAAAACACCGTGCGTGACAACTAGCATTCTCACCTGCAGCTTCATCGTGTCTATGACTTCTTGACGTGCCTTCGACCTGAGTACGAGCAGATGCGTGCTCAACTGCTTGCTCGCGACCCACTTGTGACCTTTTTGGAGGCCCTTGCTGCTATTCGTACAGAGGGGACTCGTATTCTTGGTGCCGGTCTACTGTCGCATCCTTCGTCAGTTTTGGCAGTCTCCTCAATGGCTGCTGCTTGGAGTGGTGATGACAGACATTGTACCTACTCTGATAAGCCCAGACATGTGGAAGAGCATTGCAACAAGAAGGAGAGAGATGTTGCTGCTGCCAAGAGGAAGAAGGGGACTGATATTGGAGGATCTACTTCTCAGAGGAGCGCTGGCTCTCCTGACACTCAAGGAGATCCTCAAACTTCTACGTTGTCTGATTGCAACAAGAAGAAGAGAGATGCTGCTGCTGCCAAGAGGAAGAAGGGGATTGATATTGGAGGATCTACTTCTCAGAGGAGCACTGGCTCTTCTGACACTCGGGAGATACTCACACTGCTAAGTCGTCTGTCTGCATCTGGACCGTCAGGCTYTGCTGGTTCTGCTGCTCAGTCTCCGGGTGGTGCACCACCACTCTGCACATCTTCTTCTTCCGGAACATCACCTTGGATTCTTGACTCAGGTGCTTCTTTCCATATGACTTATGATTTCACTAGTCTTAGTTCTGTTCGTCCCCCATCCGTTCCTGTCATTGTCCACACCGCTGATGGCACTTCTCTTTCGGTAGCAGGGCTAGGCACTCTTTCTAGTTCTTCATTTCATGTTCCTGCAGTGTCCTATGTTCCTAAACTAACCATGCAGCTTATGTCCGCTGGCCAACTCATTGATCATGGTTGTTGTGTTATCCTTGATTCTGACTCTTGTTGCGCTCAGGACTGCAGCACAGGTACTCTGGTTGGTAATGGCCCTCATCGCCGTGATTCACAGCGTCTTTGGGAGCTAGATTGGCTTCACCTTCCTTCGGCTGCCCCTGCCAGTCTCTCCGCCACCACCTTTGCCTCCGCATCTGCTGCATCTTCCACCGCTTTGTTTGCTTAGTGGCATCATCATTTAGGACATCTTTGTGGCTCGCGCCTGTCTTTGTTAGTTCGTCAGGGTCTTTTGGGTTCTGTGTCTGGTGATGTGTCTTTAGATTGTATGGGTTGTAAGCTTGGCAAACAGATAAATTTGCCTTATCCTACCCGTGAGTCAGTTTCACAGCATCCGTGTGATCTTATTCATTCCAATGTATGGGGTCCGGCCCCCTTCGTTTCGAAAGGGGGTCATCGATATTATAGACTCTTTATGGATGATTATTCTCGCTTTACCTGGTTATATTTTATGTCTTCTCGCGGCGAGGTTTTGTCTATCTATAAGTCTTTTGCCACTATGGTCCTTACTCAGTATCGCACTCCTATTCATGTTTTTCTTGCTGACTTTGCTGGCGAGTTATTTATCTTGGCATCTCCGTGCTCTTCTTGATACACAGGGCACTCTTTCTCAATTCTCTTGTCCAGGTGCTCATGCTTAGAATGGGGTTGCTGAGCACAAGCATCGTCTTCTTCTTGAGAGTACTTGTGCTCTTATGCTTGCTTCCTCTGTCCCACCTCAGTTTTGGGCTGAGGTTGTTTCTACTGCTACCTGTCTCATCAACATGCAGCCCTCTTCTGCTCTTTAAGGGTGGGATTCCGGTCGAGCGTCTTTTTGGCTTGTCTCCTGATTATTCAGAGCTTCGCCTTTTTGGGTGTGTGTGCTATGTCTTATTGGCACCCTGTGAGCACACCAAGTTGACAGCTCAGTCTATTCAGTGTGTTTTTCTGGGTTATAGTGCCATGCATAAGGGATATCGTTGTTGGGATCCTATTAGTCGACGGATGAGGATTTCTTGGGATGTTACTTTTGAGGAGTCTCGTCCCTTCTACCCTCGTCCTTACCTTTCTTCCCTTTCCGTGTCTCTTGTTGAGTCGCTTTCATTCCTAATTTTTCCTGATACTCCTACTCCTATCTCCACTACACCCCTACCGCCACTCACATCGCAGTCTGCTCCACTGCCGGTGCCTTCTGCACCACAGGCACCACAGGTACCCACTCCAAAGGTTGCTCCAGGTCTTGTTCCTTCGTATCCTCTTCACTACTCTCATCGTTCGCCCTTCCTCGGTATTATCTTCGTGATCATGCGTCCACAGCCTCCTGAACGCCTTGGCTTTACTGAACCGACTTCTTATCGTGATGCTATGGTTCATTGGGAGTGGCAGCATGCGATGGCAGAGGAGATTGCTGCCCTTGAGYGTGCTGGCACATGGGATCTTGTGCCTCTTCCTGCTCCTGTCCGTCCTATCATGTTCAAGTGGGTCTACGAGGTCAAGACCCACTCTGATGGTTCTCTTGAGCGCTATGAGGCCCGTCTTGTAGCCCGCGTTTTCAGCAGGAGCATGGGATTGATTATGATGAGATTTTTGCTCCTGTTGCTCACATGACCACTGTTCGCACACTTCTTGCTGTGGCCTCTGTTCGTTCTTGGTCCATCTTTTAGCTGGATGTTAAGAATGCCTTTCTCCATGGTGAGCTGCATGAGGAGGTTTATATGCAGCCACCACCTGGGTATTCTGTTCTTGAGGGCATGGTTTGTCGCCTCCATCGCTGTCTCTGTGGCCTTAGGCAGGCCCTCGTGCCTGGTTTCAGTGCTTTTCTTCCGTTGTCACTGCCGCTGGTTTTTTTCCTAGTGCTCATGATCCTGCTCTTTTTGTCCACACTTCGCCTCGTGCTCGGACACTTCTTCTTTATGTTGATGATATGATCATCACCGGTGATGATTATCAGTATATCGCCTTTGTGAAAGCGCGGCTGAGCGAGCAGTTTCTCATGTCTGATCTTGGCTCTCTTCGTTACTTCCTTGGGATTGAGTTTTCCTCTACGCCTGATGGCTTCTACCTATCCCAAGAGAAGTATATTCAGGATCTTCTTGCTCGCGCTTCTCTCACTGACCATCGCACTACTGAGACTCCGATGGAGCTTAATGTGCACCTTCGCCCCACTGATGGCAAGCCTCTTGAGGATCCCACTCGCTACTGCCATCTTGTTGGCAGTCTTGTCTATTTTGGTGTCACTCGCCCAGATATCTCATATCCAGAACATATCTTGAGTTAGTTTGTTTCTGCTCCTACTCAGCTCCACTATAGTCACCTTCTTCGTGTTCTGCAAAATCTTCGTGGGACCATCACTTGCTGTTTATTCTTTCCACGCTCCAGCTCTTTACAGCTCCAGGCATACTCTGATGCGACCTGGGCTAGCGATCCTTCTGATCGTCGGTCTCTTTCTGCCTACTGTGTTTTTCTGGCTGGTTCTCTCATTACTTGGAAGACTAAGAAGCAGACCGCAGTTTCTCGTTCGAGTGCAGAGGCCGAGTTGCGAGCTATGGCTTTGTTGACGGCAGCGATTACTTAGCTACGGTGGTTACTTGAGGATTTTGGTGTCTCTGTGTCTACACCTGCTCCTCTTTTGTCTGACAGTACAGGTGCTATCAGTATTGCTCGAGACCCGATGAAGCATGAGCTCACCAAGCATATTGGTGTGGACGCTTTTTATATGCGTTCACAGGTGCAGGATCAAGTTATTGCTCTTCAATATGTGCCTTCTGAGTATCAGCTGGCGGATTTCTTTAAAGAGGCACAGACTAGCGCACAACACCGCTTTTATCTCTCCGCACTCAATAATGTTGATCCACCATGAGTTTGAGGGGGGGTGTTAGATGTATTAGTGCTGTATATATCCCACATTGGGTTCCCTGTATATTTTCCCTCACCTGTACCTCTATATATACAGGCCTTTGGCCTTGGAGTAATATAAATTGCTATTCTCCTAACAATAACCATCCATGTGTCTACTTATTAGAGGAATCGTTTGCAAAATTAATTGAAACTTMACGTTCGAAAATCATGTGCACGACATTATGATACTTTTTCCTTGGGGAAAAAAAGGCGGTAATTCATTCAGTATTACTTGGATACACTCTATTGAYGAGCTTCAATGATTAGATCTAAATCATGACATTGGATTTTTGTGCACTCAGTGCCTTGCATCTCAATTCCTTTATAGTTAAAAGCTTTAAGAGTCTTAAATCCATTAAATACTCCCTGATACCAGAAATACCATTTTCATCACAAATGTTTTCACCTGTGTTTCCAGTTCTGTTGGATTTCTGAAAATTGAGGTCAAATACAAGCATGATTCCTTTGGAGTTCGTGGTGTTTGTTAATGCATTAATTTCTCTTTCTAAACTAGAATCTCACCATTTTGAAGCATAGTTCTTTGTGAGGTAGAATAATACCATGGATTAAAGCAAGCTATACTCTGATTGTTTGTGGCACCAGTATTKRCTGGTGTTGCATTGAGTACTTCTGCAGCTACTGGTCCTCCTACATGATCTACTCTTCTTTTCTTTCCCCAAAAAAAAAAAAAAAAAAAAAAAAAGGTTTTAAAATGATGTCTGGTGGTTCACTTTATTATATGATTATTCTTTCCTCTTCAATCATAGATACTGTTTTTGTTGTTATTGTGTAGTGGTGAATTATTCTGCAATTAAATATTTTGCTTTCTACCTGAAAAGTACAGGTCTTCCCTTGACGAAAATGAGGCATTCTTGACAACTTCAGACTCTGCAGTCAAGCTGCTTCCTGAAGCTACAAAGTCAGTACCAGGATGGAAGGGTCTTGAGTATAAAGCAGCCTTTCCTGTTCTGAAACCAGCAGGCGCAAATTTCTATCCTCCAGATATGGACAAAATGGTATAGAATGAGATGGTTTCTTGCATAAACAAAACTATATCTTCTATAAAGCCCTCACTGTCTTGCCACTTGAGCCCCTTATGATCTTTGACAGGATAAAAACTCTTTCTACCAGGAAATTCTCATTCATCAAAGAGCAGATTATTATAAGCTATCTTGTACATAACTATGTGGTCCTCTTGCAGATAATAGGAATATATCTTTGATTCTGCAACTTGGTGTTTGTAGATTCATTTGAAGTGTATGTTGATATTGCTTCCAATGTGTTAGGAATTTGAGTTGTGGAAGAATAGTCTCTCGGAGGATCAGAAGAGAGAAGCAACGGGCTTTTTCAATGTCATCAGAAGGAAAAGTGAAATCATGTCCGAAAACTCTGTATCTCACAATGCTATGGTTAGCACAAATAATGCCGATGATCTTTGCATCATCCCTTACTCTGTAGAGTACAAGCCTTTCCTTGCAAAAGCGGCTGATTTGTTGCATAAAGCAGGAGATTTAACCAGCTCACCTAGGTGTGATACCTTTAGTTCCTATTAATCATTAAAAAGAAATAGTAGACAAATGTGATTATTGATCTTCATATTACTTGTGCAGTTTGCAAAGACTTCTACATGGCAAGGCTGATTCCTTCCTTTCGAATGATTACTATGACTCGGATATTGCCTGGATGGAGTTGGTTAGTATGATGAATGGCCAATTTTTTTTGTCTCCTATGATATCATAAAATGATATTTCAAGATAATTTTTGGTGCTTTTGAAGATATGCTGTTGTCTCTCCTCTTTTGCATGATTTTATCRTTGGTCCAAATGTAATGCGTGATAAACTGGAATGTTTAAGTAGTTTATCGTTGGTCATTGTTTTCAGATTCCATTTGAAACTATTTGGGGCACTCAATTCATGTTATTGAATATTGAGCCGGCAGAGTTTCAAATCCTCTAAACTAAGGAAATGCATCAATCAAATTTAGTCATYTTGTACAAAATGTATTTTGCTGCTTGTTGTTCTTATGCTTGCTATAATGGTGCTGTTGTCTAGATTCATCCAAATTATTTTACTAAATCATCTTCTTATTTGATTTCTGCAATTATGACAAAGGATAAGCACAGAGATACAGCAGACAGATTCTGTAAGAATAAGAGTTTCAGGATATTTAGTTGGTTAGATGAACAGGAAATTTTGTTTTTGAGCCATAGAAGCTCGATACTTACAGGACGATAGAAATCAAGACGAAAGGTAGTGTAGGAAGTGGTATAAGTCACTTCAAAGAAATCTTGCTCTTAAGAGGTCTGCATCTTGGGGTCCAAGATTTTAATGATTTTTAATTTTAAATTCCATCTCCTTTGAGATCTAGCATATGATTGATTTGACATCTTACAAGTCCAGGATCTAGTGTTTTTTGTTTTAACTTCCATCTCCATCTGTTTAGTGAGGTTCTGAACTAAAATATTGCAATCAGATCTACTTTGTGATTGGTATGACTTCCCATGCCAGTAACTCACTTTAATAGTTTTCAATRAAATACTGAACCTACCCTGATAATGTTTCTGGATTTTGGTTACAAAGCACTGAATGTGTAACTAAAGAGCTTCAGCATGGACCCCTTCCAAATCTGCTGATGAGAAAGGAACAAGATTATGAAAAGCTCCCTGCATTTTCTTCCTTTTTATTTTTTCTGAGAATTCAGTTCTGCTTATGGAAATTGCAAGAGTACATTCAGAGGAGACGATTTAGGGCCTAGCTGCTTTAAGCATGCTCTTAACCACGAGACATATATGAGAAACAGGAATTTGTCACCTAAGAATATCGTGACAAATTGAAACAAGAATGTGCCATGCTAGCAAATGCAGTTCGGTTTGCCCACTATGACGGTTTGAAAATGCCAGAGTTTCTAATTCAGATTATCTTCCAAATTTACTTTTAAAAAAGAAGCTGTTGTTTTAATGATTATTATTTTCTAAATTATGTGATCCTTTTTTTTTTTTTTTTTTTAAAGGACTCAAAGTTGGATGTTACTATTGGTCCATATGAGACTTATGAAGATGCAGTTTTTGGATACAAGGTACAGATGCATTTGCAGTGGTAACATGTTACTTATGGCTGCATTGTTTTTCTTTGTCTTTGCAAACAAATACACCTTATGCAGTTATGACTTTCCTACAGATAATGGAAATGCAATAAAAAGAATGTGGTCAACATATTATTTTTAAGAGAAAAGAATCTCCTGAAATCCATAAAACCGAGCACGAACTAATGTATAATTAATTGCTCTCAGATTGTAAGCATTCATGAATAAATCCCTCCTGTTTTCTTTTTTTATGTTAGTCGTGCATATAACTTATTTTGGATTATGTCTTTAGGCAACGTTTGAGGCATTTGTTGGAATTCGGGATGATAAAGCAACAGAACAAGTCAAACTCTTTGGTGATCATTTACAGGTGCTTTTTGACTCGTCATATCTGGATCGTACATTTTTCGTTGCTTTCCTTCTCCCTCTTCCATGTCTCCTAATCAGCTAAGATGTCTCTAGGTCCTGGAGAAGAACCTTCCTATGGACAAAGAGTACAAGTCTGAAGATGTGATTGCTGCTCCTATTCGTGTCATCCGGCTTCTCTATAACTCTGGGGTAAGCATTATGATTGTAAAGTTAGATCTCTCTGGAATATCATTTTCTTGTATATGCAATTGCTGTTTAGTGGGGAAATCAGTTGATCATTTATATATCAAGGATCTAATAAAATTAAACTATATGCTCTATAGAGAAAGTCTTTAATATCTTTTCTTGTGGCCAAAAAGCTAAAATTATTACAAATGCAGTTCTGTGTCTGGTTCATATTCCAGTACAACTGCAACAGACTTGAATAAATTGGTTCATATTCCAGAAATTGATATCTTCCTGCTGCTTGTTTGATTTTGACATTGAATTGGTGAATAACTTCTGATATTGATATTTGGATCACTTAGATTGAGAATGGTATTTAAGTTTACCATTTAATGGAACAAAATTTTATTCTTCTTAAACTATGCAAGTTTTCATAATACAGAAGTGTTTTTATATGTATAAATTGCACCCTTCACTCACAGCCTAAGCTTTTCAATAAGGTGGTACACAGTTATGTTACCATAATTATAAAGTGTATCTTGTGGAACATCATATTTGAGGAACTTTGCTGATTGTTTCTGATTAATACCAGCTTCTAGTTTTCTATGATGTTACCTAAACTTCTTTTGCATCAGACCATTGCTAAAGTTGAAGATGTCAAAGAATTTTGATAACTTTAAAAACTTCCTTGTAGAAGGAAGACATAGCATTTAAAGAGGTATGTTCTAATTTATACAGATTGTGCTCACGTAATTGTAAGGTTTCACTGGCAAAGCTAGTGTAAATTCAGGAAACATGAGGGTTTCTGCAATTCGGGAATATAACGAACCTTAGACGAACTGTAATTTAATATTTCTTGTATCACTGTAGCTATTGCATTACAAAAATATGAAAATATCGTAACTGTAAGTTTAATCCTTGGAATAGTAATTAAATTGTCATATCCAAAAGTACAGTTTAGATACCTGATATGTTAGTTTGCTGTAATAGTATGACTTCTGTGGTTTGATGTTTATGCTTATTAGATGAGAACACCTAACTATGTAAATTGCATAGGATAGTATAATAATCGTGCTTGATATATTTATTAGTTATTACACTATGGTTCTTTTAAACTTTTTTTTTTAATTAATGTTATTGTATAATAGATGAAAAATAATGTAACTATGCACCATTAAGTTATTGTTATTGTTCCTATTGATGTCACAATTATCCTATATAATATGTTTTCAAGTCTGCAGATAATAACAAAATCACTGTACCACAGTTATTGTAATATAGTTCTCCGCAAAAGTTAAAGGCCAACAAGGGTTGGAAGGAAAAGACTTATTCTCAAAAACTAGGTGCTTCTTCTCAAAACGATCATTTTGTAGCCCTCTTACAAGCATAAAGAATGAGTCTGATTCTTCCCTGACCTTTAAACTCCTTGATATATCTGTAAATGAGCCAATTCAGACAAAGTGTTAGTTCAAATTTGGTCTGTATAACTGAAGCCTTTATGAATTTCTTCAATAATATTCAAGCCAAAAACATGTTACAGCTAAATCATTTACTTTTCGAGAAGCTCAAGGTCTGGCTTGTAAAAGTTTTTTCTTTTCTTTTTTCTTGAGTTCGATATTATTATTGAGGAGGAATATGACATGTTAATCTCATTAGAATGAATAATAAAATATGTAACCTTACTTTTTCTTTTTGGAGTAGGATACCGTTATCCAAAGCTTAAAAAGTGAATCTTGTTCGGGCTTATTTATTCAAGTTAAGGAGGCTCTTTAAGCAAATATTCATATCCCTGTGTTCACGAACATGTTCAATCATTGGCTTACAAGTTTTTGTTTAGCTTGTTTACCAGCGAACATTTTTGTATCGTTTTTTCCCTTTTTCGTTTTAGCTTGAGTTCAATTATGATTGGAAATCAAACATAAGCGAGTGTGAAGAAAGCTCATGACTTTTGAAATGCTAAGAAAGATGGTTTATGGTGGGAAGGGTTGTGCAAGGCATTATATGTTTATTCCCTTGAGAAGAAATATAAATATATTGTCATAAAAGTTTACTTCTCATCATGAACGGACCAAAGTCTAACTGATACTGCTTGCAGTTATAAGTGATGATAAACGTCCAAAAGAATTTGTTACTTCTTCTGGTTTTGAAAAAAAAAAAGAAAGTCCCCGTGAATATGTTGATCATGTTATGAAGTAGATTCAGGAAATCTTTTTCTTTTGCAGGACGTCAAGGGCCCTCAAACTGTTGCATTCAACCTCCCAAATGATGAGCGCATTGTAAAAGATCGAGGAACTTCTATGGTTATGCTCAAGAATGTCTCAGAGGCAAAGTATGATTAGTCTGTTAAGTAGGAAAAACTTTAGTCGATTTATAATCTATATCTATTTTATCTAAAAGTATGAAGGAGGAGGTGCATGATTGACTAACTAATATGCTCCGGGTTAGCTAATAAGGTTTTATGACCACTAAATAATGAATATATTAACTCCCACTTAGTCATGAGTAATTGCAAAATTTTCCAACCCTCTAAATGATAATGCCATGGCATATAAAAGTAACTTCCTTACCCTCCATGAAAATAGTTAATATAAGTGTATAATAATGTTTGGTTTAGTTTATCTTGTGCTATCTAGTTGACAAATATTGCCGGTTGCTTTCTTTACCAGATTCAAACTGATTCTTGAACCAATAGCTGATGTATGTATTTCGAAGGAACAGCAGCACTTTGTAGACTTTGACTCTTTCTTCACTCACACAATTTGCCATGAATGTTGCCATGGTATTGGACCTCACACAATAACACTTCCAGATGGGAACAAGTCCACAGTTAGATTGGTAAGTTTATTCGTCTTTGCTGAATAAGGTTAACAAGTTAAACGTTAGTTGCTTTCATGCTCTTCCTGTCATTTGTAAAGTAGTATTTTCTCTGATTTCCACATTATTTCAAAAAATTATGGATGAGAACCAATCCTTCCCAATACTAAAAGAGGTCTATCTAAAATATTACTCCTATTTGGTCCTTTTTCGTTTTTCTTTTTGTTGGAAAAAATTGTTTCTCAGTTTCCTTTGAACCACTAATTGCTCCATCCACAAAATAAGGAAAAAGAAGTTACTGCCTTGATCGATAATGAGTTGTTTAGCTGAATAGCAGGGGATCCTTAAAGATGTAAGTTTGTCTAGCTGTAGACTCAGGAATTTGAATGAATGAGCTCCCTTTCAATTCACTATAAAATGCAAAGTTGCCTCGAAAAAATAAAAAGGAACATTAAGGAAGTAATATAGGTCTAAATTCTCAAAATTACTCAGTTCTCACCTCAGTTGGTGAGAGATGAATCAAACAGTACTTGAATCAAACAGATTTTTCCTCTTGAGAATTGTAAATTTTACGTCATTGTTTAGTTAAACCAATATGTCAAAGGCAGAAAAAGGAAAATAAAGAAAACATATGTGCTGCTAACCTTAGATAGTATGATCATATGCAAAAAGTTTTGAATTTTTCCAGATTTCATCTGTATGTATCAAGGAAAAACATTTGGATAAAAAAACATTTGCATTCCGGGTTGCAAGTCGTTCTATTGAGTGATTGTTAGCAGAGTTAATTAATCTTTGCAAATTAATAGCTAAAATTCGCTCATAAAATTCAGAACACCATACCAGTTGGAGATGATATGTTATCTTTGGTTTGACGACTGATAAAAGAAAATGTTCCTACACTTGAATTGGCTTGGAGACTTTCATGATCTTCTCTCAGATTCTGACTTCATACCCTGGTAAAAGGATAAACAATCCTTTGCTTGCCCAGTCCTCTTTAGCAGTTAACTTCTTCACTATTTTTCTTCTTCTTGTCTCTTTGTCTGCATGAACTATTTATTAACTGGCTGAACTAGCTTGATGGTTCATTTATTATGGCATAAAGACTATATCCAGAAAGTTTCAATAGCAACCATATGCTTATTCATGGTCCTACATTGAAACTTAAGGTTGCAATACTGTGGTGACCATTTTTAAAAATAATCTTTTTAACAATGTTATTTCAGTTGCACCATGTTGCTGTTCGAGTACTGCTGTCTAACATTTCATGCACATGAGAGTACCTAACCTTTGACCCTTGAGATGATTGCAAGTATAGCTTTCTTACATAACTAGAATTTATGATTAATCCAAACCACGTAATAAGTCAAACCAGCCTATAATAAAAAGAAAGAAGAATGAGAGAGGATGTAATTGTTTTTTTTAAGGAAAATGGCGCATTAGAGAGGACAATGAACCAACAGAATATTATGGAAGGTACCTGAAAAGGAAGTTATCTCTCTTCACTCTGTCAAAACTTTCTTTTTCTTTTCCCTCGGCATTCATCTGATGTCAGTAACACTTTCATATGGATACAGGAGTTGCAAGAACTTCACTCTGCAATGGAAGAAGCAAAGGCTGATATTGTGGGCCTTTGGGCCCTAAAGTTTCTGATTGACAAGGTGAAGAGATTGTTATTCCAGCCTGTGGTATTACAGCAATTGTATGGTTATGCGCCCTGCAGGAGTTAGTTATCGCATATTTGATACTAGTTATTTTCAACTGCTATGACTGTTGAGTTTAACTATATTCTTTCTTTGTTTCTTTCCTTCTTCCCCCCCCCCCCCCCCCTTTTTTGTGGTCTTTCTCTTGAAAGGCCTGAGATGGGGAAGGCACAATGGCATTGAAACGAAATTGGGTTTCTTTTTTTAACATTAGTTGATCAATCTAGGAAATGTAGTTGGTGTAGATATAATCTCAACTTCATACTGTTGACATGCTAATGTTGAAGGAGGAAGTAGAAAAAGGCAAATGAATTATTCAGAGGGTACCTCCTTGTATGTGAAACCTAACAACTCGCTTTGACATTATTTGAAAGAATTGTCAAAGTTTAGATGAACTTAATGTAATTTTGAGGCTCTTCTTGGTTCTCTTGGATATTAAACATTTCTAACAATGACTCTTACATCACTATGAGGTGGTGATGAAGCAATCTGCAAGATAAATATGCCATCTCCTTTAGGACTTGTTCCCGAATTTTGGCATATTCCTAGTATCTTTTAGCATATGGTATGTCTTAGGAATCCCTCTGATCTTCTGATTTGGATTTCAGTAAGTTTTTATGGAAGCCTGGTAGTCTTTTGAAACCATGATGCCGGAAAACATTTGCCAAAAGTTGAGCCATTTATCTTGTCCATTGAGCTTAAAGATTTTGCYGCAAAATCTTTAAGCTCCAAATGACTAATTAGGTTACCTAAAGCTTCTTGGAGATAACCTTTTCTTGCATCTTGTTTGGGCTAGATCATAGTGGTTTAGTAGAGGGCTAGACATAACCATGTTAGGGTGTGATCTCATGTGGATGAATGTGAAGGATCGTCCTAGTTAAAATATTAGATTTTGTTTCTGATATGAAATCACCTTTTTAATCTGCGTTTCTCAAGCTTTTTATCTGGAAATTCTTGTTCACATTTCATATAAATTACAATTTGTTATTTATGTACACTGCTGCTCTTATTTTGTTATTAAACCAGGGTTTGCTCCCCAAAACTCTGTCAAAATCCATGTACGTCTCTTTCCTTGCTGGCTGTTTCCGTTCTGTGCGTTTTGGATTAGAAGAAGCTCATGGGTAAGCTGTTTATTTCTGCCTCAGTGCTGCATGTGCTAGTTTCTACTTCTGCTTCTCCTATATGTTTGATTAATTTGCAAGTGGAATGTTCTATGGTCTAATATGGCTTTCGTTGGGCACTCTATTTGATCAGGAAAGGGCAGGCTCTTCAATTTAATTACTTGTTTGAGAAAGGCGCCATTGCTTTGCATCCTGATGAAACCTTCTCAATAGATTTTGATAAGGTATCGTACGGCCTTGAAAGCATCTTTATGTGCACTTCATTGGAATTCAGTCAATTAATGCTTATTCTTTCCCTCGTACTGAAAGGTTGAAGGTGTAGTTGAGAGCTTGAGTCGGGAGATCCTCACAATACAAGCAAGAGGCGACAAAGATGCTGCAAAAACGCTCCTTAACAAATATTCTGTTATGACTCCGTCTCTCAGAGATGCACTGAAAAAGTTSGAACTCGTTCAGGTGATTCGTTATTGGGTGATATGAAGGAGTTTCTTTAGTTATTATAACACAGATATGAGAGAATTGGTTTTGTCTCCTTACTTACACGAGTTTTATGACTTGTTCCCTGCAATTCTTTCAGGTGCCGGTAGATATAGCTCCTGAGTTTCCCATTGCAGATCAAATTTTGCACAAACTTACTGAAGCTTGAGTTTCCTTTGAATAATAAGCATTTCACAGACCTGTCATCTGAGGACTTGAGGCGTTGGATCAAACATGGTTTTCCTTTTTAAAATTTTCTTTATCTGATAAACAGGAAGAATCCACTCATTTGCTTTGAAATTCAAATTCTATTGTCTTTTTAACTTTGTTAGTGAAGAATATATATTTTTTTTATAATTAAATTGTTATAAATGATCTTTTCTTGATCTGTTCTCCTGGGCCTCATTTTTCGATAGAAATGTTCGAGTTTTTTTTTGTACAACATCTTCCTGTTTACAAGACCSTCTTTATAGAAAGGAAACTGTGAATACAAGAGCACTAATCATTTCTACATTTTTTTTTTTTTGGCGTGTTCAACTAAAGCTGGAATCTAGGACAACAGAACACCCACCAATCTTTAAGCAATAAGAAGTCTGAAAAAAAAAAATGGATAAAGAACATCTCATATTAGAAATGTGAATATTTAATTATGGACTATCAACAAAATAATAATTCTAAAAGGTTTTAAGCTATATTGCTAATCGAAATATGTTTATCAAGTAAAAGAAACAAGAAAATTAATTACAATAGTAAAAACATTCACAAGTTAAAAGCATATTAGGCCCTTAAAATCACAAAAGCCAGAGTCTCTTTTGTATTGCTTTAAGCACTCGGCTTCGCAGGCACCTTTGGTGTCACAGAGCTTTGGATCCAACAATGTTTTGCATATTCTCTCAGCAGTGGCTGCCTCAGTAACTGGGAACGCAACAAAAAGAGCAAATGCAAGCAACAACAGAGGGGAATCATGGTACTTGGCCATATTCATTCTCATCTCAAAGGCCTTATAAATAGTTGCGGTATTTACACACAGGTAAAATTGAAACTCTTCAGGAATATAAGACAAGGAATACAGTAAATTCATAATTATGACATAAAAGATCRTTTATAAAGAGAAATTAATTTTTTATTAGGATCATTTTTACTTATTACCATGTACATTAAAGTTAATATAACGTAAATAATTTTATTTATCAGTATAATTTTTGTGATATGTGGTTGAAAGTAAAGATTAGTTGGTGAGCTCATGCAAAACGAGACCTAATCTCGACATCTCCATATCTGCATTTGCCATCCTCTCTAGCATTTGATATATTTAATGTCTGAATCCTGTCTTTAGGCATAAGTATTAATTACTTCTAAATAATATTGATATTGTATTATTAATAACAATTGTTTACTTGCGGTTGGAAAGGTTGATTGGTCATTAGAAATAAAAAARTATACTCTTAACCTTGACATCTACCTATTTACCTACCTAGGGTTGTCTTCCTCTTCGGAAATTGATACATTTAACGTCTTAATTTCAAGTGTAACGACGAAACTGTATTRTAATGTTAAATATAATTTTAAATTTGTAGTTAAAAGGTTGGTCAATTCTCATAAATAGAAAAGTAAGGAGTTAATCTCGACATCTTCTTATCTRYGAGTTGTCACCCTCTTAAAATTCATTATGTTTAATATCTTCATTTCGAATGTAGACAYAAACATTAATTTCTTTTTGAATTTGATATTTTAACAKTTGTATTTCAAGCTTTTGGATCGGCGTTAATTATTTATAAATAATGATAGATATTATATTACATGAGTAACCAATAGTTTTAGAGACACAAGTCTCATACACATTCTTAGGTTCCACTCTTTCGATCRCCAATTTTTATAGCCGAAGAAGAAAACATTCAAGTGTAAAAATCTATGCCATACATAAATTTTGTACACGAGAAGGAATTGAGGATAAAATTATAATTAGATATAAAATAATTATTAAAAAAACCCTCTTAATTTAGATCAAGTTGATCCAATAATTATTTTCCTTGCATTATAATATCATATACAAAATTTGTTTTATGATAAGAAAGGTTGATTGATCATATATGTCTTTTTCAATTATGAAACTAAACTTTAAAATAGTGAATATAAATTATTATTATTAAAAATTTAGTTCAATGTTAAACCTTCGTCTAATGCCCCTAGTGAATAAATTTTGATTAAATGTTGATCTTTGTTAGTTTAATTAGAAATGTGCTTGTGATCGTAGCACATTCCTTTCCTATTTTACTATCCTTATCGAACACTCCTTGACGTTTTCAGGGTAAATTTAGAATATTGACATTTAGAGGGGTCAATTAAGAGACTCGATATTTTGAGGGGCTACATAAACCATCAAAGTTCAAAAAGAGATATTTTCTCAGAAGAAGCACGCTTTACCCGACTAATTTATTATCCGACCCGTTTAGTTCTAACGCAACCCACTGCCACGTGGCACCGTCTTCCACCCTCCCCCCTTCGCTTTTCACAGCATCCCTCAAAATTCTCCATCCAAAGGCCCTGATTTGCCGACACCTATCTCCGGTTGCCGGCGACCAATCTCCGGCTACATATAATTTATATATATTATTTTCTCTTAGTTTCGTATGGCTTCCGACGACGATGATGAAAGCCTCGTTAAATTCCTAGAATCGGAAGTCCTCTCGGAAATCTCCGATGAGGTAATCAAATTTCTCTTTCTGCATAAACGTATGAATATGTTTTGCGGTATTAATTAGAAATTTTGAATTATCTCGACTCCATTTGGAATGTTAAGAAGTTGAAGATAAATTTCTTTTTTGGGGGCCTGATTGGTGCCCTATCCAACAGAAATGTAGTGATAAATTTAAATTGATCTCGATCGTTTAAGAGATATATCTTTAGGCTTCTCTTGTAGACTTTGTGTAAGAAAAATTGAAAATGATCTCCAATGTTTTTCCATTTCATTTTCTGAATTTCAACCTTGAATTTGGTTCGAGAAAAATAAATTCTATAGTTATGGTGCAGGAAATATTTCTCATAGAACAGTASTGATTCTTTACTCAAAGAAATAAAATAAAATAACGTTAGTTATTATATGCCAATCCAAGAGTTCCTTTCCTATTTCGAGTTATTGTCCTAAAGGTATGATTTGTAATGTTAGCATAATACACAACGACCTGCTATCTATTTCTTTTATAATGTGTTCAAATGTAACGGTGGACGAATTGAAAATTGAAAATATGGAAGTAATAATTTAGTTGTGGATAATGTGCTAAGTGCAATGATTTGTTGCAGGAGGAAAAGAGAGATGAGGGGTTTGAGGAAGAGGAAGAGGATAGGGTTGCAAGGAGAATGCTAGTTACTGAGGATGATACTAGTGATGAGGCAGAGGAGGAGGAGAAAGAAGCCAGGAGAAAACAAGTTGAGGAGGAAGATACTATTGAAGTAGAGACAAGGAAAGAGGAGGAGGAGAATGAGGAGGCGGAGGAGAAGGAAGTGAATAAAATGTTGATCGAGGAGGGTGTTGTTAGTGGTGAAGAGGAAGAGGGGGAGAGGAGAGAAGTGAAGAGGAGGAGAATTGAGGAGGTTGATAGCAGCAGTGATGTGGGGTTGAATACAGTGGCAGCATCCTTGATGCTGTCAATTGAATTTAAAGCTGAATCATCATCATCGAAGAAGAACAATCCTGCTGTGAACAATGATAATAGTGGAAGTAGGAGTGAAGCTGGATTATCTGCAAGGTGTATAGAAACAGGAATCTTCAGCAAAGTTCCTCCTGAATTATTTCGTCACATACTCAAATTTCTTTCTTCTGAGGTGCAGTATTTTGTATGCATATAATAGGAGAGCTTCATTATATATTTTTCTAATTGTTATTCATCGTGAAGAGTAACTAGTCATGGAAATGGATGCTGCAGGATCTGGTTTCATGCTCCTTGGCCTGTCGGTTCCTTAATTATGCTGCTTCTGATGAGTCATTGTGGCGTCGCCTGTGAGTGCTCTCTTTCTTTCTCTGTGCATGTGCACAGTTTGTTTGTGTCCAGAATCGTGTCTTTATTCTACAGTTATATATGTGAATTGTGTAAAATCCTTCCATACATAAATTTTCACCATAAAGTATAAAAGCAATGTAATGYCTTCAGATAAACTATCGTAGTTTCTGGAAGTGGCTATGAACTATCTTAACTTTGTCATGTTTAATGTAACTGATTCTTGACGATTTATAAACTACTCTTGAGAGATTATAACACTCTCAAATRTTCTAGCTTAATTTCTTTGAAGAAAAGAATTAAAATTTAACTGAACATAAGAACTGATAGACAAAATCCTGATAGTTTTACTTGTATCGAGGTTTTGCTTGATTTAATTGGAGAATTCGCAATAAATCGCGTTGGTAGGAAATGTATGAAGTGTTTTTCTTTAAATATGACAGTAGTTTTAAAGTGAAATGTCAGATGGCTTATCAAATTTATCTTRCACAACCWAAAAACTGATCTTTAAGTTAAATGACGAGAGCACAAACTTGATTGATGGTTGAGTGTATCAAGATGGGAACCAAAACCATTAACACAATGAAATAATTGGATACTTTAATTTCTGTCTGGTTTGTAGATTTTGCATAATGTTTGCACATCTCAACTGGTTTTCTTGTACTTGAACAACATTAGATATAATGTCATCCGGTATTTTAGCTCAAAATGCTTAAGGGGTCCCGTATATAATACTCTTTCATAAAGAAAGAGGTCTTAAAGCTTGATTCCGTAACAGATAAATTCTCTAGGTACACTCTGCGGTGGGGTCTGCTGCCCAAGAAGCTGCGGGATTGTGCTTGGAAGAAACTTTACATTCAGGTATTGGCCAATCTATTTCTATTGATTACCCTCGGTAACCATGTTAAGTTTACCTGCTTTTTTTCCTTCTTGGAGTGTTTCCTGTATGATATGGTCTCTGAGCTTTTGGTTGGTCATGAGAAGCAATTACTATACAGGCTGGAGTTCTCTTGAAGTGCTACAAGTTCTTCCAGTGGTTTCTAGTTCGTTGCTTTATTATACTTATGTCTGTCTTTTGCAACTTATCAAAAAAAAAAAATGGGGAAGTTTTTGGATATTGAAGCTCTTCTAACATGTCTATTTGATATGCTTATCCTTAGAAGTAGATACTGAAGTTTTGGTTGCATGTTGTACTTGTGTCTACAGCGAGATGAAGAGGACATGATGGAGTTAGTTAGGAACTGCCCATCTGAATTCAAACAATACTATGTACAAATGCAGGCTGCAAAAAGAAGCCAAGTACCTCTTCCTTCTCAGGTATAACCAACAATTGCTCTTAAAATTGTGGGTTTYATAAATTCTGTTAGATTACACATAAAGTAAGGAGTATTTCTTTCTTTATTATATAGATATGTACAATTTTTTTCAGCAATTTCATTTCGATAAATAAAGGTAAGGGCTCTAAAGTGCGAACAAATAAAGAAAACTAAAAACGACCCCCTCGCCTTGAGTTTATCTTGTTCGAAAGGCCCTACTTATGACACGGCTTGGCCTGGTCAGTACCTAACTGGGCCTTCTTTTGTTCCAAAGAATTCGAGACAAACAATGAAGATTTATCATTTAGCTGATTTGAAAATAAAAATGCTTTGCTGCTAAGAGTCTTTCTTCGGAATTGTACTAAACTGGTCGCCGGGCTGAAGGCACCTTTGGTACTTCAATAGTTGTGTACTTTATCTGCCCTTCTTCCATTTGGGCTGCTTCTTTCTTATTTGACTAAAGTTAATCTTCTGAAATCAGCTTCTATTATCTTTTGTTTTTCAACTAAAGACAAGTTAGAAAATAGAAACTTCTGAAAGGGTGTGAGTTTTTAGTTTATGGTTCTCTTTTATTTTGGATGAATTTATCACGTGACCAAGTCCTATGTAATAATTCGTGTACTGTCCCTCAAGCCAAGAAAAAGGGGAAACAGCTACATTTTGTTACTCTATACTTGCTTTATCTTTTCTTAAATTTCATTTACTTTAATTCTTTCCTTCCTTTTTTTTTTTTTTTTGTTTTTTTGGTGGGGTGGGCTGGGGAAGGATAGGGAGAAGATGTATGTCTGAGTTTTTACCTGGCATTTCTTTTTCCCTGTATATTGTCAAGTTAATGTAGAGAATTTTACCGAAGTCTGTGATTCGTTATGCTATACTAATCTGGAAATGATTCTCATTCATACTCAAGTAAATATGGGTGGTTTTCCTATTTGTAGGTGGATATAAGCTTATTTTGTGCATCCTCTATGTTATGTGAGACATGTGAATCACAATCTTTTTAGTGCACYAGCACCAAGTCAATAAAAGTGGCGTGTAGAGATTCAACAAGAGGAATTTATTATGGTTTAGCAAACAAAACCGTGGCAACAAGATTTTGAACTGGAAAGTGAAAGGGAGAGGAAAAATAGAGATGAAGTCAGAAAATTTTATGAGTTTCACCTTGAACTCTTGATTTATCATCTAGAATAAGGTTTTGCCAGTTTCAGGCCAACATCAAATGATGCAAACCAGCTTCAAAAAACTCATTGAATTGCTTCCAACTCTCCTACGCTAAAAATATAGCTATCACAACTCTTCTACAACAGATGGTAGATGGAAACTTTGCAAACTTAAASGGTAAGAAGTTCAAGGACTCGAGAACTTTGACCAGGAAGTTGACTGCCCTCATGGACAAGAAACACAAGAATCAGCTTAATTTGACCCAGAAAGTATCTAGTGGAGTGGATTTCTTGTATACAGAAAAATTGGCAAAAAACCTAAGTTCTGAAACTTAAGAAAACTTGATAAGAACGCTAGTTCCATGATCCTTTGTACAAAAATAACACTAAACAAATTAAATAAACACTTGGYGGGGGTGGATATCAAAGGTTTTGTGACATCTTCTCATAGATACATCTATAGATGGTTAATTTATCTTTTCTGCCTAGTTCTTTTGGGAAAATGTGGGGGTGGGGGAGGATCAGAGAGGTCTCATGTAGCTTGGTCAAATATCATGCTTGATCTTTGGTTTGTCACTACTGTGCTATTCAATGCTCATCATAGGTCTAAAAATTCCTAACCGTACACGTACAACTGAGATTTATTGAATTTGTTTTTTTTTTTTTTACTTTGTACTTGATAATCATATGTGGGGCTCATTCTGTTGTTCATTACAAAGGTACTTGATGATCGTATTATCCTTGACAAGACTATCRCAGATCAAATTTCTATGTGGAAGAGCAGTAGAGGCCTGACTGATAAGGTGGCTTTAGATCATGCGTGCTCTGGTGAAACATGTACCTACTATCAAATTGGGGATGTGTTTATTTGTGAGAAGACTGGAAATGTCCATGGTATAGTGTGGTTACTACAAAAGAATCCTCACTTGTTTTAGGTAGATAATTAATTCTGAGATTATTGGACTTCGATATTTTATGCTAATTATTTTTATTATTTGGTTTTTATTTATTCAGTATGTGATGATACATGCCGAGAAGTTGTTGCAGATCCAGCAAACGAACTTCTAGTCTGCACCGTCTCAGGTCGTTGTTTTGACAGATTACTCTCTCCATCAGAAATGGAACCAGATACTGTAAGAAATTTACTCCAGCTTACAATTCCTTGTTTTGAAATTTTGCAGGATAAAGACTGTCCTTTTCGTCTTTCCTTTTGTCTCTCTACTCTCCTTAAAGAATATGAAAAAGGCTGAATAAATAAACAAAAATGTGTTTATCTGCTTGCAAAKCTCATATTGATTCACAAACTTTGGATCCTTTTCTGTTTTGATTATAGTATGAAGAATTGCGTGATTGGCAGTCTCAGTCAACTTTATCGAGTAGCTTGTGGTGGTTTTTACCGCACTAACAAGTTCTGATTATCCACTCCCCCCAAAGTACGCAAATAAATGGCTTCTCCCTCCTGGTCTGCAAGAAACAACCCCACTTTGCCCGTTAACACTGTTTTCTTTTGTGGAATATCCCTATTAAGGGAGCAAAATTGAGAAGATCATGTAGTTAGGTAGTCTATAAAGAATACAAGCAACTGTTKATGGGGATGTTGCATCTGTTTAGATTGCTTCACACAGGTTATGTCTAGCAAATGCAATTTTATGGTTCACAACATTGCCAATATGTTTTTTAGAATGTGTCTTGAAACACATTTAGTGGAGCTGATGGATGGTTGGGGTAAGTTTCTCTAATAGGACGGCCTTAGAAGAAACCTTGATTATGCTGAGAAATCTAGGATACTGTATGTCCTCCTTTCTTCTTTTTGGTTGCATAGTTGTTAACTGTTGTCTTCCGAGCCAATCGTATGTGATAAGCCACTTCTTACGGGCTTCTACCCACCCCAATCCCTTTCTGCAGAAAAGAACAAAGAACAAAAAAATACTATTCTCATTCGTCCTATTCTACTTACATTTTAGGACCTACAGCAATGTGGTGTTACTGATGAAGCAGAGCCATTCATGGGGTCTGGTCGTTTTGGTACGGTTTTCATTTACTACACTAAATTTTAGCATCTCAATTTTTTGCTTCTCAACTTTTTTTCTAATTTTTTTTATTTAATGCTTCAGCTCGAGCCTATCTTCTGGGGTATAATTGTGCCGATGAGAAGGAGCTAGAAGCTACTTTGAGGTTTTGCTGATACTATGTAGCAGAATTCTCATCAATTTAGAATAGCCTGTTAATTTTGTGTCTGTCATCTTTTAAATTGCCGTACTCRAATGAAAATCACAGCAAATTATGTAATTGCCATAGYTACATACTATAAAACAATATCCCTTGTAATCATCATGGAGTATCTCCTTCCAGCCATAATCGAGTAGTTGAAAATGTCACCGATTAACTATAGTTTTTTTTTCTATAATATAAGATTTGCATGAAGTATCTGTCAATGTGCCAACACAGGCTCTACATCATATCCAGACTCCTTAGGCAAGCTCTGATGGAGAACTCGGCCATTGCGTGCTCCCTTCTTGAGCGAGGTTTCTGCAACGAGAGACTAGCAAAGTTGGCATGTTTTATGGATCAACAATTCTKGACTTAGTGCAAGAACTTTCAGCAGAGTTGTTGAAGTCACCATTCAGAAGCAGTTCATCATGATTAGCTTCAGCGATTCTTTTCCTTTTTAAACTCAACTTCTTCCCTACAGGCGTGAATGTGATGGGACTATCAAAACCCACGTCAGGGGTCTTCTCCGACGGCTGTGCAATCGGATCTCSAGTTGGGTCCGATATCCTTTTAAAACTCGTTTTCCTCCGCGGTGTGACGAGACCATCGAAACCCATGCCGGTGGTCCGCCCTTTTTCATCAGCTTCACGAAGCAACTTTAAGAATCTTGAAACTCCATTCCTGCAATGTCTTTCCTCTACTTCCTCCTCATGTAATTCACTTCTGAACACTGCATCCACATCGCTAGTTTGATCGCATTCGTTCCAGTCATATTCCGATTWCGATCTCACACATTCRAACTCCTCATCACTATCGCTCTTGTTATCCATTTTCAACTTACAACACAGAGTCAAATTTCTTCCAATTTTTSAACAAATTAATTCAAGAATTGACTGAGAGAAAAAACCGAGAAGGAATGACACAAACTAATGTCGTCGTTGAAAGAACTAATAATGCAAGTTAATGAATCCTATTTAGATTGGGTTTCTAATTAGAACAGGATATTTTTACTCCTCTCTAACAGAGATTTATTTGTCTCATAGTTTCTTACTTAGATTAGGATTTAGGCCTAACACCCTCTCTGGAATAATTGTCCTTTTAATCAACCATTTCAATAAGAAAAATGTTTCATGTGAGAAATAATTTAATAAATATGGAAAAAGAATCTTAATTTAGCAAATCGAAAACTCTTCTTAGAGAGAGAGAGAGAACATTCAGCAAAGGACTCCAAAGATTGGAAATCGTATAAAAATCTACAATAATATAAATAACATCCATAATTTTTTGACAATTTAATCATGTTATTAAATATTATCGATTTATGAAATTATAAATTTTTTAACTCTAATGATAGACGTACCTTATTAGAAAATTGAATAATTTCATCTTAAATTCACCCTTCAATAATATTAACTATCTAAATATATTCGATAAATATACATAGGAGTAGTTTTGTGTCAATAAATTAATGTCTAGTCAAATGCTAAACGAATCCAATATAATGAAAATTTCAGCTAAGTAGTTAAAGATTGATAGCCAAAAATTCGCATATGCTTACGCAGGGGGATGGACTAGAATACATTATATAACATACTCTATCATCCATCGAAATGTCTTAATTTACGTAAAATTGTCAAAATTATTCATAATTAATAAATAATAATGCAAAAATATTTATTCGTTATTCATCAATTATAATCTGATCTTAAATTTAATTTACCTTTCATAGACGAAACTTGTAAAGAAAACTCTTTACCTTCTCAATAAAMAATGAAAAATTATTTTATTTATTATCTTAATCTCAAAGCGATTTAATCCATATATATATACTTCTTTTTAGTTTATACACTAATCCATATGCTCTTTAGATTTCTTAGAAAAATACTAAAAAAAAAAAGAGGAATTTAGTGTTGCCTGTATACTTTTGCCTAGTTGTATCTTTTTTGCTCCAAATATTCTTCATATCCTCCTCTCACTATGTCAATTTGTCCATTATATGTATACAAAAACTTCTCCTCTCAAACATTTTAGTTCCCCAATGTAACCAGTTACATAGACGTGATGATTTCGGTTATATTTGATCCGAACCCAATCATATTTTCACARTGTAACAGTCATTTATTTYACATTTACATTCAAATAGATATTTATTTTTACYTTAAAACTTATATATTTTACATTTACACTCAAACAAYCTCTTTTACACTTAAATAACTTTTTGCTCAATCTCCATTAAAATTCAAAAGTGAACAGAAAAAAAATCTTCACTATTCACTTACGAATCATACCATTCCAATACTCAAATTAAATTTTTCATTATTTTAATCCATCTTTTCTAACTTCTAATTCAAAGAATATCTCAATCAAAACTCTTTTCAATTCTAACAATAAATGTAAATTTAAACTTTTTTATTTCCTCCCTACTCCAATCAAATAGTCTTTTCACACTCAATCAACATCTCTCSCTCCAAATTCTAATCCAAATATAGCCTTAATATCTCTTTTAATATCGATCTTTTTCCGTTTGATAGTTGTAATAAAATATGATTAGAATGATGGATTAGACAAAATTAGGAAGCAAATTTTAATGGATTTTATGCAATTTCTTAAAATTCATGCTGATTATTTTTTAATTTTTATGCTACTAGTTTACTTCACAATATTAGCGTGAAACTTAGGACCAAATCATGACATGTGCCRATGTAACACCTTACTCTCCGGATGCTTACACGTCATTTATGAGTCTAAGAAATGCGTGGAATCGACACTTTTGCTGATCTTTTTCTTTCTGTAGCTCTAGTGATGTGATTGACTTCATCTATGAAGAACCTATTAATATTTAGATATATTCAATCGTTTCCTTGCCATTCTTTCTCTATCAGTTCAGGTTGAATCACAATCTCAGCACCTCCATAATATGAGAGCATAATCATGCTTGAAACCTAAAAGGAGATAGTAAGCACTTAAGATAGTAACRGTCTGTTACCWTGATAGCTAGCTTTTGAGAAGCGCTTTGCGCCTTTGGAGGTCAAAGGAGGCAGCAAGTATTTGAGGAGTAATAAAAACATAAATAAAGCTTGTTGATAGACAAAATCAGATACGCAATAATGACTTTTTACTTTTTGAACTTCAGATTTGACTTTATCCTTTTTTCAATGATGACTTTTTTTTCTTCCTTGACTTTCTTTCTTTGAATAAAATGTTCCTTTTAACTTGTGTTTCTYGGTGCTACAACATTGCATTTTTAAGCCATTACTGTCCATTGTAGCAGCATTGAATAAATCTTTACTTGTTCATGACCTTATGTTTTACTTATAGAATCTTTTTCCCTACAAAATAGAGTATTTTATCCTAGCAAATGCACATGAATTCTATAATTTCACACTATTGTATAATTAAAGGCATTTGGTCAATTCTAAGCAATATTCAAGGCAAAATAGTATCAAGTCATATTTCATCATATTAAAAAGGGTGAAAATATGCATATAATCTCTAGTAAAATCAATGATTTTTTACTCACATCACTTGTAAGCATAAAGATAATTTTCTTGATTGTTGGATTGATTGGGGGTTTTTCTCTATGTCGTCTCTTCTTATTTATACTTTATCTTACAATATTCTTGTCGGCTAGTGGCCGAGAAAAATGGCTACCATTATGTCATATTTCCTCTTTCTGTGTTATTTCCTCAGCCCACGTCCACCTTGATCGGCTACTCGATTGATYGTACCYCTTGATTTTCGATCTAAGTGGTTYTGAATTTATTTTGTTGAGGAGCTGATTGCCTGATTTTGCATTATCGTTGTCGATTCGACTGACTTTGTCTCCTTGCTCATTGATCGACTCGCAATATGGTTTTTTCTTGCATTTCATCAACCACTAAGCTTTTTAGCCATTTCGATTGTTGGCTGCCAAGTCTGGCCAGCTGGCTATTAGTTAGTCGATTGGTTTATCCAAACCATGATGGCTTTTCCTTGGAACTCACAAMTGTTCTATCACTCCAGCTTCCAACGGCATAAAAAATAGGCAGAAAAGAAAAAARAAGCCTTTTCACTTCATTTCTTTTTCAAGCTTTTGTATATGTTCTTCTTTCCGACTTCTTTACCATGTTCGATTTTTGCCTATTGCCTCATTTGCTTCATTCAATTTTCTGTCAACGATCATGTCTTCCAGCAATAACACCCCCGATGAAGCCTCCGACCAGCCTCAACTCATTGACTGACATTTCTTAGGGCCAGTTTGGGATTGCTGTGAGGGAAAATGTTGTCAAGAAAAGTGCTGTCAGGGAAAGCTTTATTTCCTAGCTTTCTTAAAAGCAGCTAAAAGTATTCCCACACAATAGTTGACGTTTACTAAATACCTTGACAGCTTCCCCTAAAACAACTAAGATTTACCAAACACCTTAACACCTGCTTTTGACCCCAAAAATAGTTTTTTGGATTGGAAAAAGTAATCCTAAGCGCACACTTAATCTGTCATGTCTCCACTGTAGAGTTTTTAATTTTGGGGCCATTTGTTCTTCTCCCCATCTCCGAAGCTACTTTCTCCTTCATCAAACCGAGGAGGTTTGATCTTTCCCTTCTCTAATCAGACTAGTCATCATTACAAGCGGGGCCGCCTTGCATGCTTTGAGCTTTAGGTGGAGCGGCTAACTCCGACCATGGAAAATATATGGAAGAAGTATGGAGTCTTTCATGCCATTTAGCTGTTCGCGTCCCTCCAATGAAATTTGACCAAAATATTCTGATGGCAATCCTGCCGTTTTGGTCGTCGGCTATCAATGTTTTTATTCTTCCCTCTAGGATTTTTTTATCTATCCTGTTGGACTTGCCGCCATCTTTGGTCTGTCGGTGACTAGAGTTGATATACCGAATTTGTAGGCTAGTGATAGAAGGAATAAGTTTCTGATGAACTTTAGCAAACATATTGTCGGATACCCCAAGGCCAACATGGGCAATTTGGCTGCTATCTCCGACAGCGAGCACGGAGCATTCGCTACGCTAGCTTAGTAAATAGATTCTTTACTTGGTCTCCAATTAAGTGGTGGCCGATTATCAATACTATGTCAGCTTGCTGATGAATAATCAACCTCTGCCATTGGCTTCTCATGTCCTTTCCTTAATCTATTGGGGGCTGAATCGGCTGGTAGAAGCTCTRACTAGTGGCGAGGATGCTAGCAATATAGCTGCACGATATTGGGCTACGCAGATATAGTTATACTAGTACTTCCCCGAATTTGGGGTCAGTCGCTTATCGGCTAAGGTCACAAGGTTTGCCCAAGAAGTTACGGCTATCAGCTGAGAGAGATGCATGTCAATCAAATGACCAGCTGAGAGATCTTCAAACGGTTGTACTCAACCAAGCTTGCTACTATTAACTCCTTCCCATACTCCAAACCCGACGAAGGTCCAAACTGGCTGTGGCTATGCCCTGACAGTTTAAATTACGCCGAGGTGAAAGCCATTCGAGCCAGCCTCCTTTGCTCTCAGCTGCTACTCAACAAGGTTCGACCAACTGCTCGTTACAATAAGATTTTAGCTCAACCGTACTATCCATACTATTGCGTGAGGCAGTTAGACCTGATTCAAGATATCTCAACTGATTCCCAACTCGGCATATCGCCTGTTAGTCGTCCAAAACTGACTGAGGCTAGTGTGAAGTCCTAGACACCTGATTTCCAGAGCAAGCTCAAGAAGTTCTTTCTTAGGACTTTCGTCTTTATCCCCTTACAATTTTGCAATTCGATGCTTGGTGAGACCAGGTAGAAGCTATATTCTTTTCGGCTAACCTAGCGACTGAAGGAGTAGAAGAAATGAAAGGAGTAAAAGGAAGGTACAGCTTCTCAAGATGGCTGTAGGGGCTGCCTCCAAAAAGAAAAGCTTGACCATACCAATCACCTCTCYTCCAACAGGTGCCTCTTCACTAGTTGGGGCTTCTTCCCRGAAGAAAAGAGGGTTGAGGAACTTGCTCCAAGTATGCTTCTTTTGGTCAATTGTCAGACTTGGTGCTTAGCTAATTATTGACTAAACTAGCCTGTTTCTTCTCAGTTGCTCATAATTCTTTTTGCAAGGTTGGGTTGAGCCGATTTGTTGTCGAGGCTCCTTCTAACACCCTTCAGACTAAGGCTGCTTCAACTGGTTTGAGGAAGTCTAAGCTGCCAAGGGTTGCGGGCATGATGGTAGCTGCTTCTAAGGTAATTATGCTTATCTTCTTCCATTATCCTCCAGTATTTGTTAGCTAATCATTTTCATTTTGCAAAAGCTAGAGAAGAAAAAGTCTCCATCAGTTGCTTCCTCCACTACTCCATTGTTTGAATAACTTGACGAAAAAAAGGCAAATGAGTTTGGTTGAGGATCAGGAAGCTACCCCTATAGTCCCAGTGTCCCCGCTTCCTGTGACCCCCATCTTGAGTGTGGCTATGGTGGATATGGTCATGTTCTTCAGATTTGCTGGCTCTTCTTCTGCTGATGTCAAGTCATCCAAGGCCTTGGGCTTCTTGGAGACCATATTCAGAGAGGAAATGCCCGTAGGTGAGGGTATCTATGGGGAGCTGCAGAAGGCTCTCAGTCTGGTGGCCTAGTCTTCYGATTCGTCTTTCTTGTCTGAGTTAAAAGTCGAGTGTTCTGTGGCTTGTGCTCGACTAACAAGATTTCTCTATATGATGGAAGTTAGCCATAAACCTCCATATCAATGCCCTAGCCAAGCTGAATGAGTTGTCTACCCTTTCTGCCAAGGATGRGAGCTAAGCGCCTATTTTAATRTTGAGAAGGATCAGCAGGACTTGTCGAAATAAAATGCCTTTGCCCATGCTGACTGAATAGCTTTCCTGGAGGCTGAAATTAAGCACTTATCGGCTGAGCTAGCCAAAGAAATAAAGTAGTTGTCCCATGATCAAGGGCTAATTGGCAAGCAGGATGGCCTCCTAATCAGTCTTTTCAAGAAGGCACAACAAGTTCGTGTTAGGTTAGCAGAGCTARAGAGCTATCAGCTGATGCTAGAAAACGAAAGGGATAAGGCCACTCTCGACCTGGAATAGTGTAAATCAACTTGGCAGAAACTCTGATCTAAGATGTTGAATTTGAAACAAGGGCCTTGGGCTACGGTGTCGGTCGTTGAGGCTAAAAAGGTTAATCTAGCAACTCATACTCTTTTGACCCTTTTTGACGATGCCCTTTTGACTGAGCCAAGTRATGATGTTACAGAAGCTCYATCAATGCCTGCTCCTGATATAGAAAAATCCAAATTTGTGATCATCATCTACTCTGCCCCAATTGACATCACTCCTTTGCATGCCCTTCCCCCTTCTCCTTAGAGCCGAGTGTATGTTCGACTGTTTCTTTTTTTCTAAAGTAAAGAAACATTGCTAYTCTGCTAGCACGTATCCGAGGTTATTGGAATAAAAAATTCCAATTGGTTGATTCTTATTCGATTTAAGCTTTATTTAAAGTCCATCTTAGGGGAATTCCTATAGGCCCAAAGCACCTGTTATAGTACCTTGTGCCATCTTTTGGGTTTATCTTCCACAGCCTTTTTCACCATGTTGATGAGCGTCTTGTTAGTTGCTTCTATCTGTCCGTTAGTCTGAGCATAAACCTACTTGGTGAAATAATCTATAGCTACTAGAAGTGACCCTTGGATGCTGGCRGGAGGATCTTGCAGTTGATGTCCATTTTTCACCCTTTGAATRGTCGAGGTTTCACTACAGGGTGAAGCTTTGTGGTTGGGACATTAAAGACATGTCCATGTTTTTGGCAGGCTTCACAACCCTTAGTGTAGGAGTAGCAATTAGTCGTGATAGTCAGCCAATACACTCCATGTCGGTGTAATGACCATCTCAGCTTTAGCCATGCTTGGTGTGCTCCGCATAACCCCTCGTGGACCTTTGCTAGGGTCAAAGTCGCCTTTCGTTGCCTAAGCACTTTAGAGGCAAGCTTTCGTGGCTTCTTTTGAACAAGTTAGTGTCAAGCTTTCGTAGCTTCTTTTGTGCCTGAGCTGTTTACTAACCTTTGGTCGRACGATTCTTCAAATAGTTGATGATTTCAATSCTCCARTCAGTTGAGTTATGGTTGTTAATGTTTAAAATCATCTGATGGAAATGAACTAATAGATCTYATGGCAGGACATCTATGTATCTGATACATACTGGGCCAAGTCATTAGCATCTTGGTTTTCCTTTCTTGGAACTTGCACTATTATTACATYTACAAATTCCTTAGCAAGGCTTGAGTCTCCTGATATAAGTGAACTAAGTTTGTATTTGTGCACGTGTACTCGCCTACTAACTACTGGCTAACCAGTTGGGAATCACCAATGATTTGAACGGCTTGAGCTTTCATTGACAGCAGAAACCGAAGGACCAAGATCAAAGCTTTATATTCAACTTGATCATTAGATTCACCTTTTCTAACTCGAACATGAAACCTCCCTTGAGACCAGCTAGGCTGGTGATTGTGATGTCAACTCTTGTCCCCCAACTGGTTTTGGAATCATCAAAAGTCAGTTTCCATGGTTTCATCCCCACATAAGTTTGAATTTCTACTCACAAATCAATCGTATCAAYGCACAAATTCTCARTTAGGAAATCGACTATTGCCTATCCTTCCACGGCTCTTAGGGGTATATATTTTAGTTAGAAAGCTGCTAAGTTCACTGTCAATCTCATCAATCTCCCTTGCAGGATGGGCCAATTCAAGAGAAAACATACTAGATTCATATCCTAAATAACATTAACTTCTACCGACAACAAATAATATTCTAACTTGGTGTAAGTATAAAAAAGTGAAAGACAACAAATAATATTCTAACTTGGGCCATTCAGGCATCAGCTAAGGTAGTATACGACTTTTTGAATTGAAGTAACGGCAGTAGACATATAGAGTTTTCTTTAAATCAAATTTCCTTTTAATCGAACCAGAAGCTAAATGCCTTTTGGTTAGCTTTCGCAGATTGGGCTACTCTGCGAGCATATGGAGTAAGGCCCATATAGCCGTTCCAGATAGGAAAAGCCCATTTCCGGACAACAATAAGCCGACGGCGACGTCTTGTCCTCTATGTTTGTTTAGAAAGTTCTTGTTCTACTGGACCGCATCCCTCCCTGTCAGCCTCTGCCCACAAAGCTTAGCTTTGATTCATCACTAGCTTCTAACTGCCAAAACCCATGTTCAGAAACACTTCTCAACCTTCAAAAAAGGTCAGCAAAAGGACGACCCTTTTCAGTTTTTGCAGTTTATTGTATACCTAAATGCTTGAATTGTGAATGCACATTTGTTTCTTGTAGCAGAAAGAGAAAAAAGAATGGTTGGGAGTGAGTTTCAAGCCAGAAAACTTCATTCCGGGGCTAGTAATCGGCTTCATTTTTGGGTTGTTCTTGGATTTATCAAAACCCAGTCAAGCTTCTGGTACTGCAAAAAGGAGTAATCTTTTATCGAGTAAAAATTCTCGGTCACAAAGATTTTCCTCAACTGACTCTGATGAAGAGCTCAAAATGGTATCTTCATTTTATCTTTTTGTTAACGCTGTTCTTTTATGTATTTCTTTTATTAAAGTTCATATAATCCTTAAAAATTGGTGGTTTTGTGTTTACCTGCATTATAGATTTTAGATTGCGTATTTCATGTATAATAGTGATTATATGGTACACAATGGCAGTAGTCATAGGTTTACTCTACATATTATATATTAAATAATACTAATAATTTGTAATTACTTTCTGCAGTAGGGGTTCTTTGATTTCTATATGGTGTTGAATACCTACTGACATATGGCCTATTGGTCTCTAAACGTAGTTGGTCGTTGGGAAAGAAGAATTAGTAGCCTAGGACCATATTAAAAGTTGCCTTTAGCGTGACTTGTCTTTACCTCATTGGAATTGCGATATTTGCTTAGAGTACTACAATTTAAGCAGACAATTTTTGCAGAAATTGGAAATTGACCATGATCGGGATATTTTTGTTGCTATTGGTTATTGTTGGAATTATCGTGACAGGTTTCTTTAGTCTATTTCACAATGTGCTTAAATGTATTGCTTAAGGATAAACTTTGAAGTTTTATGCTGTACGTTAGTTCATGTTGCTTGCTCTGATACTTTGGATTCTAAAGCAAAAAAATATTTTATTGTACTTCATTTCGATGTGAGAGTGAAAAATTTGAACCTTATGAGAATTATCATTAATTCATATATGGGCGAAGTATGTGAGTTGGATTTTCCTATTAACTCCATGATGGCTTCTCTTTTGGTATTCAATAAGTGAGGACAGGACTTCTAGGCAATGGAATGTGGCCAGTACACTACATACTTACAAATATGGATATTAACTGAATTTGTTTTCATTTTCGGTGCTCATTTGCATTTCTTTCACAAGGCTATTTAATTTTGAAACTGGAGATTTTGATTTGTAGGTTTTGGTAGTTAGGCAGGATCTGAAGATGGGGACAGGAAAGATTGCATCTCAATGTGCTCGTATGATTTTCTTTAGTTAGATAAGCTAAAGGTTTCATGATTTACCTTTTGTTATCATAATCATACCAATGTATTGGTCCATTGATTGCTTGAGTAATAAACATGCAGATGCAGCTACTGGCATGTACTCYGAACTTATGCAGAGGTAACATTATTGCTAATTTGTTGCCTGTATTACCACGAATCCYTTAGAATTCAGCTTTGAATGTAGAGTTTTCTGGGTTGTTTTGTAAATCCAATTTGGTACATTATATGTTTTTAGGACGATGGTTTCGCCTAAACTTGCTTTACATAGATGTCAATCATCTTTCTATTTGAAGATTGATTGTTTACCCACAGTGTCATCTGTCTATTTGGAGTAGTATGTTAATTTCTTTGGGTGTGATTAGACTCTCTTTTCACTTCTCCTTTAACATTGGTGTTTCTTAGAGGATAACAATTCTGCTATCCTCCTGTGCTTCTGTATGTTTGTTTGTGTGTGTGTGTGAGAGAGGGAGAGAGACCGAGAGAGGTAGGGTGTTGGGGAAGAGGAAGAATTAATGGACAAATTAAGGGAAATACAAACAAAATGCATTTTACTGGTTGTTGAAGTAARTAAATTGCAACCAGCCCAAGTTATGGGCGGATAGTGCAACCGAGGTCATTTTTTCATTTTTCCTCAAAGAAATTGTTTAACCTTGAAAAAGTTTTGCATGCATCCTCATCCATTTTGAACAACGGTTATTCATCTGAAACACACTAGTTCTGTAGGGCCAGACAGGTTACTTTACCMGTTATCCACACCACTCTAGGTGCCTATTCAACAAATAAAAAGTAATGCTAGTGATTGTTCATCAAACCTGTCTAAATAACTATAAATTCTGTTAAGAATGTTACTAGGATTTTGATGGATATATATATAGGATGCAGATGCAATAATGTACCATTCAACATAATTTTATTGGGTGGATGAAGAAGAATGCTTTATATACTCAACTTCTCTTGTTATGTTTGTATCTATTACTGTGTTAAACTACAATTATCTTGAAAAACTTGCCTTTTAGCTTGAACTGATATATAAAATACATCCAGCAGGTTAATATGTAGATCATGTAACATATTTTACTGGCAAAGCTGACAGTGTATATAGTGAGTAGTTGTTTTTCCAATTACCAAATGTATAGAAAATGCTATGATCTCATGCCAACTCTACGGAAACTTTCGTTATCTAAGTGCTTCTYTACTGAAACTAATGATACTGTCCCCTGATACATTCTCTAATTACTTTTCTTACCTAACTGTCCAATGAGATGTCATTGAAGACTCAAACCTTTGTCCGCAAGGGCTGTGGATATTGAGACTACTAAATTCCAAAGAGATATTTTATTCAGGGAAATTAGCGCATTACACCCTTGAACTATTTTCCACTCTTTGTGAATGTCCTTCATCTTTGTTTTCAAATTTTTATATTCTTGAACAATTTACGTTCAAATTTGTATGTCCCTCCATGGCGGAATCCAGCAACCTCCATCACATGTAATGCACAAAATTAATTCGGGGGCAAAATCATCAAACTATGTTAATTTCTCTATGGAAACAATTTCCCCAAGAAAAAAAAAGAATCCGTCTTCTTCTGCCATTTAAAATATGAGATCTCTATAATCGATATTTAATCTAGGAGGGGGTGAGTTTAAGGTTGCAGTTGCAGAGATCAAAATAAATATTACTCCTAGTTAGTCCTCGAGGTCTGAAATTTTTGAGGAAAACATGAATCAAACAATCGATGTTAGAACTTTCTGACTCAGCAGGCAGTGCTCCTGCAGGTCCAAGGAGATCTGCATTTTTTTTTTTTTTTACTCTTGATAATGCAGCATTCCTTCGAGCCAATTTTCTGGGGTCTTCCATATGATCCCATCTCATGTGCCAATCATCTTTCTACTACCTAGTATCCAACACCCCACTGAACCTTCCCCCCCCTTCCAAACCTCCCCCCGGGAAACCATCAAAGAAAAGCCAGTTTGGTTGTTAATCAGATTTTTTAAGCTTGACAGAGTAAACATTCAAGATGGAATAGTATAGTGATAATGAACCCCAAAAGACTGGAATGAAGAGACAAGCTAGTTCAAAAGCTGTGGAGCCGTTGAGATACGACGTTGTATGAGTAAAATCTTAATTTATGGGTGTTAACATATACGGTATAATAAAGGTCTTTGGCCGCCTTCTGTGTTGTCGGCTCAGCCCTGAGCAGTGGGCACCAAGAACAGCAAGAATTGTTCGATGATCTGGTTGGTCCACCCATAAGAAGCTCCRACACTATATTGGGAAAATGAGTTGAAGAAGATTTGGGTTTGTAGAAGCTCAAAAAGATAGTAAGTTTTGGGTGGCAGATGAAGATGGTTGTAGAGGATAGTTATGGGATGGAGAAAATGAAGTTGGATGGGTGTAAAGGTTGGGTTTGGGGGGAAGAAGATGAAGATTTGCAGCCCTAAATCACAGAAGAAGATGGGTTTTTTTGGGGAAAATTGGTTCCATTGAGAAATTAACATAGTATGATGGTTTTGCCCCTGAATTAACACTCACTTGCGTTGTACATGACCAGATGTTGCCAGATTCCGCCATGGAAGGGCATAAATAAATGAATAAATTGTTCAAGGACATAAAAATTTGGAAATAAAGATGAAGGACATTTACTAAGGGTCGAAAATAGTTCAAGGGCATAATGTGCTAATTTTCTTTTTTTTATTATCAGTCTAAACCATATTTTCTTTCCAAAGACCGTATTTAAGATACCAACCACTGCAGCCAGCGGTCTCTTCTGAGAGAGTGGGAACTATGTGGGCAAGCTAAAATAGTTGTTACATGCAAGAATCAGCAGGAAATGTAAGCAGTTGTTATGATAAATTATTTTTGTTTCCCTAACTTGAATGTCATGAATAGGCACCCTACACGAAGAATTACACCTTCCTATGCTAATACACCAATGACATCTGGATACATCAGGAATAAGCTGAAGGAAGCAGCAGAGATCATTGGCCTTCCAACATTTGTTGTGGCAGATGCAGGACGTACACAGGTATAGTGGGCCGTAAATCAAAGTTTGCTTAATCTCATAATTGCTACTTCAGGACCATCTTGTCAGCATTCTATACATGTTAAATTTGTTATGAAGTTATTGGAGCAAATCTTTGGAGTGACAATATTGAGGATATTGCTTTTCACAGATTTCATCTGGGTCAAAGACAGTTCTTGCTATTGGCCCTGGTACGATCACAATATTACGTTTGTTGGAATACACTCCTTTTCTGTTCTATATTCTCAAATTTTACGAGCATTGACATAATTTAGGACTTTAATGCGAATCTTAGACCTTCAAATTTCAAAGTTTCCAGAGTACGGATAAATTAATTTGGATAATGTATTCATTTAATGGTATGATGTACTTTTTAAGGTTGTTCAACTTATCGAACATAGTATAGACATTTAATGATAAATTTGAATGGCCTCTGCCTTCTGAGTTCTATTATTGTCCTGTCTGGTACCTAAATATAAGTTGAAACCATCTATTGAATTCAAGGCACCGGTTTCTAATGCTTGCAGGAAATAAATCGGCAATAGATTCAGTTACTGGAAAACTGCGCCTGCTATGATGCATTCTTTCAGTGACATCTGATTGACATTCTTGATTCCTAGAGTACCATATTGCTGATATGGTGAAACTACTTGTCATCATCCATCATGGAAATGGTTTCCGTGCATGATTGTATTATCAGTGAAGATAGATATTTTACTCTTAGCGAGCTTTTCCTTCAAATAAATCTCAGAGATTGTAAAATCCAAGAAGTTGTTACAGATTCTTCTTCTTGACCTGTGAGACCAGAATGAAAAAAGATTTGAATGCTCTTGCTCACTAAGTTTTGCCGACAGCGAGACAACTATGGAGTTTATAGATGTTTAACTCGTACTTAGCTCAGATAGCAATTAGCCTGTAGAAGTGATCTGTGCTGTCAGGCAAAACTCTGCAATACCATTTGCTATTAATCTTTTGCTTTTACCAATAAATAATCTAAGCAGAGCAAAAACWTAGTCTAGTCCCACAAAATTGCATGCTTTATAATGCAGGATGTTATAAGTTCAAATATCAACTCCAGTCTCCTTGAGAGCACTCTGACATCATCAAAACAATAGCATCAGGACATCAGTATGAAAACAGAAGTGAGAATTTCACAAATCCATCAATCCCTTTCCTTTTTTTCACACATTCTTGAATATCTAATCTGAATTTTTTTGCATTGCAGAATCTGCCTAGGTTGTTGATTACTGGAGTAATTCATTTTAGTGCTGCAGTAGATGGATGTTGTTACCGTTGYTTTTCATTGATAATTACTATGATTATTGTCCAATGTCTTTTCTCGTTTTATCTTTCATCTCTTGAAGATAGTCATTTGGTTTCTTATTGTCCAATGTTCTTCAAGATTATTTAAAGTAACTATAAGTCATTTGAGTTAATAATGAATGGTGTTTAAATAAACATAATAATGTAATTTTCTTCTTTAAGATTTTCCCTATCATTATTTGATATGAAAAAGATAATTTAAATGTGATAGATTGCAAGAAATCAACTTTTATGTAGGTGAGACAGAAATTTGTTACCAGTATATATAAACCAAAACCCTCCTGKCTTGCAATTGTATTATTATTATCTCCGATGCCAACTCACTATCAAACTCTATCAATATCATCAACTAATCTTCTCAAATCAACCACTTTGAAGGCAATAATGAGCAAAACTTCTTCACCTTTACCTGCATCTTCATTATTTCACATCTGAATAGCTCTCCATCAACGAGGACACTAGCAAGGTAATACCTTTACAGATTAAACAGAATCTGATCTTAGGTTGGGAAGCAAGATTTTTAGTTTTTTATTGCTAGTTTTAAGCTTAGGGAAACCTTATCAGATTGGTTTTATTATACTCCAAGAATCGTCAAATTTCGAACATTTGTTTTGAGTTCCATGGAATTTACTTCGGGCCTCTTAATCTCTTTCCTTTGGCCTGTTGAGCCCATTTTCTGAAATGGGTCTCTTGATTGGATTGTTAAAGTTGATTTTTGATGCAATTTTTGAAATGGTTTTCATAAAGTGGTCATACAGATTTTCACGTTGATTATGAATTCAGACTGTTCTCTTTCTGTTGTCATCTCTATTGGAATTTTTGGTTTTAATTATTTATTTTGAAGTGCAGTTCTTTTCTCAATTGGTTTCTCTACAGTCTGTTCTGCCATTCCAATCAATTGTCTCCTCTGCTCAGCTTACCTCATGCCTCGGCTTAGACTCCAACGGCTCCAGGTCTTTTAATCAGGGTATGCTCTGCAGTGCCAATCCTGGAGTTTTATACTCTTTCACATGTATCTATAAGCATTTTCTTCCTCTTGTGCTGTTTGATTTCTTCAGAAATGCCTTATATTGAATCTTTGGTTCTTTTACAATCAGACATTAGCATAGACTTTTGGATGAATTTTCTGCCCTTCCTATATTCAGTTGGAACTAWGTTGGTTTTGCWTCGTTTCTTGGCTCTCAGTTCATGAATTATGACATCTGGTATTGGGAGTTTAGAAAGAGATAAGAAAAGGAAGCTTGAGTTAGGCGAGAAAATTAGATAAGTTTTATCTCATCTTTTGAGTGTTTAGAGAAAATTGCAAAAGTATGCCCTTTTTATTCTCATAGATTTGCTATGCAACTTTTTTAAGGCTAAGCTTGATATATTTTTCTATTGCTGCTCAAGTATCTTCCCATTTCTTCCGGTTTTGTGGAGAAATTTTTCTTTACTGAGCTTCTTTACATTTCTTACACCAAAGACTGCCCAATGGAAGAAATCCTTATGTTTTCCATCCAAATCGTTTCTTCTCTCCTTAAATCTTTCCACACAAACTGGCTCTAATTGTATATTACATGGTCTTTTGTGAACTTCCCCAATAAACTTATGCTATTACAGTTATTTGACCAAGACTATATACTTTTGTTTTAGGAGCTTTTTGTTCAGGTTATATAGACATGACATAGAAATGCAGCTTATCTTACATAGATCTTTGAAGACATGTAGGAAGGGTTCTTCTGCTTGAATTCTGTGATTAGTGATAATTTCCAGAGTTCCCAATGCTTATTCTTGAGAACTATTCAGTTCTATGTGATTCAGATTTCTGGTGACTTTACAGATTAGTTCTGCTCCTTACTGATTCTAAACCATTTGTATGTTCTATAATCATGATGCATGTCATATAAATCATCTTTTTTCCAATTTCGCATYAGCAGCAACCTTTATAGAATGTAATTAAGGAATTCAAAACTTATAGAATGTGTGCTTAAGACATGTTTTACTTTCTGAATACTAATACACATTACATATTGGTGGATGATTTATTGGGTACTTGATACTTCCAGAACTAAGTATGTGTTTGGGAGTTCTATGAGTTAGAGAAAGACCAAATTTTGTTCTTCGTGAATGTTAGGATTGTATTTTGTGGTCATTCTAGCAGGAGTTATGTAGGTTTGATTTGGGGGCCATAGGAGGAACCAATCAATTCTTGATACAAATGTGATTGCTTGTGGAATATTCTTTAAAGTGTTCTAATAGTTCAGTACTATTGCAAGCTTGTTTTATGGTTGAATTTGTGTTCGGCTTGATAAAGTAATCTATCGGAGATCAGTATAAGAAATTTCTCATATTATGCTAAAAAAATAAAATATAAAAAAATAAAGCAGATTTTTCATGGTTGTGAATGGTGTGTATGTGATTGAATTATGTTATTTCATGCAAAAACTAGCAATACTTAAGTAGAAGGGATAATTTTTAATGTCATACACTATAAATATTTAAATAAGGTCTCGTATATAGGTGTGTAAGTTTATGCGGGTGAAAACGAATGTGGATCCACATAAATACATACCCATTACACAAATACGGGCACATGGAGAAGACATGCACATATCTACCCACCACCCAAAAAAAAAAAAACAAAAAAAAGAGAGAGAATCATGATAGCACTCTAATCTAAAGCGTGAACAAAGATGGCCATTGACCCTCTCTACCGCTCCAATTATTTTTCGCAGAGAGTGAGGCACTTTTTGCTGCGCCTCTAGGAATTTTGTTTAGGTACATATTATATAAAGGGTTTAATGTTGTGTGTTTCAGAGCCTGTCTCTTAAGATTATATATATATATATATATAGGTAGGTAGAATGGATATTGGTGATGCACCAATTGGGAGTGCAACCTAGTACAAATAGGTCATCTACTTCTATACCATAATATCCTGTGAAGTACATCCATCAATTACCACCCTTCCCCGACCCATAGGAAAATAAATAAATAAATAAAAGAAAAGAAAAAGTGTGAATCAAAGGTTTCCATGTAAGAAGACCTTGAATAACTTTAAACTGAAGACTTTGGCAAGAGAACATCTGATAAGGAAGTTGAAGAAGCAATTCGCTTCAATTTTGCTACCTTTTAATGTTAAAGTTGATTGGATTTATTTGGATGGACTTCAAGATGGTCTTTCTTTTATAGTTTTTTTCTTTTTCTCCTCATCTTCTTTGTTGTTTCTCGTTCACTTATTTGGCAATATTAAATAGTCTTCTAGTCYAGTTTTCTTATTGTACCATACGTTCGACTCTAGCGTGTTTAAATTTGTGATCAGTTGATGAGGCAAATTATAGTGGTAAGCATAAAAGCATTAACATGGCTTTTGAAGATCTTTTTGTATTTAGTCTTTTTGGTCTATTCGTTATTCATGAGCCATCTACCAATAAGTTTTGATTGACGGATTTAGCTCTATTTCATGGAAAACGTATATTTCTCTTATCAAGTTGGTGAGTGGAGTTGGATAAATAAATGGATTGGCTGTGACATTGGCGGTGAAGTAGGTGCTGGCATGCAAAAACTGAATTGCACATTTAACATGCAAATTAAGTTGCACAGGAGGAGATTGTGGAACATCATTTGAGAATAAAATCATGTCTATGTGGTTTGAAGATGGAAATCAATTATGCATTAGGCCTGACCCTTGATAAAGTGTACTCATTGACGAACAAAACACAGGTAACTAAAAGAAAACATTGTGAACTACAATTGCTCCAGTGCCTTTACTTGTTTGGTGACCAATGCGGGATAAACTCACTAAAGCTAACCAAGAAAAGACTACTGTAAGTTCTGCTAAGCTATAGAAACAAAACCAGGTTGAAATTAGTCATAATATTACAAGAAATATGTCTAATCTAATAGGATCCTAGCAGAAGCTARGTTGTAATTATGGCTAGAACAGAACAAACTGAAATGAAGAGAATAAGAGAGAACTATTAGTCTGACCACCTGGAGGGATAACTGTATCAGTCAGACCTAGGACCTTAAGGAGTTGTACTTTAGGCTTTATTGCATCAGACAATCACATTTACAGGGAACATTTTCATAGACTCTTTTATCAATTAAATAAAAAGGGCATACATTATTGAATAGAGAGCACCTKAATTTATACACTCAAAGACCAACTCCTAAACTTATTAGGAATAGATTCATAGAAGGACATAATCCTACAATGATRTGGATTATCAAAGCAGCTGAACTTAAAATTATAAAACAATAACTAAAGACTAATCTAAAATTACTGAAATAACTTCACGGCTGAAAGACTCATAAATTATATTGACCTAAATATTTCTTAGCTATTGACTCATAACGTAGAATTTCCAATACCAAGGCTAGACTGTATGATCACTTCTGCAGTCATTGAAGCCTTTCACGATCTACTTCAGGACTTAGTTTGGTCAAATTTTGTCTGTSAACTTCACGAGAAGCATTTCTCTTTGGCAAGATAGGGGCACTTATCTCACACTCCATGTCAGTCCTCTCTCATTTCCTGCTTTTGCATACCTGTTTTGGATTTTTCTGTGAACTACCAGTCTTTCTTGACATCCATACTTAAGGATTACAAAAAATTTGGGTGTTTGATTTTGGTTGTATTTCTCTGTATAGATAAACATGGAGTTCCATCCCTTGTTCCTTGATAGGTTATTGAGCGTTCATTTGAAGTACATGCATGAATTACCAACCTCCTACACCAACCCCACCACTTCCCCCCCACACCCCTCCCACCAAAAAAAAAAAAAAAAAAAAAAAAAAAAGAAAGAAAAAGTGAAACAATAGTATCAAACCTTAGATTTCTATATCAAGGAGACCTTGAATAACTTTAAACTGGAGTTTGGCAAAAGGACATCTGAGAAGGAAGTTGAAGAAGGGACTTGCTTCAGTTNCCTACACCAACCCCACCACTTCCCCCCCACACCCAAACCAAAAAAAAAAAAAAAAAAGGGAAAACAAAGTAAAAGAAAAAGTGAAACAATACTTTCAAACCAAAGATTTCTATATCAAGGAGACCTTGAATAACTTTAAACTGGAGTTTGGCAAAAGGACATCTGAGAAGGAAGTTGAAGAAGGGACTTGCTTCAGTTCTTCTACCTTTCTATGTTAAAGTTGATTGGATTCGTTTGGAGTGACTCCTCAATGRTCTTTCTTTTGTAGTTTCCCTTTTTTCTTTTTTCTTCCTTCTTCTTTTGCCCCTCCTCCTGAGCTTCTTTTTTATTTCTATTGTTAACTTCTTTGGGTAATTTAAGATTGTCTTTGAGGCCACTTTTGATATCGTTCCGTAGGTTAGACTCTAGCATGTTAAAATTTCTTGAAGGAGATCAATTCATCAAGCAAATCATTGTGGTAACATGGTTTTTGATTAGATCTTTTGGAATTTAGGCGGTATGATCTATTTCATTTCTCTGGAACCATCTATACACATTTTTTGATAGACAGATTTGGCTTTATTTCATGGAAAATGTGTATATCTTCTATGAAGTTGATGAAATCTAGTTAGATAATCATATGGCTTGACTATTACATTGGCGGTGAAAAATGTGCTGGCATGTGATAACTGAATTGCAAATTTAGTACCCAAATTAAGTCACATATGAGGAGGTAGTGGAATATCATTTGTGCATAGCATACCACAGCCTTTTTAGCGAGTTTGGCCAATCAATCAATTCCTATATGATCTCAAGATGGAAATCTAACTACGCATTAAGGCTGATCCTTCATATAATTTACTCGTTGATGAAACATTGTGAACTGGAATTGCTCCAGCACCTTTGCTTGGTTTGGTGACTAATGCAGGACAAACTCACCAAAGCTGCCCAACGAAAAACTACATTAGATTATGTAAGCTATAGAAATGAAGCCACGCTGAAGGATATACATCTAATGGAGCGCAGAGAAGAATCTAATAGGATCTTAGTGGAACCTAGGTTATAATTATGGCCAGAACAAAGTAAATAAAGAGAATAAGAGAGAACTATTAGCCTCCCGCCAAGAGGGAGGGATAAACTGTCTGAGTCATACCTAGGACCTTAAGCCATTGCACCTTAGGCTTTATTGTGTCTTGCATCACACAACCACCGCATTTACCGACAATAGTCTTAGACTCTATTGATTAAATAAAAAAGGGCAATACACTATTGAACAGAGAGCATCTCTGTTTTATTCACTCAAAGACAACTTACCGGGACTAGACTCATAGAAGTATATAACACCCTAACCCTGTAATTACAACGACTCACAAAACAAATTGAATCATCTCAACTTATAATTTCTAAAACAATAACTAAAAACTCTGAAATTGCTGCAAATCTGAAATTACTGAAACACCTTGACCACAAAAAGACTCATGAACTGAATTCGACTGAATATCTCTTAGCTTTTGACTCATAAGTAGAATTTCCAATACTAAAGCTAGACTGTATAATCACTGCTGCAATCCTTGTAGCATTTTGCCATTTTACGTCATGACTTAGTTTGGTGAATTCTCGTCTGTCAACTTGGTCACGGAAGAAGCATTTCTTTTTGGCAACATAGGGGCACTTACCTCATTGTCCAGGTGCCTCACTCTTTTCCTGCTTTTGCCTCTCAAATCCTCAGATTCTCCCTGCTGTGAAGCATTGAAGTTAGGCAATCTGGACTCTCTCCCATCTTCATCTTGAGTCTTCAAACAGAAAGCCATTTCTCTCCGTTCAAGTTCTCTTTCTCTTGAAGCAAGTMGTTCATTCGCKGCCTCAAGAGCTTTCTGTTCAGCAAGGAGCTCCTCCTTCTGGGAAGCTAACAAATTTTCCTCCATATTGTTTCTCTCAGATTTTTCATCTACAAGCCTTTCTTTCTGAGAAATCTCATCAAATCTTGCAACAACAGATTTTCCAATGGCCTCAATTTTCCCCATTGCCAGTTCTGCCCTCTTGAAAWGCCCTTGTATCTTATCCTGTTGCTCATTCATCTTCTCTCCAAGGGCTTCAATGTCCTTCAGAATCAAATCCATTTCTTTCGTTTTCAGGTCCGCGTCTATGATACCCTTTTTGTGAATCTGCTGATGAACGGGGTTGACCTGCTCTTCCGAACTTTCAGTCCCTTCTCGAACAGTAATGGCTTGATGCATATTGAATCTTAGCTCACTGAGGGCTTCCCAGAAGCATTCGTACATTGATTCTAGGTTGAAGTCCTCTAATTCTGACATCTTCTCCCAAAAATCAATCACGTCTCTCTCTGTGTTTGTGCAAAGTTTGGTTGAGCGGTTCGTTAAAATTTCTTCTTGCAGAWGCCTTAATAAGTGAGAAATGATGTCGACAACGATGACATATCTAGAAATTTTTCATTTTAGGAATGCATATAATTACCTCTCTTATTAAAAGGTTTGGAGTGGCTTAAAGAGGAGGGTCCACCCTTTTTTTACGTTGTAGAATTCCATATGTACGTGTCAAGTTGCTACCACTAGGATTGGCCGCCGTTGACAGAATTTTTGGTCATTTTGTAGAGCTTTTTGTTTACCATGTATAAATATTGTGACATAGGGAAAAAAATGAATAAAATATAAAATTTGATGGGGGAAAAAAAAAAAAGTGAGCTAATAACTAAAAGAAAACAACACAATCCTTCAGAGATTTTGGAAAACCTTTGTGAAAAGCCAATCTATCCTTGTTCGGTGGATAGGGCTAKACATTTCAAGTTCATAATGTTTTTATGGGTCAGGGCCATGCTTTTAATTATAGAAATTTGGAGGCCTTAGGCGAAACTTATATAGAGAACTTGTCTTATGTAACTTATTACCTTTTTCTTCTCGCTGTTTGAGCTGCAAAATCATTTATTGTTCTTATAATCTAGATATCCTAGCATTTCACTCTTGGTAGATCATGTGGCTAATTTATCTAATCTATGCTTTAACATAGTTGACCTCAAATAACATTAAACGAACAAAATGCATTTCTCAGTTATTGAAGTATACTTGCAACTGGCATCAAGCTATGGGCAAGTCCTGCAAACGAGCTCATTTTTGCCTTTTTCGTCGAAGACATTGTTTGATCCAACAAACTTTTGGATGCCGCTTCCACCATTTTTAACATTGGACATTCATCGGAAATACACTATTCTACAGGGGAAGAAAAAGTTGCCTTACCACATCACCACRCTGCTCTAGGTGCCTATTTGACAAATAAAAAGTACGGTTGGCAGTTGTTCGTCAGAAGAGTCTAAATAACTAAAAGCTGTCTTAGACTGTTGCTAGTACTTTGATAGATGTTTATATAGATTCAGATGTAACACATATACCATTCGACATAATTCCATTAATTTGCAAGTAACTGATTTCTACTATTCTCTCTGGATGATGGGAAGGTTTCTGAATGGGTGGATGAAAACGAATGCTTTCTGTACTGCTCATCTCCTCTTGTTACTCTTGTATCCACTACCGTGTCAAACCACAATTATCTTTAAGAATAACTTGTATTAGCTTCATACTCTATAAAATGCATTCAGTTTATGGAGTAAATTATGTAAGTTCTTTTACTGGCGAAGTCAACAGTGTAGTCATTAGGTTTTTCCCAAACTATCTAATGTACAGCAAATGTTAGGATCTCATGCCAAATCTTTGGAAATTTTCCATATCTAAATGTTTCTTTTGGTGATACTGTGCCCTCATACATTCTTCCTTCTACTTTTCTTTATCGAGCTGTTCATTAATGTCATTGAGTACTCTCACATTCTTGTCCCTAAGAGCTCTGGACATCAAGACAGTTAAATATAAAAAGGAAATGTGTTATTTTATCATCTAACTGATTCTCTCTACCTTATGACCATATTTCAAACGCTATCTACTGCAACAAGCAGTCTCTTATGAGAGAATGGGAACAATCGAGGAAGACTAATATAGTTGTTACCCGCAAGACTGGAAGGAAATGTAAGCAGGCGTTGTAATGGTTTATTTTTGTTTCGCTGACTTGAATGTCATGAATAGGCACCCTACATAGAGATTTCTTCCTTCCTACGCTGATACACCAGTGACATCTGGATGATTCATCAGGAATAGGAATAAGCTGAAGGATGCAGGAGGTACACAGGTATCCTCTTTGCCTTATAATACTAGTAATAATGCTGCTGGGAATATCTGGAAAGGACACTCTATTGTTCTGAGTTGAAGTACCATAAAACAGCCACTTAAGCTTGAAAATGATTGCATGCTTGTAAGAAATGAAATCATTGTTTTTTGCGATCTGTTTGTGCATTTTCTTTCTATCTTTCACGGTCTTAGCTTCATATAAATAAGACTGGAGAATCACTATATAAGGTGTTATACGCTGGAAAATCGATATTATTAGTTGGTCATATTTCTATCTGCGATCAAGCCAGATGGTATTGCTGGTATGGAAAAAGAGGGAATTTGTTAATTTTTTATAGTTATTCTTGCTACTAGAAGAGAACAAAACCTTCAGTGTAATGAGACTCTATATGTTAGTGGACCTCAAATCACTGTTTGCTTAATCTCATAATTCCTACTTGAGGACCATCTGGTTTGCATTTTGTACATGCTGAATCTGTTATATAAGTCATCAGAGGACATATTTGGAGTAATAATATTGAGGGAATTGATTTGCATAGGTTTCACTGGGTCAAAGACAGTTATTGCCATTGGGCCTGGTATGATCAGAACATCACATTTGTTATGATACTTATTTTCTGTTTTATATATTTACAAGCATCCCCATAATTTAGGACCTTGATACGAGTCTTAAACCTTGAAATTTGAATATTGGGTATTGGTAAATTGATTTGGACAATGTGGTTCATTTACTGGCATCTCAATTGTATAATGTATTGTTAAATGTTGTTAGACGTAGTTTAAGGAACACTATTAGGTGCATTATTTATAAATTTGGATGGCCTCTGCCTTTTACGTTCTATTATTGACGTGTCTTGTATTTAGATATAAGTTGAAACTATCTATTAATTTCAAGGCACTGGTTTCYAATGCTTGCAGGGAATAAATTAGCAATGATTCAGTTACTGRAGAGCTGCCACTGCTATGATGCAGTCTTTTCATGAGATCTGATTGACATTCTTGATTCCCAGATTTCTATGCAATGGATACAAGGGAACTACTTATCCTTGTCCATCATGGAAAATGGAAATGGTGGCTGCAAATGATCGTATTATTAATCAAAATAGGTACTTTACTCTTAGCCAGCATTTCCTTCAATTAAATGTCAGAAGTTGTGAAATGCAAGGAAGTTGTTACAGATTCTTCTTCTTGACTTCCAGAATGGAAAAAAAATCTCAATGCTCTGCTCACTGTGTTCTGCAGATAGCTTAGGCAACTGAGGAGTTGATAGATGTTTAAATGGCACTGAAGCAATTCGGCCCTGCGGAAATGATTTGTGCAAGTACCATTTGCTATTAATCCTTTGCTTGTACCAAAGAATGACTTGTGAAGATCCACTATTTGATAACTGGTTTACAGAAGTGACCAGTGTCTTTGTTAGCAGACCAAGAAAATTACATGTTGTCTAGTTTMGGGTGTTATAATTTCAAATATTACCTCCTGTTTCCTTGAGAATGCACCTAAGTGAAAGAAACTTTTAAAGTGCAGTTACACAATGCACATAGCTTCCATTTATTAATTCTGAATAATTACAAATATCCATCCACCCCCCCCTCCCCCACCCCACTGCCCCACTGTTTTACACAGGCTCTTGGATCCTAATGGAGTAACTCAATTATTACTGCAATAAAAGGCAATCTTCTTTCTGTTCTTATCTTTGATCTTTCGTATATATATGTGGGGCAGAGTTACAGGTTTTTTTTCTTATTATTTAATGACCTTCAACATCAAGTAGTTACAAGTCATATGAGTTAGTAATTAATAGCATTAAAACCAATATAAATATGTAACTTCCTTTTCCTCTTTGAATAGAAATTAACTTTTATTTTACGTTTAAAAATTGATTCTCTCGGAATTGTATCCATTTGACTCTAAATTTTGCAATAAATGATCCCTATTGATTTAAAGCAAAAAAAGAAAAAGAAATTTGTTGCTAATATATATTACTCTAAGGTTCTTGAGTTTTCTCTTGGGTATACYTGGAATTTTAAGACAGRCCTTTTCTTTTATAGGAATTTCTCTAAATTTTACATTTTTATGAATAATTTATACTAATAATTCTGATCAATAACTATTTATATGAGATAAATTCTGAGCTTCTTCTTTTTCATTTTTCTATGGCAAATTTTGAAAGACATGGTACACATTAGAAGTTAAAACAAATTAAGTGATGTGATTTATTTTTTGTTTATAAAACGAAAAGAAGGAAAAAAAAAAAAAAAATCAACTTACCTTCGTGCTGTCAATTCCTCTGAACTCTGAAGCGCGCAAAACCCTAAACCCTGGACTCTTGTCCTGCAAACGGTATTGTTATCTCCGGACTCCAATGGCGACTCGCTATCGGTCTCTATCACGATCATCAATTAATTTTTTCAAATCCACCATTTTGAAGCCATCAATGAGCAGAACTGCGTCACCTTTACCTGCGTCTTCATTATTTCACATTCCCAGTAGCTCTTCTACAACAAGGACACTATCAAGGTAGTACCTTTGCAGATTAAACGTAGCCCTCTTATCGTAGTTCTTGGGGCAAGGTTAAATTTTTTATTTGCTAGTTTGAAGTTTAGGGAAATTTTATAAGATTGGTTTCCAATATCCTCCAAGAATATGGAATTTTCCTATGTTTGTTTTGAGTTCCAGTGAATTTTACTTAAGTTGGGCCTTCTATTCTCTTCTTCAAAGACGATTTTCCGTCGGACTGTTGAGACCAATTTTTGAACTGGATCCCTTTTTTGGATTGTTAAAGTTGATTTTAATGCATTTTCTAAAATGGTTCTCCTAGAGTTTTAATAGATTTTCACTTCCATTTTGAGTTTTGGCTTTACATTCTATTGTCATCTCTGTCGGACTCTTGGTTTTAATTATTTATTTTGAAGTTCAGGCCCTTCTCTCAGTTGGGTTCTCTACAGTCTATGCTGCCACTTTACTCAGCTGTCTCCTCTGCRCGGCTCACCTCGTGCCTTGGCTTAGACTCCAAGGGCTCCAGGTCGTTGTCTCAGGGTATGCTCTGCAGTGCCAATCCAGGGGTTTGATACTATTTCTAGTGTATCTGTAAGCAATTTTTTTTCTCTTGTTTCTGATTGATTTCATCATATATAACTTAGTTGGACCGTTGATTTTTCTTTTTCTTCTTATCTTTTTTCACACAGTCGAACATTAGTATAAACTTTGGAACAAATTTTCTGCCTTTCCTTTTAGTCAGTTGGAATTATGTTGGTTTTGCATCATTTATTGGTTTTCAGTTCATAAATGATTGGTTTTGCATCATCTGGATGTTTTATGGTCATGTTTATATCATACAAATTTATCTTTTATCCAATTTTGCATCACTATCTAACTATAGAATATGATTAATGAATTCAAACAGAATCTGTTCGAGGTGTTTAATTGTCAGAATACTAATACTCATTACATATTGGTGTAGATCAATTTATTTTTGTACTTTAAGTATAATTTTGTGTGCTTTGTGAGTTGGTGAAATACCAAAGATTGTTCTTGGTGAATGCTGGACGGGGTTATTTTGTGATATTCTGAAGGGAGTTTGGTAGGTTTGCTGGCTAAAGGAGGAAGAAATCAGATCTTGTTACAAATGTGATTGCTTGTGGGATTTTCTATAAAGTTTTCTTATAGTTTTGAYATTCGATCTATTTGCAAGCTTGGTTTATGGTTTGATTTATGTTAGGCTTGATGAAATAAGCTTGTAGGGATCAGAATAAGAGAAGTTCTAATTTTACTAAAAGGAGACTTTTTTGGGGGTTGTGAATGGTGTAGGTAATTGAATTATGTTTCCATGCAAAAGCTATCAATCATTAAGTGGAAAGGATAATCTCAATATGGTACACTAAATTTTTAAATAATATCTTTTGTATAGATGTATGTATACGGGAGGCAAATGAATATAGATGTATCTCTACATAAATACATATCTATTTCAACAATAAGTGCACATGTAGACGATTTGCATATTTCTACCCAAAAGAATAAGAGAACAGAGATATGATATGATGCTATTGACCCTCTCCCCATATTGTTTCCCAAAGAAGTGAGCCTTTTGCTTGTCTCTACGAATTTGTTAGGTAGATGTCATGTAAAGGTTAGTGTTGTGTGTTTTAGAGCTCGTCTCTAAGATATTTTTCTTATAGTAAAATGGGTATTGCTGATGCACCAGTTGGGGGTGCTACCATTTGTACAAATAGGTCAGTATATTTTTATATAATCATTTCAATCCTGTGAAGTACATCCATCGGTTAACCACTACTTCAAGGGAAAAAGGAAGGAGGAAAAAGTGAACACTACTTCCGGATGAAGGATTTCCATATCAAAAAGACCTTAAACAACATTAAACTGAAGAGTTTGAGAAAAGATCATCCGATGAAGAATCTGAATGAGGGGCATTCTTCATTTTTGCTACCTTTTAGTGTTAAAAGATTATTGGATTTATACGGGTGGAGTCTTAGATGGTCTTTCTTTTTAGTTTTTCCTGTTGTACTTCTCATATTCTTTGTTGTTTCTATTGTTTACTCATATGGGCAATAAATATCAAAAGGTCTTTGAGTCCTCTTTTGCTATCGTTCCATAGGTTAGACTCTAGTATGTTAAGATTTCTTGAACAGATCCATTCATGASGCAAATAATAGGGGTAAGTGTAAAAGCATTAACATGGCTTTTGATTAGATCTTTTGGTCTTTAGGCTTTATGATCTATTTCATTGTTCTTGAACTATACACAGTTTCTGACTGAGAATTGGGCTCCATTCATGGAAAATGTATATCTCTTCAGTGACTTGGTGGAATAGAGTTAGATAAATAAATGGCTTGGAATAACATTGGCAGTGAAGTAGGCGTTGAATGTGACAACCAAATTGCACACTTAGTTCCCAAGTTAAGTTTTACATGAGGAGATTTTGGAATTTTAATGAAGAATGGTTGCATTTAGGAGCGATCTTTCCGTATCCTGCAATTTGAAATTTCATAAGTGAAGCAGCACATAAAATCATAATAGCCTCTTTAACAAGTTTGGCCAATCAATCAATTGCAATGTGGTTTCTAGATGGAAATCCAACTATGCGTTAAGGCTGACCCTTCATAGAATGTACTTGCTGATGAAACAAACTGCTGGTAACTAAAAGAAACATTGTGAACTAGAATTGCTCCAGCACCATTAGCTGCCCAGAGAAAACCAGACCTAGGTTATAATTRTGGCTGGAACACAACAAAGTAAAATAAAGAGAATAAGTGAGAAATATTAGCCTCACCACCAAGAGGGAGGGATAAACTGTATGAGTCACACCTAGGACCTTAAGGGGTTGCACTTTAGGCTTTACTGCATCAGACAACAATATTTACAGAAAATATTCTGTAGACTCTTTATTGATTAAAGAAAAAAGGAATACATTATTGAATAGGGAGTACCTCTGTTTATACACTCAAAAGACCAACTACTAAACTTACCAGGACTTGACTCAGAAGGACATAACACCCTAAACCGATAATAGCAATTAGCAAGGGCTATAAAATCAATTGGAATATAATTTCTAAAACAATGACTAAAGACGCAGAAATTACTGCAAATCTAACATTTTTGAAATACCTTACATCACTAAAAGACTCATAATCTGAATTAAGCTAAATATATCTTAGCTATGGACTCGTAAAGTAGAATTTCCAATACTGAAGCTAGATGCAATTATTGGTGCAACGCTTGGAGCCTTTTGCATTCTACATCATGACTCAGTTTGGTGCATTCTTGTCTGTCAATTTGGTTTCACCAGAAGCATTCTTTGGCAAGCTAGGGGCAGTTACCTCATTCTCAATGTCGGTCCTCTCTCTTTTCCCACTTTTGCCTCTCAAATCCTCAGATTCTCCCTGCTTTGCTCTGGTAAGTAATCCAAACTCTCTCCCATCTTCCTCTTGAGTCTTCCAACACAAAACCATTTCCCTCAGTTCAAGTTGTCTTTCTCTTGAAGCAAGTAGCTCRTGTCTTGCCTCAAGAGCTTTCTGTTTAGCACGAAGTATCCTACTCCTGGGAAGCGAATCTTTTTTCCTCCAGCTTGTATCTCTCAGATTTTACCTCTACAGGCCTTTCTTTCTGAGAAATCTCATCAAATATTGCAACAAAAAATTTTCTAATGGCCTCAATTTTCGTTACTTCCAGTTTTATACGCTCCAGAAGCCTTTGTATCTTAACTTGTCTCTCATCAAGCATTTCTTTCTGAAAAATCTCTTCAAACATTGCGACAATAGATTTTCAAATAGCCTCAAATTCCCCCACTTCCAAATCTATCCTCTGTAGGAGCCCCTGTATGTTATCTTGTTGCTTATGCATCTTCTTTCAATGGACGCTAATGTCCTCCGGAATCAAATCAATTTCTTTCATTTTCAGTTCCATATAGAGCTATCAAAAACCTGCCACTTGGTGGGCCAACCCACCAAAAGTGCCTAGGTGGGGGCGGGCTAAGGAATCCTCAACCCAACCAAACCAAACCAAACCGGGTTGTGGGTTAGGTGGGCCAGCCCACCAAAATTTTTTAACAAATATTTCAAATTAAAAAACCTCTAAAAACTCCTAAAAAATATCTATAAAAGTTCCGAAACACCAAAACATTTAAATAATAAGCATAATCGACGATATCATAGTTCATTTAAATAACTATATTTAAAAGTGTCACCATATCATAGTCAATATATCATTCATTACATTCAATTAAATTGTTCAACAAAAATAATATAATGTTGTTTAAAATTCATCAATAATTAATACATATTAATATTAAACTTATATAAGAAATGGAATAAGATTTTATATATATGATTTGCGTAAGATGTATATTCAAATATTATAAGCTCTAGTTATAAATAAAGTTTAGACATTAATGAATAACCTTGTTTGATTGCAAAATAGGTCTATTTCAATAATATAATATATATCCTTATTTGTTAATAAAAGAAAGAAAAGGGAAATGAAATTAAATAACAAAAAATTAAAATTAAAAACATAAATGCAAATCCCAAATTTACTTTTTAATATTATTAATGAAATGTGGACAAACCATATGTAATTTAATTGTGTACCAAGAGTATAACTTTAAATATTGTATATTTTAAACTTTTATTTGATATACCTTAGATTCTATGTTGGAATCCACCACTTCTAACATAATATCCAAAACATCCATCACTTTTCTCTCACTGTTTTTGTGAAAAGTTTGGTCAAGTGATTCRGAGAAAATTTCTCCCTGCAGATGCTTTTATAAGCGAGAAATGATGTTGATACGGATGACATGACTAGGATTTTTCCATTCAGGTTAAGCTCATAATTACCTCCTCTTATTAAAAGATTGGAAGTGGTTTAACAAATAGGGGGTCCACCCTTTTTTAACCTTCCAAGTAGAAATCCCTCAAATGCGTCAAGTTGTTGCTACTATGATTTGCTGCCATTTATATAATTTTTTGTCATTTGAGAACTTTTTGTTTACTATTTACAGAGTTTGTTAAAATATATCTTATCAATACATGTCAACTTGTTACCTCTAGGATTTGCTGCCATTTATAGAATTTTTGGTCAATTTGTAGAACTTTTTGTTTACTGTGTATTGAGTTTGTTTTAAATATATTCCATCAGTACGTGTCAAGTTATTAACAGTGGGATGCACCYCTGTTTATATAATTTTTGGTTATTTTGCAAAACTTTGTGCTCGATACGTATAGAGTTTTCAACGCAACTCCATATCCATCTATCCAGGGCATTACAACCGAAACCACAATCCCAAATTTATGGTGATCCGATGACRCAAGAAACCTGCCAGTTTGGAGCAAAATCTAGAACRGGGCAATTATCTCAAGAACACTCGTTGATAGGTTTTTRGGTTAAGGCTGGTACAGATTCTAATTTGGAGCTTAAAAGGGTTCAATGGGTCTTTGAATAGCTAATGTTGCTAAAAGCTATTGCAGCTAAAAGGAGTTCTTGTAGATAACTTATATACTTTCGAGGAGTTATTATAGCTAAAAGAGTCCTAAGAGCCATATGACAACAGCTCTTATTCTCTTCTTAGTATTTCCTTTTGATAGAGTTTGTTCTTAAGGGAAATACTCTTTCAGGGCTTGCCCTCCCATGAACTGAACACAAAAGGAATCATGCAAGTGAGGGCCAAAGCTTCTTCTTTGGTCCAACCCCCCCTTCCTGACATATATGTTTCTGTAAAGCTTTTATTCCCTCTTCTATCCTTTCTATGGATAGATTTGATTAAATGGCTGGATTGTAAGGGTAATAGGGATTGGGAATAAAAAYACAAACAAGAGGAACAAGTAGTACAGGGGTTGGAATATGAATTGGATCAATCAAACTTATTGCCCTGCCGGTGCTTGAGGCAGCCTTTTCAAAAATATCTCTTAATCTGGTTGCAGTGAGGAAGCCATTAACATTCATTTCACACAAAAGCTGCTCCTGTTTCCAGTTACAKGTTCCATTTGTGTAAATAAAGAAAATTGCAATTGAAAATACATACCACTAGTAGAAGTTTTTTGCATTGAATGAGATCCATTTGAAATGTTGGAATCCATACCTGCATTTGGATCTCAATGGGAGTCATCCCATTGCTCCATTATGATGTTAATATTCTTTTTGCATTTGCAATCAACTCAAAGACGGGATACTTCCTTAGCTACCTATGTAAATTGTATAATTTGCTTTCATGGTTTTGGTGAATGGGGGCCTGATAACATGTGTTCCTATGGTACAACAATGCTTGCCTAGCTTCTAGGAAAGCAGAAGGTTTTTGCTGAATTTTTTGTTCATTCTTCCCCTTTTTCCCCCCCCCCCCCCCCCCTTCTCTCTCATGTTTTGGACTTCAACTTTTTACTGCAAGATTTCTTTCAASGTTAAATATATTGAAATTATATTTCTTCTTGCTTACATGTTTCTCATGTTGTTCAGAACTAGGTCTGAGTGTTCCTCGATAACACAGAGATGCCAAAAATAGAGAAGCAATTCGCTTTATGAGAATGTGATGACTCTACTGAAGAATACATTTCCATTCATCTCCATTTTCTTTTTCATAAAACAGTTTTGTAGAATACCTACATGAGTGTTACTTATGAATCTCTCAAATTATTCTTCATTTTGACTCCATTTTCAGACCTCTCTATCGGACTTTCCATACATTCTTATTGAATTCATGGAGTAATAATATCATAGTATGATATGAAATTGCTGATTTCTAAAGCACTGGACGAAGGACACAGTTATAGCTAGTTGCTTTTCATTCCCTCCAGCAGATGTCAGTATTCTGGGTTCCCCCTGTTTCCCTTTCATGTACTGTAAGAGCATTAAACATTTTGTTGCATCTGTGAGCAGTGAACTCTAGTGAGTCTATCTGTCTTACCCCCCTACAAGGGGAGATGGAGTACAATATTTTGCAAATATTGTGCCACATGGCAGGGCTAACAACTCCAAGAAGCAGCCAAGTGCTATTGAATTTTGTAGTATATCAACGTGAAGTGCACGTGAGGAAGTGGAAAGCTTGAGGATAGTGTTAACATGTCTCCCATCCCTTTGAATTGATCCTTGGCCCCTGCAATCCTTGTCTCCTTGATATCACTTCACTTCCTTGTTGGCCCGTCTTCCACATTTCCCTTCTTTTGGCTATCCGCATATTTAAGCGGATATAGGTAACTCCATCGACAATGTAATAATCCTTGAATTCTATCGATTAAAGATACACCTAATGCACCTGTTTTAAGGAGGTAGCCAATGCCTTCTAAGGTGAAATTCTGCATTTGCATTCGGAGGGGTTGTGATGTTCATGCCATCTGTACAATGCTACAAATTCTGTTGTTCAAATGACCGGTTCATCWTAAATTCACATTTCAATTAATAAATAGATATCATTTACACAAAATGATTTCTTTTTAGTTTAATTTAAATGTCAGGATTTTGGAGGATATTACGATTATTTTTATTTAAATATTATATAATTATATTTAATGTGCGGATTTAGTCCCTTCTATATGTAGATAATGTTGTTAAACCCGACACTTTGGTGCAGTTGGTCAACGAACAATTAAGTTAGATTAAGGTTTCGTGTTTGATATTTATTTTTAGCATCATCTTGGAATCAAAGCTCTTTTTGTGTAATTCGAGTTGAATTTGAAATTTATTAGTCCGGGGATATTGGGTCGGAAGAAATAAATAATAATAATAATCATTTATTCAAGGATGATCCTTTCAAGTAATTTACATTTATTCAATATAAAACTATATAAAAATAAAAAAAATTATTGGTATCTTAATTTCTTTACTTTTTTTCTTTACTAAGAAAAAATTAAATACATTAGACCTTAAAATTAAGGTAAGGTCCATTCAAGATGAGAAACAAAAAGGGCAAATTCCCTTGGTGGCAAAACCACCTTTTCAATGAATGACAAGGTGCCAATCTTCACGATTTTCTTGGTAAATTTTATATTGGTGGCTACTTTTTGCTACTTTATTCTTGGCTTCTCCTATGCTTCTATAGGTAAAACTAACCCATACCACTAATGTTGCATCTCCTTCAAATATGTCTCAAAGTATTATAGAAACTTTATAATATAATCCTAAACATTTATACACCTCGAAAATCTATTTTCATTTAATATTGTATAAAAGAGCAATACATTTTGTTAAAATTATATTAGAAGCAAAAAATATTTGAAATCAAGTTCGAAATTCGAATCGAATTAGAGAAGCTTGAATTAAAACTCAAACTCGAATTTCATTAGGTGATAGATATATTCAGATTAAATTTAAATACTTACAATGCGATTAAATTTGATTTGTATATCTCGTAAGCATTGCTTGCTAGGAGAGTATAAGAAATTACTTGTCATTTTCGAGTTTTGAATATTGTAACATACTTCTCATTTACTATATCAAATATGCTTTAATTAATATAATAAAAAATATATGATAAAAAATGAAAGTATATTAATTAAACCTTGGATAATAAAAGTATTATTTCGTGATATATTACATATTTAGACAGGCAAAGTAAATCAGACCAGAGAAAATGAATATAGAAAAGTCGAAATATAAAAGAGGAAAGTGTCAACAATCCAAAGAGGAAGTGGCTGTGAGAGGGAGACAAGCTCTTTACACTGAACATGGAAATATCCTCATGCATGGGAGCCCATATTTTCAAAATAATATTTTTTTTATAGTTATTGGGATTATACATACAATCATTTTTTTATATTTTTTTATTTAAGTCACTTATGGTCCACTGAGTGGTACTCTGAGTTTTTGAACTCCTATCAATTTCGTTGAGTGACGTTGAAGATATACATTTAATAATATAATATAGTAGATTCTGATTTTTATTATTTTTTATTTTTATATTAATCTTAATGATTCTTGAATAAGCAACCAAAAAAAAAAGGTTTTTGCTTTTTATATTTTCAGTGTCTCCCCCATGGGTTGCGCTGCTCACGTGCCATGCCATTGTTCTCATCCTTTTTCTGGGACGGTGGGAGGTCCTGTGTGCTGCCCTCAGCAAGAAATGGGAACCCTTTTCTGAAATTAATGGAAATCAAGAAATATCTACAAAAAATTAAAAAAAAATCATGAATTGTGAAATTCTTTTTTGACTTTTTTTTATCTTTTAGATTTTAAACAAAGTCATTTCACGAAACAAAAGTAGAATGAGAAAATATATTATTTTGCTCTTAATATTATAAAATCTCATTTAAAATTTTATTTTTGTATATTTATTAAGGGAAGGCTGAAGTGAATCCAGCTTGATATAGTAATTTTGCTATATGAGGTAGTGGATCTTTCTCTCTTTTTTCTTTTTCTTTTTCTTTTTCTTTTCCTTTGGAGATTAAGACTGGAAATAATTATGCATTTTTTTAAACCACTCAATATTTGGGACTATTTAGCTCTATGCTCTGATTTTTCAAATAGCAAATATTCATATAGGGATAAAATTTTCTCAATGTTATTTGCTTCGTTCATAAGATTTGAACTCAAGACTTCACTTAAAATTACCGAGTCTCTTACCAATGATCATTAATAATTCATATTGAGCATTTACTTGGCTTTTAATTTAATAAATTCTTTTATAAAAATAAAAATCTTAAAGAAAATAAGTCACCTTGATCTATAAATAATTATATTTGTGGACTACTTTTATGCTTTCAAAGTCCTAGGTTTTAACATATACATAAATAAATTTGATTCTTATAATAATTTATTAAAAATTTCTCTAGAATTCTCTTTTCTTTTCTTTAATTACAATGCTTTCTATTATTTTCCTCTTTTAGAAGAAGCAGACTTTGTTCACCAATAATTGTCATCTAAAGTGGGAACAAATAAGTAAATATAGAAAGCAACAAAAACAAAAGACTTGAAATAAAGAAAAAGAGGTCATGTGATCACTGTTAATTTGCAGAGCAAGTAATTAATTTAAAAAAAAATTAATGCCAGCCAACCAACTTCTTCTGCTACTTTATTTATTTTAATTAAATAATTAGAAATGACGACATCAGAGATTAAAAGAAGCATCGAGCAACCAATTGTAGCAGTGGACATRTACTGGTTATTTCAGATARTTTTGAAATTAAAGAATACTTTAATTAATTAAATCTCATGTCATCAGAGGAAAGAGAGAATCATATATTAGCTTCCTTCAATTAAGATTCTACGTACAACCTTTGGATCACCAATGCCTAGGATCGCACATATTCAATACTAGAAGTGCCCATTTTTTTAGGATAACCATACAACACTCCCTTTACTCTTCTCTTTTTCTTTTCTTTTTACTTCTCACAAATCATAAATTCACGCAGCAAAGAAAAAGATTAGGATTCAAATTTTAGAGTACAGAAATAAATGAATTCATCTCGAGAAAAGTAAATTATCGAATTGAATTAGATCACGTGATATTCTCATCTTATGAAACTAATTCAGATTGAGTTTGAGTTGCATACGACTCTTTCTTGCACAAATGTCTGACCTAGAAGTCCTTCATGGTTGCATTCTTGACTTTGCTTTGGTTTRGTAACTCAGATTTTTTAGTGGCCTCAAGTTGCTGGTTACGGATTTAATGTTCATCAAGTGCATATAATAACATGACCCTCACCTGGTAGTCTAACTAATTCGAAACCTGTCCAGATCATATCCGCAGAACCTAACTCTTATTCGAATGAATGTTTTATGCATAACTCTTTTAAAATGGCACAACAAACAAGAATCAAATTTAAAACGTCATTTTGCTTTATAGTTTACTTATCAACTATTATAAGTTATTAAGTTAATTCTTTATTTTTCCTTTATAAATGTAAAAGTACATAACTACTTTTTATTATTCTTTGGTGCAAGGTTTTCTTGGTTTATTTATTTATTTTTCTTTTGGGCCGAGGGGGGGGGGGGGGTGGAGGGATTGGAGGATTATCACATGGGGTTGTGCATGAAAGTAGCAAGCTAAGAACTGAGCTCTAGCTTTGATTATAGTAATTTTTAAGTGTGTCTCTTTCTCGAGGATCAAACAGTGGGTGGTGTAATTGAATTCCGTGCAAAAAGATATGCTAACAAACACAATATTAGGGATTTCGGGGAGAAGGCCGTAGCAGAAAACGATGTAAAATACCATGCCTTGCTTCTAACATTCTCTGTTAATTTTCCTTTCCTTAAATTCACCCACCAGACTACATTCATCTCTTCTTCTTCGCTGAAATTCATGTTTCTGTCCAAACACCCAGAATCATCCCCCTCCCCCAACCCTGCATAACCAACCAGACTGCAGAACAGGACACAWATAGTTTTTCTATACATAAACATTCGATGAATTATTCTCGATCTTTTCAAAATGACATAGAACAATAATAAGTGTATCTAATAATTCTAAAAGCTTTGAAGAATGATATGAATTTTTATTTAGAATTAAGTAGGAAATGGTCCCTTTTCTTTTTGGGGTTGGGGGAGAGGGTTGAAGAAGGTGATATGGGCAAGGATTGTTGTAGGTTTGAAATGGTTCGGTCAAACATGTAATGGCGTGCAGTGGAGTTAGGAGTTCATTGACTATATATGAAGAAATTACAGTAGAAAGGACATCCTTACCACGTTATTGTGACATGCAAGGCACATTCAAAACCTTATTTGAAGCCACAAAACATGTTATCTCTATACTCATGACCAAGGTCACGCCAATCTGGTTCCAAATATTATCGAATCGGTCTTAATTTCTTGTAGCTGGAACAAGAATTTGGTCTGCTTTTCCCTTTATTAAGATTCGAGTTTGATCTTTGATAGCTTCTGGAACTGATCGCGGATAGAGTAGATGTAGTTTTACTTCAAGAAATCATTATAGGCATGATGAAGGAAATTGATGTTCTAATAAAACTTCAAAATTAAGATGAAAATGGAAATTTGGTCCAAATGATTTCCCAAGTTTAGGCAAATAAAACTAGAAGGACGCTAGACTATAGAGCCTACAGCCTCGAACTCTCCACTGCCCTCTTTCTTCTTTATCCAATATCGAAAAAATGTTCAAACAAAAGCTACAAAATTCATTAAGTTAGGAAACTTTAATTAACCCTAGCCAAATCAATTAGATAAAATTAGAGAAAACCCTCTAAACTTGGAATATGGCTTCGACCGAACATCCTACGTTGCTAGGGCCTATCGATCATTATATCAGTTGTCGAAAATCCGGCCCGATATGTTGATGAATCAGGTAATCATCCCCGTTTGATACGTCAAACATCATGTTTTGATGAAGAAACTGTTGCTGGTGCTGCTGAGCTCTTAACATCTCCTTTTGTCTTCTAAGCTCGAGGACTTTGCGATGTGAATTTGAATGCTTAGTGAGGACAAAAGTCGGGCTTGCAGCGGGCCGGTATTCAGGAACAAGCCTGCCAGACTTATACCTGACCCCACAAGCATTACAGAGCGTTTTCGGGCCCATGGGTCCGGTCCTCCACTGTGGAGTCTTATCTGTGGCGCAATGAAGGCATTTCCTGCCTTCACCATTTGCCATGCTAGCAGTTTCAGAAGCTTCCTTCTTTTTGGGCGTCGCCTTAACTGTCTTCTTGCCTGAACTGGTGGTAATGTCAGACTCAGAAGACGATGACACAGTCGGCGTTGTGGTGACGGTAGTTGTCGTGGCCGGGGAGGGCGAGACGACGAGGAGGCGGGATGTCCAGTTGCACGGAGCCGCCCGTGAACGTTTACTACGTGCCTTAGCAGGAACTGCCATTTCTGGACGAAACATAGGAGTGGCAGTGGCTCGGTTAGGTTCCGGCTGGAATTCTTGAGTTTCTGATGATGGTTCATTGTTTCGGGCCTTCATTCCTGATATCAGCTGCAACTTCTGCAAGTCCTCACTTGAAAATGATTCTTCAACAAAATTCGATAGCCATTCTAGCTCAGCCAAATCATCATACTGTCAAAAAGAACAGAAATTAATTTCATTGTTAACATGAAGAATTTCATATACATTTCTTTTTTTTTCGGGTTTTCTTGAATCATCATCAATCGTTTGTTTTATGCAATTATGAACTCCATGCTTGGTTAGGTGGAAAATTAATTACCACAAAGAAAGAGTGAATTTTGAAATTCCCATTTGGTGTGAAAACAAAAGCAAATTCAACCTGGTCCATAAAGCTCAAAACTTTGATTTCTGATTTCTTTTCCCCATTTCCTTCTCAGCTACCAAACAGGAAAAAGAACATGTTTCTGTTTCTAGAAGAAAACAAAAGCGATTGAAAACAAAATTCTTTTGGCATATTAACGTACTAAAGTGTTAGAGCTAGACATCAAGAAGGTGTCCATATAGCCGTAGTCATGACAGAGAAAATATATTCAAGAATAGCGTAAAAAACTACCACACACAAATTACATTGAATCATCACACAACGAATGTCTTCATAATATTGCATGAGTGCAATTACCGGCACGCAGAGCTCGCTGGAGAATTGGGCATCAGAGAAATTCCGGCAGCCGATATTGCCAGGGAAATGGGGCTCGGTACTACCAGAGAATGAGGAGTTGCATGAGGTGTCGACGACAGTGGCAGTGGAAGAGTCCGTGGAGGTCCCGGTGATGGTGGTGTCTAACCCACTCTCAGCTACCATTCCATCATCATTTGTAAAGTCTAGGAGGTCATCAATGATGAAATGGTCGACATTTTTCGCGTCAGAGAGGCGCTTTTCCGGAGTGAATTGGGAATTGTAGTATCCTCCTTGAAAGAATTCTGGGTTCTCCATTGAATTCTTGTTCGAGAACAACAGGGTTCAGAAAATTATGAGAGTTCAAAGAGAAAGAGAAGTGTTTATGTGTGTAGTTTTCTATGTGTTTTTGGAGAGAGAGAGAGAGCGTGTTGAGAAGCGAAGTTTTGGAGGAGAGAGAGAGGTGGAGGAGGAAGAGAAGGAGAGGGTTTATTTGCGTTTGAAGGGGACAGGCGGACAGCTAAAAAATTGGAATTTGACGAGGAGAAAATATGGCTTTAAAAAAAAGTTGATATTTCATGAATTTAAAGTACAAATAAAGTATCTTTAGCCATGAGAAAATCTTATTATTGAATTTACCATTTCACCCTCGGCCACGAAATGAAGCCATTTACAATTTGGAAATAAAATGAGGCATTTGGTCATGGGGTCTTACGATCATRACTTTCATTTGGTATTGGTGGACAACACGTGAGGGTTTGTTGCTAGAATGAATGAATCGGAATGGTCTTTACTTAAGAACTAGGTCATCTYTCCTGCAACTAACTTTTCATTTCAGCAGAATTCGACCTGCGAAAACTTCTCATTGGGACCATARAGTAGGACCAAAGTTCCTTGAATCATTTAACAATTATGCACTTTAATCATAAGATTTTAATTTCTTTCATTTGAATATATAAATCTCGAAAAAATATTCAACCTGAATTCTATTTCGACCTATTTAATGTTCAATTTTATTTGTAATATAATACAAATTCAGGAGTTCAATCTTATATATACTATTATACATTTGCTAAATATATTTGTAACTTATGAAAAACTTTATGCATAAATTCAAAGCAACAAGAACATACTACAGGGGTTAAATAGTAAATTTAGTTAACTACATTTGGATAATTAAGGAATTAATTAAAGGAAATATATTGTCAAATTTAACCCCCTTAGGAACCGATCTAGCAGGTTTGTCGCTGCGACTCGTGCATTAGTGTCCAAGTTAACAGCGCGATTCCTCTGCTTTTATATTTTTTCATCGGGACTCGCGCTTGTTTAATAGAAATTTTAAAGAAATATCTGGTTTTTTATCACTATTTTATTTAATTAATTATTTCCCCTATTCTAATTATTTTAATTCAGACCTATCCCATTAGTAAGCACGACGGTTACAGCTAGGCTTGAAGAAATCTAACGGCTGAAAAGTCCTGTAAACGTGTTTGCTTGTAATGTCCCCCCTTGTGGTTTCGGTTTTCTTTCACTTTTTAACCGCCGGTATCGCCACGTAGGACAGTAAACGATTATGCAGTAAATATCGTGGCTGGAGACACGTGTCAGTTTCCACATGATAACGAGGTCAGGTGGGTCCTGTTACTAATCCCTATGTACAAGACTAGATAAAGTGCCTCTGCTGTCATTTATTGACGTGTTGAATTCGACTGTTTGGAAACTGCAAAAAGTAAAATCGAGAATACCTTGTAGAAGAGTCTTATCTTATTCAGTGCAGCGTACAAATGAAGTGTATATATAATCAATTTTTAAAATAAATTTAAAAGAATTTGAAGAATTAAAATGCGACAGAGATTACATATATTAATATTATAGAATAATGTGGTAATATAAAGTAATCAGAACATTTCTAATTGATGATATGACTTAAAGTTTCATTATTGAGAATATTTCTTTAATATAGATTTCGTCAAGTTTATTAAAAGTCATTAGTAGTTTTCTATGGTTCAAAAGAAAAATAAAAATGATCAGTTATTTTTGCATGTTGATGTAATAATTCATTGCTCCGAGAAAAGGAAAAAAAAAATATATATAATATATATATACTATATATATGATATATATATATATGTTGTGTGTGTGATTAAAAAATAACAAGTAAAATTCTTTATAGTTTGTGTCAATTAAAAATAAAAATATATTTATAAATAGGAATAACGAGTAATAGAATAACGAGTAATGCACATGATAGAAGTTTATAATGGATTTAAATAATTACGAAAATAATATTTATGATTATAAATTTATTAAAAAATTAAATWCTAAAATTTGTAATGACAAATTATTATCGAGTTAAAGTTCACTGTTTACTAGATAAATAAAGATCTTAAATTCTATTCTTATTTTGATTTTTCTATGAACAGGCATAAGTTTATAAGGAAGTTAATTAGTAGAAAAGTAATAAAGAAATAAAAAATCTACAAGTGCTTTTATTTTACTTATATAGGTAAATAAAGAGCCCGATTTCATGCAGCCCCACAAATGATTAATCTATAGTTTAATATATCAAGTTAATAATAATGATTAAATAGTTAATTTTAAAAGCTTCAAATATAAACTTAGTTCATTGGATAAAGAAATTCTTGAACCGATAAATGATATTTCTTAGAAGAATTAATTTGATGCTTGAATTAAAAGGAAAGACTGCAAAAGAACACAAGTACCTGAATCAAGTGTTGCTTGGATGGTGGTTTTACATACACAAAGTTTTTGGACAATTTCGATTGCCTTTTGTTTTTTTGTGTCCTAATATTTCCACTTTTTCTGAGAAAAAGAAAAAGAATTTTTTTTTTAAAAAAAGGGGTATTGGGTCCAAATTGCACGTGACAGAGGTCGAAGCCGTGTCAGCTGAGCATGTGAGTGCTTTGGCTCGTGTCAAAAGCCACAACTGGCGGTGGTCAATGCAACGTGGCGAGAATCTGAGTGGGAGTTGTTTTGTTCTTTGATGCTTACATCCGTCCATTGAGTACTATAGTGTGCTTGCTGCAGTAAGGCTACGGCAACGTGAGCGCACGTGCCGCCCCGGCCACGTGAGTATGGAGCCAAGTAGTAATGCAATAATGCAGCGCACCTCTGCTTCTTATCGTGACAAGTCACGTGCCTTTCGACGCTCTATTTTCACTTTTCGAATTTTTTTCGAATTTAACTCAACTGTAACTACTAATAAGCTAGCGTATTAATAAATTTTTGAGGTGATAAAAATAAAATTAATCCACTCCATAGTTTCAGATAATTGAAAAAATACACGATTAAAATCAATTTTCAACCTCAAATTGTTATGGCGTCTTACAAGAGAGTTATAAACTCGTAATCCTTTATTAAATAAATTAGTTATAACTTAATTAAAAATATATTTTCAGAATGATATCCATTCGTGTTGGGACTTTGAAGCTTAACATTATTTAAATCAAAATTTTGAACTTAAATCTCGTGCAATAATGTCAGATAGAGCTTTGCTTTCTTTTTTTATCATTATAATTCGATCTCAAAGTAATCGAGGATGTTATGAGAGTCGAGCCTATTTTGTAATTCAATCGAACACTTACAGCTAAATGAATCAATATTTTATTAAATTAAAATCATTTGATAATTCAATTTTCATAATATCTTAATAAATTAAGTGTTTCTTAATTTCTTCTAGAAATTTTATGTGATATCCTCACTTAACGGATTAGATTACCAAATTCCATAGTTTAAACGTAAATGTGTAAAGTAAAATTCATTTATAGGGTTCCTAAATTCCAGTACTTTCTAAATTTCAAATTTTTATTTTTTAAGACTTTAGACTTGAAGCTTTAATTTTATTAAATGGGCCTCGAATTTGACAATTATAGCAAAAAAAAATTTATTCTTTTTATTAATTTTCTCAACATTTTTGGAGAAATTCAACAAAAAGTTAAGGAATGACTAGGAAATGTTTCTTCTAAATTTAAAAAAAGAAAAAAAAATAACTTCTACTCCCTTTTTCTCTCTATTGACTATCTCTGAACAGAACATTATGTAATTGTTAAACTAATAATTTAACAATTAAGTACTTCGTTTAGTATTCATAATGCTTAAAAACAATTACGAAATTCCATCTTCCTACAGAAGAATCAAAAAGAAAAGAAGCATGCTAATGAGGTGTTGGTAACAAAGGTTATCAAGACCGTTAATATAATAATTTAATGATAGAATACCTAATTTATAATTTATGAATGTATTTTGATAATAAATTTCAGAATTAAAGAAATYAAATATGTATATACATCATATTTTTTAAAAAATATGTAATTAAAATTGTATGAGAAAATTACCAATTCTGTATGAGATATTCAGGGTGATGTGAGGACTACGCTTTAGCCGAATGAAGAAATAGATGGATCATATTCACTAATTTTAATACCGTCCTTAAATTAAAAAAAATAAAAGAAAGGAAAAGAGAAAGACTATCTACTTTAACTAGCCCAACATAGCCCATTGATTTTTCAATTCACCCTGGCTTCCCMATGTATGCTGGACTGAAGCCCAAACTCATGTATCCTAATAATCGAGAAAATATTTGGGCCTCAATTGATGGGAATCCGTCATAAGCCCATCTTTAGGATTTCACATTTCATCCAGCTCAGAGGCCAGAAAGGCAAAGGCAGCCAAGACTGAGATTACAACATCACAGAGAGAGACGATCAAAGGAAAACACTTGTAATTAAGAACGAAGATAGATTCTTTTTTTTTGGTTTTTTTTTTTGAATTTCTGTGATCGCTGAATCAGAGGAAGCTAAAGCAATGTCGAATTCGAAGAACAATAGCGTAGAGAGAGATGGAGATCTTGTGGATTTTGCAGTGAGAATATGGAATAAAACTATGTCGGAGCCGTACTATGTTTTCCACTTCTTAGTTTTCTTCTCTTACATTCCCATTCGCTGCGCCGCTTCCTATGTCCTCTCGCCTTCTCGTGCCTCCTTTCTCCTTCACCGGGTGCATATTCATTCGTTTTTCTCTGTATTTGCATATAATGGAAAATAGCTGGGATTGGAATTTTACAGGGGTTGTTGTTTGTTGGACAGGAAATTCAAGCGGCTGTCACATTTTGTGTTTTAACTGCTATAAAGGTGTGATATTTTTTAATTTCTATTTATAGTGGATGTATGTGTTGTTTTAGTTGAACTAGTTTCAGTGATAGAAATAGAACATAAAAACATCTTGGTTTATACAATCTCTCTATTAACGTATTCTAAATTTAAATTTAAGCCCTTTTTCTTGGTTTGTTTAGGTAGCTTGAGTTTAGATTCTTGTTTGAGAATTTGAGATGCTCGATCAAATTGAGTGGGTGAAATTATGGTTATTTGGTTGCATCTCCTTATAACTGTTCTCTAAGTATTGCTTCTTCTTTTTTTCTCCCTCTTTTTCCTTCTTTAAGCAAAAGAAAAAGAATCACCGACAGAATCTTTTCAACAAGAGTGGAGGGAGGGGGGTGTTGTGGAAGGATGAAATTGAAGTGGCAGAGAAAAGGGCAGGATGTGGAGGCAAAGTGGGTTTGGGGAAGCACCCTGGCAGTGGGAGGTGGAAGAGCTATTTGGTGCATAGGCGATAAAAATATTCATTCATTTTCTGGGGGAAAAGAAGTGTTACTGATGCTATTTTTCTTTTCTCTGTTTTCTTTTTTGGTTTATTGTTTTTGGAAACAAAAAACTCGACATGTTTAACTGCAGAAGATCATGGGAGTAGAAAACTGTTTTAGAAAAATGCAAATGGACCCAGAATAGTATACTCAGTTGGGTTGGAAAACTAAAATTTCTGGTCATCATTTATTTCAGATGAATGAGATAACTTGTATACCTGATTTCATATGGTTAATTCCTTTTTACTCCAATTTTTCTTATCATGTAAAATGTTGAGACTCCCAAGCAATTACTGRATTGAGTCCTTCTCGAAATGTAAATGCTTCTAAAAATTATAGAAGGGAGTAAATTTTCATTGTATTGATTCTTCAACTTTACTAAATGAAAATTCGTCTGAGATTCCAAATAAACCATTAAGTTAGTAATTGGTTCTGAGTTTTGTGCCACCAATAATTCCGTTTATAATATTAAAAGGGACGGGAATTCCCATAACTGAAATTAGATATTTTCTTTTTTTACGATTTTGTAAGCCTTGTTGGCACATGAAGTTTGGAAGGAACATGATATATGCATGAAAACCTGTACCGTGGATGAGTATCGAGGTAGCCTAGCTGATAATTTTCGTCTTGGTCATATTAGGTTTGTGTATATAATCAAAGATTGTTGGGGTGGATGAACTGCATCAATTATTCACATTTCTTGTTTGTCTTTCCATTTTGCAGGCAGTCAGAGAAGAAACTTGGGAGGCCTTTATTGGAAACATGCTATTTTTTGCTAAGGTGATATTTGTTCCCACTTCTTACAGATCCTATTATACTTTTGATGATTCTCGAAGACTGTAAGTAGATATATGAGCTTGAACTTTTGTCTTGAAGCACATAAATGACTAGACCTAAGCAACTTCTGCCAATTCATGAAGAAAATATAACTAGCTTGGGAACATCTGACTTAGCACCATTTGTACATGCTTAGCTTTCTCTAGTTGKCCCTGCAAATTGATTCAGCACCAACATCGCCTGCACCTTTCAATCTATACCATGATTCAATGTCAGAATGGATAGGAAGCTTTTTGGGTACTGAATGTAATTTTATGGCTGAAACATGAAAAAATTGACGGACTATTGGGTTAAAGGATGTGTGGTGAACAACTGCAGCTTTGGGGCATCAACATTCAAGAGTACAAAGATTGAAGAGCTTCGGGGCTCATACTTGGTCTGTTATATAGTGCTCCTAGAAAGATACTTCGGTTCACTTAGCTACACAGAACAGAACAGTGGAAACATTGTATATGATGTTGGATTTTCAGAATTGGTACATTCTACATTTCYACATTTAGATATTAGCTTGTGCCTGATGATGGAGACAAAAAAGGRAAACAAGGAACAGGAGGACGAGAAAAGGTCCAGGCCTTAGACCTAAGGCTTTAGTGGCTTCTCAGAATAGGAAGTAAACGAGACTGCAAAATCTCCAGACAGACGTCGTGAAAATTTGTTGTCCATGAATGATAAGTATAAGATGGAGACTAAATGCTAGTATGACCACTTCCACATAGGAACCCGCAGAACTTGGTTCATATTTGACATGTAGGATCAATTTCCATAAATATTTGAATGCTTAACCTAAGCTTCCAAATGTATTTCAAGATATGTAAGGAAGCTACAATAAAAATACTTCTCATCCATTTCCTGATGTTCTAAAAGAAAAGGCGGTATCATTGAACTTAACCTAAAATTTATCAAAATTTATCTGTTCCTGGACCCAGTATATTAAATATTCTTCTATGAAGACTAAACCTGTGTATCGCTGCATGTCGAAATGATTGCAAAAGAGAAGCTTTATGGTGGGTGGGTCTTAACTTGTTGGCAATCAATAAGGCGCAATGCAATAATAAGAAGTCACGTGGAATAAAAAATTGCCAAATCACATGTTTAGCAATAAGTATCTAGTTGGTGTTTATCATGTGGTGATTTGGCATTTTTGTTCAACGTGGCTTTTTGTCATTGGGTTGTGTATAACTTGTCGGATGCCAACAAGTTAAGACCCACCCACCATAAACCTTCTCATTGCAAAACTAGGCTCATGAGTTGAGTATCTTTAGCCTGAAATTGCTTGTTGCCTCGGAAATATCAAAAACCTATCAACAAGGGTAGAAAAAGAAGGTTGGCTCATTGTATACCTTATAAGATTTAAAATTCAACAAGTTGCTTTTATAAGCATATTCTTTAATGCCATATATATTGAAGACTTGGTGCCAATTTAAATGTGAACAATAAATTTGACATTTCAATGATTCTGGAGGCACATGAAAAATTATAAATATGATGTAAATATTRACTTGTGTTATGGACGAGTTAAACAATGCAAAAGTATTACAGGGTTCCAAGATCATTCTTTTAGTAGGATTTAAGATCAGTTATTATATCATGAATCTGGTTCTGTTCTGATGGTTTTTTGATATCAATGCAACAATTATATGACTCCTTCATACTGATAGCATTTCTTTAAGAAGAAAAAGAATAATGAAAACTCTGACTGAGGTCAATATTTGCTTTTTCAGATATTCCTTGTCGCCATTGCTTTAGTCCTGGATTATCACTTGGCTCCTTGGTACACATTGGCTTTCTTAGGTAGGTATTATAATTTGAATGAAGCTGGTTACTCTGGAGAGTCATCATGAAAGATCTTGTTTATGGTTTTTCATTTTGCAAGCTAGTTCACTAATTTTTAATTTTTCTTTGAGATAAAGTTTCTCTTTTAATGAAGAGTAGATGCTTGTTTAATCTTCTCTCAACTCTAGATAATGGACCGACAGTCTTTATGGCTTTGCTGTCACCTTATAGTTAAAGTGGCCACAATAACGAACTTATATGTTTCCAAGTTATTCAGCTACTTATGAGATTGCTAATATTATACTTGCATGATAAGCAGAATGGCTATGTAAGTTATCCTAAAGCKCTTTTTTGTTTTTATTTTATTTTTTTTGACTTGCTTTGCAGTTATATACTTCTCGACACAGCAACCTCCTTGTGAAATACTAGGTACAAATGAATACTCTGTTACACTATCATGCCGTGTGTTTTCCTTCTAATCCAAGCATTAAGCAGGCATTCTTTTTGAGTTTGAGCTCGTTTTTCTATGTTCATTCAACTTGAGCTTACTTTAGCTCCTCCTTTGATTATCTTTTATCACCTGATTTGTCCAGGTTCATTAAATCAATTAACTCCATTGCAGTTGGAGACTTTGCTTACTGAAGGCAACACATCAAGATTTTGGCTGGTTGGTCTTGTAGACTTGTTCTCAGTTCATTGACTAATTGCTGAATTCTTTGGGATAGAATGCTTTTATGCCTTCGTTTTTTCATATGCAATTGGTGGCAAGACTTATCTATCATTTTGGAAATGCTTAATCAAAAATACGTCTTCAAGACATGTTTTCACTTCCCATGGACCTTTGGTTTTCTTTGACAGAACACTTGTCTATGGATTCTTTGTCCTAATAGAAATAAAAAAATAAACCCTTGTTTTGCTATCTTTAGCAGTTGGAAATTTAAGTATGTTGCTGGATCATTTTGGATGTTAGCTTCTAATATACAGTATCCTCCGAAAATTCATTTGGAAATATCTTTTAACATACTTAGATGCCCTTTAAAATGGCTTTATCTTCCTTTTCGTGAATTCCATTATTACTTTATTAGTCAACTGGCTATAAAATTGTTCAATATGTTGGTTATTTGGAGAAAAAATGTATTAATTTTCAAATTCGCAACATCACAAAATATGTTTATGTTGATATTCTAGGGAAGACATAAATAGGAGACTTGGTCAACTATTCTGGTATGAGAATGGCTCTCTTTGTATGAGTCATAAATGGTCCTTGTTCTTTTGTATAACAGGGGTCCTTTAATGAGTTTAAATTACTTCCCGGATCATTTCTCTTGCACTTTATTTCTTTACTTCCCTTTTTCTGCGCTGCTACCGATTATCTCTGTCTGCTAGTGCAGTTCGGAGAAGAGGGGGGAGGAGTTATGACCACAGTTCTTGAGATTGGTGTTCTCCCTACTTACAATTGTTGACGTGACATCTTTTCTGGAGCTTGGTTCTTCTGAGCAACCTACACTCAGGCTGTGTCGACATAGTATCAGTCTTTATATGAAGGAATTTATAGTTCTTCTATTAGCTTATAACCTTCTACAGGTTTCTTTTTTGCTTTTTAAAATAAAAAATTGTTCAAACTGGATCTGAAATGAATCAAAAGAATTCTATATGTAGGAATTTACAGTTCTAAAGATATTGGTCTAACCAATTTCTTCTAAGCTGTAAATTCAATATATTTTGAACTGATTTGGATAATGAACAAAAAAATAAATAGTGTTTCAAAATCTGGTCAGGTAGCATGAATTTTTTTAATCAATGAAATGAAAGGATGACTGGTTTGGCACTGGTTTTATGATTCTTGACCAAATTGATCTTGGATATGATCCCTACATGGTCCTCCAAACTGTTCCCAGTTCCATCAGCCAAAGCTTTGATGGAGATTGGAGGCACTTCCCTAAAACTAATCTGCTTCTACCAATTTGTACAATGATCTAAAAGCTTTTCACGAATTGGACTATACCAGACAGAAATTCCCTAGACTAAGCATCTTTTGGATTAAGAATCTATCCTGACAGTGTTATCCTTGTTTGGTTTATGTTAGATAATTTACTGGATTGAAAAGAAACTCTCAGACTGAATTGCATTATGCAAGTAGCCACCAAGAATATTTGACAAGGCTCAGAAAGTTTAGCTAGGTTGCTTTACATTACTGTCAATGTAACCTAAGATTTAATTCAAATCAGTTCACTTTATAGGAAAAATGATCCCACCTTCCCCCTTTGGGGATTATTCATCCGACTCTGCAGGATAACTCATTTTAATGAGAAAATTTATCCCAAGCAAAAATGTAAATTCCAAGTAAAAGGATTAATAATCCAGACCTTCAAGATCGTGCACCATTCCTCCAATCAAACAAGCCCTAAGGTCCATGAACTGTTTTACTTTAATTTTCAGATTGTCCAACTATACTATAAGATTTGGGCAGGCTAATATTTCTGATTGTATTTTAGGATTGGCCTTGGCATGGGCAATATTTGAATATGGGATTGATTAAAATCCTTGTTAGATTTCAATTTTCTATCTGCATGAATAAATCAATAACTAAATCAAACTTGTAGAGAAGATAACTTTGACCATCTATCTTTAATACCCTTCCGTCAAGATTTTCTTTTGTTCCTCTGAGTTGCTAATGATATCAACCTTCGCAGGTCGAGTTTCGTGCTCTGTCCACATCCTCATGTGTAAGCATCAGCTCCTTCTTCCCGGAACTCTCAATCACGTGAGTGTTTTTCTCTTTCCATAAATACGAGTTAAAAGACTTTGGGCACCCATTAAGCATTTATTCAAGAGGTGCTCTATGTTTGCCAGACACCTCTCAAATGCTCAAGATATTCTGCCTGTGGAATTATTTCATGAATTAGAATGTATATCAAACCATGGAAGTACCTATCATGATATGCATAAAGATGAACATCTGCTTTCAGCAGCAATTACAAAGTTGAAGGAGTTATGTTGGTTATCAGCTAAAGAAAAATGTATGACATGCATATTGAGATAAAGTGAGTGCAGACATGATCTGACACATATCGATAGATTAGATTCTGTGTTTATGTTGTTCTCATGTGTATTTTGTGTTGATTGTATGACATATGCACTTCCGATACATATACACTTCTCGCTGTCTCACACAAATATAGACAGAGAGAGATAGAGGAAGTAGGGATGAAACTTAGTATATTTGTGTGTGTAGTATTGAGAACCTAACTTTGCAAATGATGTCTTCAAAACTCCGACTGGAACTTAGTGACTGTCATGGGTATCCTTAAATGAACATCTTTGTATGATACATAGTATTTTTACAATTTCTTTTTATGGGAAGCAAATGCTATGTTGGGATCAGAATTTTAGGTGTACTTGATTTTAATGGACATATATGAAATCTTGTAGGATGGATCAACTCCTTATAACATATCCTTTTCACCTGAATTAATGCTCTCTATTAATGATTAGGATATCTGTTTGATTTTGGTATTTCTGTAAACAGATATTCGAACCAAAATTTGTCTTTTGSTATAGTTGATCTTGGACTCTTTCCAAATGCAGCTGAAAAGTTTGGAATCCCGCTTGGTAGGAACCAAGTTCTTCGCTTTCGCAAGTGTTATGGCATCCTTGGCTTTTACTGTGCAGCTTATTTTGTGTTTTTCATTTAATCTACGAGAGCATGTACTTATTGTTCAAACACTTTTATACTAATAAAAGTAAAGGTATTTCAAATTTAGTTTCATATGTTTCCTTGATAACTGAATTGTTGTTTTTGGCAATTGACACAGTGAGCCTAAACGAACTACCAACTTATAGACTATTTGAGAATGGGACAGAGGTATCTCGTCTTCCAGAGGTGGATTTTGAGCCAAAAGTTTTCTCTGCTCCCCTGACAAAGGTAATCTTTTGYTTGTTTGCTGCTTCTTGTTAAGAGTACAATCTAGGTGAACATTCGTTCTTTTTCATGTTAAGTTATTCATTTCCAACGTAAAAAGTAGGTGCTTAGCTATTTTTTGACATCACTTGCTGCTGGTAATTCGGTTGTTTGCCTGTGGTCATTTACAAAATGAGAATAGAATGGAAGAATAAGATTTAGAAGTTAAGTTGTTACCATCCTTCCATTATGCTCTATGCTATCTTARGTAAAGGAACTGCAATTTTGGGAGTAATTCCAATCTCACCCCAAATTCAAATCTCCTGTCAATTTTGAGTGCAAAATCTGTTCAAAAGAAAATTAAAGTATTAAGGTGGTAAAAACAAGAACGAGAGACACAGAAGTCAATATCCTTTGGTTTGTCATCTTAACCCTTGTTTTATATGGTTGGTTGAAGATTAGGCATGCTCAGTTGTCTTTTCATACAATAATAGGAATATAGGTAAAACTGTCTTGCTTAACCTCCTTGTTTTAATTTACCCAGATACTTGGCTTTGAAGTCTTATTACTTGTATTGTGCTTGCAAAAAATGCTGAGAGCATCTTACTAAGTCTAGGTTGAATGTTCCATAATGTGGAAATAACCGCATTTTTTCCAGCATGAGTACGGGGCTTCTGCATATGGTTTCGCAGATAGAAGTGTGGGCTTGTTGGCTCAATTTAATAACTTACATCTTTCTTTGTCATGGCAGTAAATTGAATGAGAGACTGCCTATGATACTTATACACTTGTCGTGATGGGGCTTGTAGTCTCAAATGCTATAGCTGCATTGGTATCCTGTTAGCACTCTCGTCCTGCCACTATCCTTTCAACTTAGCGTGAACAGTTTAGCAAGTCAGAAATCCTTTGACCGACCCAGATTCTTGACTGCTTCAGTGTATGGACTAGTCCAATCCTGATTACCTGGGTAAGTAACCAGATAATAGAGATGGATATATAATTGGCAGTRTATATACATGTCAATAACGACAAATAACAATTAATTATACCTATTGAGCTACTTTGGATCAGAGTGATATTTCTATCATCAAGTTGAGATATAGCGTTTGGTGCTATCTGGGTAATCAACCAACTAATAGAGATGGATGTATAACTGGCCACAAATATATGTCAGCAATGACAAATAACAATTAATAAATGCCTATAGAGTTACTTTGGGACAGTTATTTTTCTATCCTCACTTTGCGCAATAGCATTTGGTGCTTCTTGTTGTTTTCTTTATTGTCTTTTTGGAGCTAGCTCATAATCATTTCTGTTCTTTTACATGATCACCTGTCATGCCTGGGAAATTTCAGTTCATTATGTGCAAATATGTGATCTGGCTTAATGCAGTTATTTGACGTTTTGTTACCATCTTCATTGGTCATTATGACCATCCTTTTTCATGAACTGCAGAAAGCTCTTTGCAAGCATTTTGAGCTTGACAGGCTGCTCCTCGATTATGTGAATGGTAAATAGGTTAGTACATTAGCTCCCTACTAATCTGGATTTATTCCTTTTGTGAATTTTTGTTTAGTTTGAGTTCGATTTTATTTTGGCATTTTTCATGGTGCTTTGAGGTTTTGCACGTACCTAGAATGTCCACAGGACTTCAACTTGTTATATGTGTATTCGTTGCAGCATACTTGGTGAAGCCTACATCTTATGAAACCATACCTTGGGGGAGGCAGACATTAAAATGATTAGATTGATTAGTTCCTTTGATCAAATTTTGACTGAAAGGGAAACTCCTTTCTGTGCCACATTCGCTATCATTTCTTTTGTTTACTAGTGAAACAAAAAGGTCCTCCTTTTCTTTTTCCCTATAAATCAAATTACATGAAAAATAGAGCAATTAATGTTTCTAGTGATTTACAACTTTTTCCTCTCACGAGTCTTTACTTACTAGAAGCAGCTACCCGTATCAAGCTTCTCACCATTCACAAGATATTGTCTAATCAATACTCATTTCCTATGTTTTTGATTGATAAAGTAATTTAACATTTAAAGTTGAATCAATTATTAGATTAAGWCTTAATGATATAATTTGAAATGTCTTAAATCATTTTATTAGTCTTCAAGTGATAAGATCTTGATCTAACATTTATCACTTAATAGGTTTAATAAGTTTGGTTAGGTGACAAACTTAGTCCTATTCATTTTTATTCTCTCAATCTATGTTTTTTTTTTCTCTAAACTATTGATTAATGTAAATTTAACTAAATACAATATCCAAGATTTGCTAAATACCTTCTTATTTGCATGATTTCTCAAACTTTATAARTAGTAGAGAAATAAATCCAAAAATAGTAAAAAACTCTAAAAAGTATGTTATACATGTATGACTGTAAAATTACGTATAATAATCACATTAGTWGAGCTTATAAATTAAACAGGTTTACAAAATTTGCAACGGATTTGTATATTTACTYGACAAAACTTGAGTATACAAATCGTATTATGATTTACTTAAGAGATTTAACCAATCTCAATAATAAAAGAAAAAATTACCAAATGAATTGGTAACGGTAAAAATAACTCATAGAGACCATGAACATAGGCAAAGCTGTCAGACGGTCCAATTTACAGCGGGTCAGGAGGTCCATCAATAACCCACTATTAGGCAGGCTTACGCGGACGGACCTGTCAAAATTGTGAGTTAGGAAAATTTTAAGTTATGGTAGATTGTGGATTAGATAGGTCACCTCATTAAAAATTTAAAAGAAAWATTATTGAAGTAATCACCATAATTGCCGTACCATAATTTATGTTAACATATCATTTTGCATTTAATCAAATAGTTTCGCAAAGTAATTAAACTTAAAAGAAGCTAAATAAATTTTATGGAATTAATAAATAATGCTATAACCATTTTTTATGTTTTAAGTTATTTGAAACAAAGTTTATAAAATTAAATAGATAATATAATTTTTAACATTTAACAAAATAATTCAAAAAAAGAATTTAGGTGACTTTTCTTGGATTGACAAATGGGTTAGCCCGTGCTAAACCACGGCCCGCTTAAGTCGATCCGAGTAAGCTCGCCCCTGCTAAACCACGGCAWGTCTAATCCATTATAATCGCTCTAAAAGGCAGAAAATGTGAGATTTAGGTGTGGGGCCAAACATATGTTAAGGGAAAAGGAGGGCGAGATTTGCGTCGGAAATTAGAAAATGTAGGAAATTACTAAGGTAAAATGCCGCCGCCGAATATTCCTCCTCCTAAATTAATAAAAATAGCTATAGTACGATAAGCTTGCACCTCGGCCTGCGGGCCCCTGGAGACACCTCCGATAGGCAGAGCTTCTCTGCTTTCGCGCCGCTCTTGTGGGCTCCTTGTAATCCCTGTCGGCTCACGCTTTGGCCGGCCCATTCCCAGCATTCTTTCCATGCTCCCACTATCCTATATTACTCGAGGCTAGGCCCACCGTATGTTCGCTCGTATGTCCACCGTATGTAAATCTTGCATTGCATCATGACTCATATTTGGCCATGCATTACCGTTACTTTAACCCCTTCAAATYTATTTCTTTTAATTTGAAGAAATCAATTGCATAATTCTTATGCCAAGTGCAATTAATATGATAATTCAATAGTCAAATATTTTATTTAATTTTATTGTATCTGGATTAATATAAATCTAGGCTATTTCAAGAAAAAAAATTAATGTTTCTTCGAGGATTATAAAATAAAAAAATTATAACCTTTTTTAAATATAATTGATGCACTCGAAATAGTCAATATAAAATTTCTTTCCTTTCTTTTTTCTTGGGTGAAAGTGGGAAGAGTAGTTGACTAGTTGATTGAGACTTCAAGACCTTTTGTSAAGAGCGGCACGTGGCAAAAGCGACTATTTGTGCGGCAAAAGCAGTGATACAAAAAATTGGTACAACTGGGTGGATGGTMAGCACTGCTCTGTAGCATGTGTTATAAAGTTGCGCCTGTTTTCACGCGTGCGGCCGCGGCTACCAAACAGGGACCACACGAAGATACGGCCTGCTCACGTCAGTCTCACGCCAGACAAGATTTAAAATATTTTAATTAAGYCTAACAAAAACGGTCGTTATAAATTTCAGTACCCATGAAGTTTGATTTAATACTATTGGACCCCTCAAATTTTATGAGATTAATTGACACATCGTATTAGATAATACATCTTGATCCGACTATCTTATCTCTTAATGTATTAAAGGGGGGAAAAAAAAGTACTTGTATCCCTTAAGTGAGAATTGAACACGTACTTTACTTTGACTTTAATTATCTACTCACCAACTGTTTCATATTATTCTTCATTTATATCAAAATAAGTGATTGAAAGGTCTGCATGAAAATTTCATAAACCTATTTTGATTCATCCCTTCGCTCCGAACACGAGGAAAAGGGTGAAAAAAAAAAAAGAAGAATATTTTTCTAGGTGTTAGCAAAAAGTGACATTTTGGATGTTTTTGACTAAATTAAGTTGACAGGGTCTTGAATTGCCAACACCACATTTTAGGGTTAAGGGTCTCAAAACCCTAAACCTAATCTGGGATTGACTTCCAAGAACATGTGCATATGATGGTGATATTTTTACTGCTCAATACAGAGAAAAAGCAGCTTTTGCCTTATCTTTTAAGTTAAAACATTCCAATATGACCTAACCAGAGACCATTTTTGAATTGAAAACGCGCTTTTAAGTCTATTTTTGAGGGCTTTGGAAGTGATAAAATCAAATCCCACTAAAATTGGTCTGCCATTAACGCGTTTTAAAACCAATTAACTCCAAGCAAAATCAACATTCTTCAAAGTCTGATTTTGTAAGTGGTGAATTCCGAAGAAGACCCGTGGATGATTAGATCGACCGGGTTGACCCGGTAAATCATWTTGCGGTCTAGAAAAAACAAAGCAAATGGTGGGTGGAGTATTTGGATTTTGCACCAACAATATTAGAGAAAGTAGCAAAAATGTTAAGACTTGAAGAAGAGGGTCTGTTCAAAGTAAGATCAACTCTCATTTTCATCTTGGTTAGAATTTTCTTTTTTCCTTTTTCTCGAATGCCTCGGTATTTAAAATATTTGGTTATGACTATTTCAATTTTGCATCAAGAGAAACCCAATAAAAGAGATAAAGATCTCATAACATTATTTGCTTCATTCACAAGTTTCGAATTTGACACCTTACTTATTCTTAGTCCGTGATTATAAAAACTTGAGATGCTATGCATTTGAACTCACTTAACCATGCATTTTRTCCCTTTTGAAAATCGTAACAAAATAAGAATGAATTATATTCTTATGTACGATCAAACTATTACAAAGTATGTTTTACCATAATTTTATTGCATGTAATATGTGAAAATCAAGTCTATCCGAGTATTTTTTTTTTTCCTCCAACAAATCGTAAATGTATTAATAATTACTACAAATTTAAAATATAATAATGGGCATGTTTGTCATAAGATATTGTGATTGCTCTTCAAATTAAACAGACAAAATAGACAAGAATTTGTAATGATGAACACTTAAGCCACACTCTTCCTTAAAATGTCAACTTACACTTTAGCTTTAGTAGCTTTATAATTAGTGAAAAAGTTCGGCCATTAGGTACAAACAAGCTATAAAGATTACTTTTTCTCAAGAACGTTATCTAATTCCACTCTTTTGAAYCAAGAAAGTAATTCATTTATTATTATTATATTTTACCAGATAATAAGTTCAAGTTTGTACTAAAAAAATAAAGAAGAAAGAAAGAAAAATCATCCCAACATATTCGCTCCGATTACTTTAAGGGATTTATAAAGGGAATAAAATTCTTTCAATTTAAAACATTTATAAGATTCGAACTCAAAATTTTATTAAAGAAATATCAAATCCCTTATCGCGGACACGAAGGGTTATTTGTAGTTCTCCCTCCTTTTGGACAAATGATGATGCTAATTTACAAAAAATGGAATGGACTTTTCCCTTAAAACTCTGTGAATTGARTAGTGTTGGAAGCATGTCAACTTGGAGATGACACAAGAAAGGGAAAAGGAATCTGGGAAAATGTTTTTGACCTACTAATGATGCCCCGTTACTTGAAAATGACGCACATAAAATCTATTTAGTATGAAATTTACTAATTTTTTTAAAAAAATTATTTGCTTTTGTTTCTTTTCAATTGATATATTAAGAAAAGAAAGATGAAAATTAAATTCGAAATCAATCTTTGAAAGGTATTTTTAGAAGGTAAAATGACGCACATATTAGAAGGYAAAATGTATTAGTATATAAATATTATTTTCATAAAAATAATCAATTAAAAGTTACTAAACTCTAGAATAATTTTTATTTTCTTCGAACTCATTGTGAGATTTTAATAAGAAAAAAAAAAAGAAGCAAGCAACGTAAAATTATAGCATGTGTCATTTTGACATTAGGATGCAAGGATGATGATGATGATGATGATGACGACAGCATACGAAATCGAGGGGCGCATGCAGAACATGTTGATTATCCTGTCCTCTCCTTCTTTTCTTTCTATTTCACCCCAAGCAACCTTTTTTCCTCTTTTTAAACAAAAAGGATATTATTTCTGATTTTTTTTCCCATTTTCAACGTACGCATGACATGTGTCTCCTGTCCAAATGCCCCCCCTGACATTGTCTTTCCAATTTTGCCCCTATTGTTTCTTATTATTATTATGATTATTTGAATAATAGTAAGAATTCATACACATATATATATAAGATTTATTACGCAATAATGACTTTTGTCGGGAAATGTTTTATTAAAGAATTTGATTTGTAACTTTCTTTTAACGTAATATTACCAGTGAAAATAGTTTTAATTTTAATAATTTCTTCATTGAACTGTTACAAATTGTTATAATATTTAATATTAACGTGAAGAAGAGGAATTGGAGGTAAAAAATTTGGTTGGATATTTTGATGTGAAGGGCATTTTGGTACAAGAAAGGAAAAGACATGGGCAAGAAGCTTGCAAAAGGCGCAACAAGAGTCCAGAAAGTGCCATCTGCTTTTTCTTTCTGTCCCTATACATTTGTTCTCATTTTGTGATGTGAGTTTCTGTTAATACAGACAGAATAGGAAGACAATATAGCACTGCTCACTACTTATTGCTTACAGAGGCAGAGGTAGAGGTACTGCTACTGCTGCTTGCTTTCCTTGCTACTAAGCTGCTGTTACGTCACTTTTCACCCCCAAAGAACCCAACTCAAAAACATTGAGTTKWATTGTGCAAATGTACAGTTGTGTGTGAAAGAAAGCAAGGCTTACAAAGAAATACACAAAAGCTAAAGGAGAAACGGCACAATCACAATATAGAAAGCAACAACACAATAATATATCCAAAGATGGTCTCCACTCTTCACTTCTTGTGTCTGATCCTCTTCTTCATCATTGCTCTCAAACAAGTTTGCACATTAGTCTCTTATTTTCATTTTCGTCATCCCCACAGTTCTTGCACATAGATGCATGCTTGATTCTTTTGTATGTTATCTTTTGTGTGGAGATAAGGTCTGAAAATCTTGAAGGATTATCGTTTTTGGGTGCAGAATATTGTTTCAATTTGAAGTGGTGGTGGTGGCGGCGGCTAAGTTTTGGTATTTAGGGGCGGGAGACGGCGTTTTGGGATTGTAATAGGGAGGTCAATTGAGCGATCTGATGAAGGAAGATCTGGGTTTTGTGCTTGATGCTGCGTGGTTGTGAAGGACGATAGCGTTTTTTCTGGGGTTCATAAAACACTAGGTAAATCATGTCCCCTTTCTTCCACTCCGTGTGGTTGCATGTGTTCTTCTGTTTGTATTCGTATGTATGTGTCTTAGTTTCTGTACAATCGTTTATACTATATATTTCTTAAAATGTTTGTCTCTGGGTTTTCGTCTTCGAGAATTCTAGAAGATATAAACCTTCAGACACTAACTTCTACCACTTAACCATTCTTGAGCATACACGCACCAGGCTCAATATATATATATATATATTTCTTTCTTGTGTACCAAAATCGATGTGTTTGTTTGTCTTCCTACACATATAACTATGTCTGTTCATCACTAAAGAAATGTGGACAGTGATGGGTTTGTGGGGAAATAGTGATCTGAGTTCTGAAGTTTCCGACTTTAGTAAGTATTGAGAGCCTACAAGTGTCAGTGGATAAGGAGAAGTGCGTTTGTTTGATTGCAGAAATTGCCAGATTGAGTTAGTGCTTTTTAACTTATCTTCATTGTCTGTAAAAGAAAAGGTTTCTTACTTGCTAGTTTCTTTCAATTACTTCAAGGTTAATTTGGATTTGCTTTTCAATTTTTCCATATGTGGCGCTCTGAAATTTTAGGCAATAGAGTAATTTTCCTTTTTAGTCATAAACCATAAAAGGATTGAGATTAATATTTTAGGAAAAATAATAAAGGATCTGCAACTAATGTTTTAGCGAAGGTTATAAAATAGTGATTTGTTGGTTATCGGTTTGGCAATTTGAGTTTGAATGGATTTTGATTCTGAAGTGATGATGGCGGTGACTTCGGCATGCAAAGATGCTGCTAGCAAGATGGCGATGGATAATGGGAAGTATGTTAGGTACACGCCTGAGCAGGTTGAGGCTTTGGAGAGATTATACCATGAATGCCCGAAACCTAGTTCGCTTCGTCGACAGCAACTTATACGAGAATGTCCTATACTCTCAAACATTGAGCCAAAGCAGATCAAAGTTTGGTTTCAGAACAGAAGGTACTTTCTTGATATTGAATTTAATTTTTTGGAATTTTGTAGGATCCTAATTCTTGAACATAAGTTTGAACTCTATTCATTTTCTTGCAGATGTAGAGAGAAGCAGCGTAAAGAGGCATCACGCCTTCAAGCTGTGAATAGAAAATTAACGGCCATGAATAAGCTGTTGATGGAGGAGAATGATCGGCTGCAGAAACAGGTTTCGCAGTTGGTGTATGAGAACAGCTACTTCCGCCAACAGACCCAAAATGTATGATTTATTCATAATTTTTCATTTCCATTTTCATTTCTGCCTTAGTTCTTTCGTGATCTTCTTCGTACCTCTGCCATGGCGAATTGTTTATTACGTTCCCTTTTCCGTGAAACATACAATTCTTTGCCAGAATATTGTATTATTTGGGTCTCTTAAATGGACATTTATTTATGAAATCAGATTTTCATGGTTGCAGGCAACCCTTGCCACCACAGACAATAGTTGCGAATCGGTGGTAACAAGTGGTCAGCCCCATTTGACTCCTCAACATCCACCAAGAGATGCAAGTCCCGCAGGGTTAGTGGAGAACGTTTCTTGTTCTTTCTGCCGATTTGCATGGTCATTAAAATCTTCTTCTTTAGATTAATTTCTAAAACCAATCTAATTATGCTGTGGTTTTTCTAGACTTTTGTCCATTGCAGAGGAGACTTTAACAGAGTTTCTACCAAAGGCCACTGGAACTGCTGTAGAGTGGGTCCAAATGCCTGGGATGAAGGTCAGTAAACCTTTATTTACATCCAGATGTGATCTATGGGCATACTATTCAGATCTAACTAATATAATAAGCATGCTATGGTCTGTTTGACTTATATAACCAGAGTGCTTTTTAAGTAAAATTCACAAAAGATTATTAGGAGAAAAGGAGGGAATTAGTTTAAAAGTGCCTTTCTCTATCTCATTAGGACAAACTGAGAGTTACATTTTTTCCTTAGGAACAAACTGAGAGTCATTCTCTGTAAGTKACACTTAGAGCCTGATATCCAATATCGATTTCTGTTGTCTTGTTTCTTTGGGGGTGGATGGGAGGAATTACTTATATAAGGCCCCTCGTAGAGATGAGGTGTATTCTTAAGGAAAAGGAAATGTCAAACACAGTAGTTCCTTGTGTTTCTTTTTACTGTACTTGAGCAACTAATAGTCTTTTTACAAAAATTGAGTTCTCAACGGTGCTTTGTACTGTGACATTGTTGCTTCTCCTAGTAGTGTATTTCTCCTCGTTTGCTTCTGWTCKTTTGTCCGTCATCTTACAAAGCTCATTTGTCTTTCTGCAGCCTGGTCCGGATTCCATTGGAATCATTGCTATTTCTCATGGTTGCACTGGTGTAGCATCACGTGCATGTGGTCTTGTGGGTTTGGAACCTACAAGAGTAAGTCTTTGCAAAAATAGTTTCACAGGTGCATATTGTTTCAAGTTGAATTTGAATAATATTAATTGTTAATGGTGATCCAGGTTGCTGAAATCCTTAAAGATCGACCTTCGTGGTTTCGTGATTGTCGAACTGTGGACATCCTTAATGCCATGTCTACTGGGAATGGTGGAACCATAGAGTTGATCTATATGCAGGTCAGCCTTTATTATTATGAACACTATGATTCCTTTTTTTTTTTTTTTTTTTTTCCCTCCCTTCCATTTTGGTGGATATCGTGATCTGTTTTTTTAGTGAGTTGCATAACAGACGTGGGTCCTTTTCTTGATTTAGCTCTATGCCCCGACTACTTTGGCACCAGCTCGTGACTTCTGGTTACTGCGCTATACATCTGTTATGGAGGATGGCAGCCTTGTAGTACGTGCCGGTTAACTTTTTTATGGCTAGTGCATTCAAATTAGATTTTTAATTTTTAATTTTTTATTAAATATCTATTTGGTAACTATGTTGTGCTTTAGGTCTGCGAAAGATCGCTGAACAACATTCAGAATGGTCCTGCTATGCCACCAGTTCATCATTTTGTGAGAGCTGAAATGCTGCCAAGTGGATACTTGATTAGACCTTGTGAAGGAGGTGGCTCAATAATCCATATAGTTGATCACTTGGATTTAGAGGTATTGTGTTGAGTATCAGAAATTTGATTGTAGAACTTCTTCTGCATTCGTTATTAATGCTACTGTTTATCTTTCAACCAGCCTTGGAGTGTACCTGAAGTGATTCGCCCACTGTATGAATCATCTACATTGCTTGCTCAAAGGACTACAATGGCAGTAAGACTAGAATATTATGCTCATTGTTTGTGATTTTTGTCATTATTTATGCTGGAGCTTACTTTCGATCTCGGCACTTTGTCTTCGAAATGTGGATGAGGAATTGATTTTTGTTTCTCAAACTTGATATTGAAAATTTTTTCCAGGCTTTACGTCAATTAAGGCAGATTTCTCAAGAAGTTTCTCAGCCAGCCGTCACAGGATGGGGAAGAAGGCCTGCAGCATTGAGGACACTTGGGCAAAGATTGAGCAAGTATGTTACTTGGTTCATCTGACACTTTCTATTCATCTGCATCTTGTATTTCCTTATGGGAAATAAACTTATGAGAAATAAATTTACATGCTTCTTGCTCTAGGGGTTTCAATGAAGCTGTAAATGGTTTCACAGACGAGGGATGGTCGATGATTGAAAGTGATGGAGTTGATGATGTTACCGTACTTGTGAATTCGTCTCCTAGTAAATTGATGGGTGCAAATTTCAATTATGCAAATGGATTTTCATCTGTTGGCAATGCAGTGCTATGTGCCAAGGCATCCATGCTTTTACAAGTAAGGAGATTAAAAACATGCATAATATAGTCAGGGTTACTAGAGARAGCATATTTTGTAAGTAGGAAAAATGTAACTAGGAGGCTTGTCCTCTATAGGATTTATATTTCAGTAAGGCTAAAAGCAATTATTGTTTGTGTACTTTTCATTTTCTTTTTGGGCATTAATCTTTCATTTATTGTAAATCAATCCTGATTACCGCATTTCCCCACGATTTGGCAGAATGTCCCTCCAGCTATACTTCTAAGGTTCCTGCGGGAACACCGATCAGAATGGGCAGACAGTGGCATTGATGCATACTCAGCTGCTGCTGTTAAAGCTGGTCCTTGTAGTTTACCTGTCTCTCGAGTAGGGAGCTTTGGTGGGCAGGTCATTCTTCCACTTGCTCACACTATTGAACATGAAGAGGCAAGTAATTTCTTCTAGATTCTAATACATTACTTTGTTTGACATGTTAATGCTGTAATATTAATGCATGTTTTCTTCTCGCAATACAGTTCATGGAGGTGATTAGGCTGGAAAATATGAACCATTATCAGGAAGACATGATTATGCCTGGAGATATCTTCCTCTTGCAAGTAGGTTTTCATTGTCTAGAGAGAATTATTATTAATTATCTTTTGGGTGAGAATTATTTTATGTTGAAAGTGGTCTAGGTTTTTATTACCTCTTGCTATTGTACTACTTCCCCTCTCCTGCTTAGTATGTTCCACTGCTTTTCCCTTCTACTAGTCATAATAACGTACTCCTTCATAGTAACTTGAGTTATTTCTATTGCAGCTTTGCAGTGGAGTGGATGAGAATGCTATTGGAACCTGCTCGGAACTCATATTTGCACCCATAGATGCTTCCTTTTCTGATGATGCGCCACTTCTTCCATCTGGTTTTCGAATTATTCCTCTTGATTCCAAAGTGGTCAGTCTYACCCCACATGCTGTAATTCTGATTTATTTCTTTTTGCCTCTTACTGTTAAAATTTGTGACTAATATTGTCATGATGCAGGATCCGTCTAGTCCAAATCGTACACTTGACCTTGCCTCTACCCTTGAGGTTGGATCGGCAAGCAACAGAGTGTCTGGTGAACATTCGAAGCACTCTAATAGTGCAAAATCAGTGATGACAATTGCGTTTCAATTTGCATTTGAGTTGCATCTTCAAGAAAATGTTGCAGCAATGGCTCGACAATATGTTCGCAGCATCATATCATCCGTTCAAAGGGTAGCATTGGCACTCTCGCCTTCCCATCTTGGTCCACATGCAGGTTTAAGGCCTCCACCTGGCACACCTGAAGCACAGACACTAGCTCGTTGGATTTGCCAAAGCTATAGGTAAGATGCTTGACTCATCTTTTCTGCTTTTATGTGTTCAAGATATASTTTCTATTCCTATAGACGAGTATAGAGTGGAATGGTCGGACTTCTACTCTAAAATTGAATAAATGTACTTGGTAACAGAGTAAGTCTTTCCAAATTATGCTAGAAACATGCATGTAGTAACTTTAGGATCGTTAGTTCATATGGCAATAATTGCTATTTGAGACCTATGTATGAGTTAATATTTGAAATCTTGCTCCGAGTTGCATCACTTCGACTGAGGTCTTTTATTGTCTGACATAAGTGACCGTCTTTAGCTTCGCTTCTTTAGAGACACTCATAGTTCTTGCTCCTCTTCCAAAGTTCCTATAAGCCCTTAGTCTTGCCTGTCTCAATCATCCTTGAAGAAACTTCCAGACTAGGATGCTTTTATATTGGTTGGAATGATACTGAAACAGATAATTGACACGATGACTCTTGAGGGATGAAAATTAAACTGCTGTTAGGTTCTTTCTGTTGCTATTACAGTTCATGGGGACCCAAACACAAAAAGGAAAAACACCAACCCCAAAAAAAAAAAAAAGAGAAAATAAAGTGTTCAACTGTTCTCTGTCTATTATCAGATTGTCTCACCTTGTGTGCTTTATTCTGGAAGAAAATAGTCTGTCTCAATAGAGATATTTCTCGATCTCGAAGTTCTTATTTAATATTCTTTCCGCAGGTTCTTTTTAGGTGTGGAATTGCTCAAACTTGGAACTGACGGAAGTGAATCCATCCTCAAAACTCTTTGGCATCACTCAGATGCTCTGATGTGTTGCACTTTGAAGGTATTTCTTAAATTTCTCATTTCTGATTTTAAGAATAATTTACTGTTGTGTTTTCTGTATGTCTGCTCAGTGCATTCTCCAATTCACGATGACGCAAAAGCATTATTTCACACACTTCATACTCTGCTGAAAACTTGAAAACCAAAGAACCAAAGTACTGCTAAATTTAGTCGTGTGCTCATTTGTGTGAGATAAGAGGGCAGGAGAGATGATGTTGTTACACTTCAACAAGTTCTTAGGATATACTAGTTCAAGCAACTTACTATTTATTGAAGCATGTTGAATTAAAAAAGCAATTTATCACGTTGCATTGCAAGAATATATGTCTGGCTGGAAATCTTCCTTCTAGCACAAAAATAAAGAATGACAATGCACCAGTGCAACCTTCTCTGATTTGGAATGCCAGCAATTCATGTCTTTAGTTTATTTTTTATTTTTTGATGTACCAGTAATTCAGGTCTTGAGAGTGAAAGTATCACATTTTCTTTGCTTACCTAGATGCATATATCAAAATAACGGGGTCTACATAATTCTTGTACAGCTAAAATTTTAATTGGGTCTCTGACTATTGCAGGCATTACCAGTTTTCACTTTCGCAAATCAGGCTGGACTTGATATGCTTGAGACCACCTTGATTGCTCTCCAAGACATTACTCTGGAGAAGATTTTCGATGACAATGGAAGAAAGACGCTCTTCTCTGAGCTTCCACAGATAATGCAGCAGGTTTAGTGCCTAGAATATTATGCATGCATGCCTACGTGATTTTTACTTGTGCTGCTTCCTTTTCCTATGTGCAATCTGTCATCTATTGGTCGCTAACTTCCTTGAAACTTCATGTTAACTTGGCTATCCATGCCTAATGGCGTGCATCTACCAGTTTGCATAATAAGCTCTTTTGCATACTTCATTCAAGTATTATCATATCCAAAAAAGTTGCAGGGTCCCACCACATCAATGAAACATTGTCTTGCATACAATAATTTTCTTATTTAGGAAAAAATAAGACAGCTTTTAACTCGTCGTATCTTCGTAGCAGGGTTTTGCATGCCTTCAAAGTGGCATCTGCATATCGAGCATGGGTAGGCCGATCTCCTACGAAAGCGCAGTAGCTTGGAAGGTGTTGAATGAAGAAGAAAATGCTCACTGCATATGCTTCATGTTCATCAACTGGTCTTTTGTTTAACTTGCAGATTAGATAGGATTCAAAAGTAAACTGAACATAGATCATCAGCCTTTAGCTTCTGTTCATTTTGGTAGCTCTCAGATCTGTATGGCTGGGGGTCATTTTGCCTTTTTATACATCGAGCATTCTGCTTAATCCTTAACTTAYATACTTCATCTTCTCAGAACCGACTACTTTTGGGTGTCATTGTACCCTGCTCAATCTGCATGTTGGCTAATATCTATTTACATGGTGCGCATGGGAGAAAGAAAAAACGAAAATCCAACTATCCTGCTCTTTTGCCTGATGATCATAAAAAAATATCTTGGTTTTATTATAGAAAGTTTTAGTAATGCTCATAAATAAATTAAGAGCGTCTTCAATGTTATAATGTTCACGTGATAAAATATTTGCCATAGATATTGCCTTGTTAATTTATATTTGATGCATGACGTCTTGAACTATGTTCTGTTCGCGTGAAAAAAATATTAACAATGTTTAGTTTCAAAAAATTGATTTAACATGTTGTCTTAATAATTGGAGGGATTTACAAACTATTTTTGTATTATTGGGGGGGAAATTTTAATTTTAAAAGCTTATTTTATCATGTTATTTAAAGAAAATAAATATCTTATGTTCAATATCAAAGGTCGTTGATATATGTATTTAAATTAATTTATGAATTTTACTTTTTTTAAAAATATTAATTTGACATGGATTGATATTTTGTATATTAGTTATTATTTGTTAAAATCTTCAATTTGACATTGAAGATTCTCTAAGAAAGTGATTAAAAACAGTCAACATTTAAGGGAAGGGATGAAGAAAGAAAAATAAAATAACAAAAACGCGAGCTTTTAGAGGTATTATCTCGTCTCTGAAATAATAGTAAAATATTATTTTATTTTATGTTYTTATTTCRTTTTTTATGTTAAATATGATTGAGCGCATTTGTGGAGGTATTATYTGATCTCTAAAATGATGATCAAATAATATTTTATGTTATATTTTTGTTTCATATTTGACACGAAAAATAAAAGAACGTGCTTCGAGAGGTCTAATTTATATTGTATTAAAATATTAAAATATAATTGAGAATTTTTTTATCATTTTATCKTCTTATTTTATTAAAAACTTATTAATAATAATTTTATTTAATTTAAAATATAAAAAATCACTAATAAGAGTGTTTGCTTAAAACGTATTTTATATTTCAATAAAATTACATTAATAATATTTTTAAATAAATAAAATATTTTATACGGAAGAACATGCAATCCCAAATAGGAAAAGCAACGGCACCTGAGATGATTATTGATATATTATTTCTTTGAAATGGACTTTTAAAATTCTATATTACAGTTTTAAGATAAGTGAAAAATTAACAACGTTAATTCTCTAATAATTATCAAAACTAACGCGATAACACAAGAAATTACAATTTATAGCAAATGTTAATTGCGTTATATCGATCCAACCACAAAATACATATATATTTTATTTTTCTTTAATATTTAATTATATATTTAAAATATTAGTTGATTAACTTAAGATATTCCATATTAGTCATTAAAAATGATAATAAAGTAATATTTTATATTATATTTTTATATAGTCTTTAATATAAATATGAAGGACCGGAATGAAGATGGTTCTAGAGGTATTATTTCGTCTCTAAAATAATAATAATAATAAAGTAATATTACCTCGTCTTTGATATMATGCAGAAATCTTCTTAGAAAAAGCATAAGCATTGTTTAAGGCAGATGAATAAGAAAAGGGRGTTCATGAAACTCTTTGAGTAATGGGGAATGCTATGATTAATTTCGTCCTCATCTCATTTCTTTCAAGAATGTGGAGTTCCTATTTGCCATCTTTTCTTAGCCATTAATTAAAGTATCCCGAGAAAGAAAGGGAAGTGAAATAATTTCTTCTCTTTTTCTCTTTTCTTAATGAGAAGAAATTACAAACCCTAAAAGGGCAATTGAAGTTCAATTTTTCAGAAATTGGAGATTGGTGCAACATCCTGCTATATCTAAGCAACTTTGTTGGATGTCTTTCCAACTCTTATTGCTATTCACCTTTTTCCCTGTTGAGGTGAAACATCTTCTCATTGTATTCAAAAGGAGATATCATTACTCTCCCATACCAAATGTTTGATTGACAAGAATATACCAACAAAAAAGAGAAAGGAAAATAGCAAACAAACCTTCTTCCTTTAAAAGTTGAAGGTACTCAATCATATATACATTTTGAATCTTTTAGCACATCCATTGCTGTATATATATATATATATGAATGGTAATACGATATATATTTACGTGTTATTTTGAGAGCTAATTAAGTTAAAGAAGGATAGGTATTGAAGGACTTAAGTATATATATATATATATACGTAGAATTCAAATCATTGTATCATAGAGTGTGTAGAATGATTGAAGATCTTCTAGCACATATCTCTTCCTAGACACTTTTTGCACACCAATCACAACGTATAACGTATATATATATATATATATATACATTGTGAGTGTAACAACAGAGGACGTATTAAAATATCCAAAACCATACTACAAGATCTATGACCTCATATTTACATAATATGTGCACCATCAATCAACTTTCTCATTTTAAATGATAAAAAATAATACGTAACTACTCAGCTATGATCACACAAAGATGAATAGAGACGAAAAGTTACCATTAGAATATCCTGTTTCTCAATCATATAAGTTTTGGACAAGCCACATTGAGTGGTAAACTGCAACTATATATATGTGTGGACCATTTGTCCATGACCACACAACTGTGAGCTCAACAATGACCTTCCAYAAAATGGCCCAGCACTTAAGTTCTTTGAATTTCTTTGAATTGGTATGGAATCAATAGTATTTTGCACGTCATTTTCTGTTCAATTGTTCCTCTTTCTAAGTCTCATCAATCACTGCATTTTGTAGACTAAACAGAGGATTGAGAAAGATGTTTGCRCTCACACACTCATCAATCACTGCATTTTGTAGACGAAATAGAGGATTGAGAAAGATGTTTGCACTCACACATCAATCATTAATTAATACATATTTTCTTTACCTATAATTAAATGTCCATATTTTTGTATTCGAATATTTCAAAATGAATATTTACCCTTCTAAAATAGATACTGGAATTCTAACCCTCTTTAATTYAMAATATACGAATTCCTCACTAACTTTCTCAAAGGTAGTGTGAAAAATTAAAGATGATCAAAAGCTTTATACAAGACGAATATGGACTTTCAATTTCAAATGCTGGATGGAGGGATGGAACTGTAGTACTCATACTACATTGGCCAATTCTCTGTACATGGACCAAAAGGARCACCACTCTTGTAGTCCCAGTTTCCTCCAGTTTAAGTGGGTTGGTGTTGCACAATCTAATAGGTTTGCACGTGTATTCAAAGACAATCAAAGCAATGGATCTTGAAGGACCAAACCATCGATCTGTCCTAAGCAAAAGAAACAGTGATAGAAAGTGTTTGTTCCATGATTTACAAAGAAAAGAGGAAAAAACAATTATAAAGGAGACATGACCATCACTTTTGTTGTATACTTGTGATCCCAAGAACTTCTATTCAAAACATTGGGGACAAGAAAGGAACTTTATGAAGGGAAAGAAGGAAGGCAAAGAGTCTCTTTTCTCAATTTTTTGCATGGTCTCCAAGAATCATGATTGAGTTCTTGAAGCTTTTAAGATGAAAAACCCCTAAAGATATCAAATCTTTGCCAGCAAATCTTAGCTGTTTCTGAGTCTTTTCCATACAAAATGTCAGCCCCCTGCTTAGTTTTGATATGTTTAGACTCATCTTTAGAATTGGAATCTTCTAACTGTGTAAGCTGATCAGCTGCTCCAATGAGTTCTCATTCAGGAAAAAGAAAAAGGGCTTCTTCCCAATTGTCAGAATAGTCATAGTTACAAAGAGAATAGCAGAAAAGAATAATGAGATAAATGAAAAGAAAATCTTTGAGAGCATCATTATTAGAACACCGAACGTATGTGGGTCACTGGAAACTTGATAGGCAGGCCTAAATTCTGCCTCTTTTGACCATAACGTGGAGTGCACTTAATCAACACTCTTCAGTGCCGATTTCATTCTGGAAATGTTTGAGAGTCAATTAACTTTGTTCTTACTAAAAAAATTCAAAGTACTATACATCATCTTTGGGAATAAATTCAATTCATGTGATCGACTAATAAGCTGCAAGGAAAACAGTGGATTGGCCAATTGGATGTGTTGTGTTTAGTAAACATGAAAAGAAAGTGTTCTGGTGGTCCTGGCTCTTGCTTTGTCTCCATTTTTCTGTGATTTATCACAAATGATACTGCGTTTCCAATTTGTACAAAATAAATTTATCACATTGATATGATCATATTCTATGCCCTGGCACTACAATATATTGAACTGCAAAGTCTTTGCACTTGTAGAATTGSATAGAGACTTATTTTACGAGCGAAAATGATTAACTATATTACGATACTTAAGGTATGATCTCTGTAGCATCAATTGTATTAGGAGAGGGGGCGCAATCTTGATGAATTTTGGTATTCAAACAGTTCAAGAAGACAATGGACCAGTTCTTGTAGCTTAAATTTCAGAGGTCAAGATTGACTACTGTGTTTAGTTAGATTCTTAGTACAACAAATGATGTATGTTTAAGGTTAATTAGATTCAAAGCTTTATCAGTCCCAAAAGCTAATGTGACATTGATTTATGAAGATACCTTTCAGAAGCAATGCAGCATTGTCCTAATCATAGCTAATGAGTTTTTAAGTCATCATAGCGTCATACAATCGTTTACAATAAGCTTCCATTCATACTTGATGGAAAGAAATCACACTGTCCTAGCCCTAAATAAGGGAACTCCGACTATTTAAAGGATCTATAGTTTCTCTATTTCATCATAACATATTTAGAATGAAGGCCAGTGCCTTTGCTTTCATATTTCGACCCACCTTCATTTTCAAACAAGAATATCGAGTCCCGTATGTTGTCTCTCAAGAGTTCCCCAAGGGCATGCATAACTCGACTATTGAGGAAATTAATTACTTAGAGTGCAAGGAATTTGGTATATCTTGGTCTTGCTTGGAATCTTATGAATGAAGGAAATAACATTAGGAGGGCAAAATTCCTTAATATATCCTTCATGACTCGAAGTCAAAGTCGGAGCCAATAGTTTTTTATACTCAAGTTTAAACTATATTGATGATTCAGTRTGACATTCGTAAAAAAGGTTTTAGGTTTCTTTTGGATAACACTTGAATTTTTCTCTTTCTCTCTTTTACTTGGATTGAGACCTACCTTTAGGTACAATTTTGTTTGTTCATATAGTATCTGAAATGAAAAAAGAAAAAGAAAAGAAGCTGGTACCTCCAATGATGCAGCAGCTCATCAACCCTTTTCAACTCTTTCATCGAGTAGGCTAATTCATCAACATTCAAAATCAAAACAAATTAGAATCCTTTAAGCTAGCCCTTTGACCATTCCATCATCAGTACGTAGTAAAAGTAGAAACCTAAAAATGTGATTTCTATCTCTTAAAAGTATATCAAAATAAGCTTTATTTACAGGTTTGTATCAATTTTTTCTGTGACCTTTGAATGAGAAGAACGTTATCCGGACCCTGCAGAAACATAGAATATCATAAAAACATCAGAACTTGGTTTAAAATGGTCCCCTTTGGCCTGTGCAATGAGAATTTTGGTTCCTAGCTGTTGACCTAACTCTCATTCTTGAACACAGAACCATTCAGCAGCAGACCGCAGTGATTGCTTTGTTCTTATATAAGCAAAATACTATGGAGAAAAGAAAAAGCTGATTCTTTCTGGATCATTCTAGCATGTTATGATGGTATATGGCTAAGAGACAATTGTCTTGGAAAGCGTTTTCCCAAGATAAAAACAAAGGAGGAATCGATCTGTTTTGAGCGTCTGATATTCTAGAGTCCTGTATCTTTTAAATTATTCAAGGAGATCTTTGTATATGAGCAAGTCGGTTTTAAAGTCTACACATCTTTCACATCTACTCTTAGAGTTAGATATGAAATTATTGCTAGAAGACAAAAGTCTATTGAAGCTATCAATCTTACCTCAACAACCTTAYATGCAGCCATATAATGAATGGAGGTGGTCTTATTGTAAGAATTTAGACACCTACACAATATGATATAAAATTATGAACAGTATACTGGAAACTCAATATCCGTCACATAATCTTGAGCTTAGAGTCAGACGAAATATTCATACTTGTAAGTCGATCCCAGTGAATGAGTGCAAGAAACCAAATTTATATGCCAATTCAAGCCCTTAATTCTTTTTGCCACAGCTTCAAACTCAAAGAAACTTCTTAGATCTATAGTAATTATAAGTTAATCGGGGCTTGTTTAATTATAAGTTAATCCAGCACAAGCCCAGTTTCTAACAATAAATATACTTGAGGTCATCAATTCCACTTTAGTTTGCTAGTCAATGTTGCCTATGGTATTTATCTAAATTTAGAGTTATCTTTTTCAAGTAGCTCAATTGATYAATTTACACTCTTGTAACTAAATAACGGGAACATTAGGCCCKTTTCTTATTGATCAATCTCATGACATTCGTTTTTCCAATGTGGAAGTGATAACATGGTAATTTCAATCAGTTAAAGGTATTATGCATAAGGTGATGGGCCTTCAATTCGATTCACGTCTCCTTTCCTACTGTATTAAAAAGAAAATGCATGTAGAAGAAAGGTGATACAAGAAGTATCACTAATATTTGGATAACAATTATGATTGGTTTGATTACAGAAGAAATGCRAAGAGGATACGGAGAGCAGCTCACTCTATATAATGGCATTCAATTTTATCTACAATTTTACATCGTCGTATGTTATCATAACATGGAGTACCACTTAATTAGACTCATACAAGAATCAATTAAGAAACAAAATCAAAAACAGCCCAAGAAAAAACAAAAGTAATCAAATGGCTGATCAAAATCATTGAGTTAGGAAACCCAAAAAAAAAAAAAAAAGAAACCCTAGATATTAGAGAAACACTTTGAACCTAAACCACAAGTAGTTGATCTAGCCACCAACTGATCTAGCGCTTTTACTACATCAATGGCGCATGGCCTAGCTGCAGGATCAACAGCAGTGCACTGGAGAGCAAGATTCATAGTCTCAACTATTTCATTCTGATTCTGCAATGCATTTATTTTGATCGTTTGATCAACCCACACGTCAAGATGACAATCTGAGTAGCAGTAACGAGCCCATTCAACGATGCTTTCATAGACACCAAATTCAGCACCAGTCGGATTTCTTCCAGTCAATAGCTCAATCAAGATTACGCCAAGACTGTAGATGTCGGACTTTTCGGTGACTACTTTCGATTCTGTAGTTTCTGCGACCAAATATAGATTAATCATACGTGCATGGACRATAAGAAGTAAACTTCATATGCATCATGATGGTACTCGTAGAACAACTTTTTCTTTCTCGTTACGTGCAAAAAGGGTGATCCCTTTGAATAACGTAAAAGCATAGACCAGTTGGCTTCAAAAGAAAAAGCAAGCTAGGAATACGAAAGATACTGTTGATTATTTGTCTCTGACTCATGGACATTTGACAGTAAAGAAACTATGGCAAAATTTGTTACTGTACCTGGAGCAGCGTAGGCTGAGGATATGAAACATTTCTTGTCTGCAAAAGCTGGTTTTGGAAGAGTCAATCTCAGGCGACCTTCATCTTTGAGATCAACAATAACTTTATGTGGTGAAAGGTCACCGACATGTATGCCAGGGGAACAATTGCAATGCAAATATCGAAGAGCTCTTGCAATCCCTATGGCGACCTTCTTGCGACGTTCCCAAGTAAGACCTGGAAGAGCTGCACTTAAATTTTTCCCTTCGATGTATTCATAAACCAGCATCCCTCCTTTTCCTGATCTGCATGTAGCAATGAGTTTGACTATGTTTGGATGATGAATTTTGCCGACCTGCTCCAATTCTGTCCACGAACTAGCTGGAAATGAGTTTATGTCGCTCAGTACTTTAGCGACGAATTGCATGCTACWAAWGCTGGAATTTCCTTTGTAAGAAGCTCCATTTCTTCCTCTGCAGATGAGATTTTCCTCTCTTGGAGAAGACAAAATATCCTCGATTTTTATTGATTTTGATGCATTGGAATTTAAGAATTGTAATTTCCAAGTTCCATCTTCACTGTCCATTCTCTTCAAGTCCAGTMCGTTTCGACGTCTAATGATCACAACAATCATAAAACCAGCGAGAGCAAATGCCGATAAGATGGAAAGAAGGCAAGTCAAGAGAAACCACCATGCTGGATTTTTGCTGCGCTTGCATGGTGGTAAACCACTGGTTTCATCGCCACCGCAGAGATCATTGCCAGCAACTGCACTTGAATTGATTGCTAAGAATGCCCCAGTTGAGGGCAAACTTCCATGAAGATGATTGTGAGAGACATTTACTTGAACAAGCGATCCTACGGTTCCTAATTTTCTGGGGATTTTTCCAGACAATTGATTTAGAGATAAATCAAGCTGCCCAAGAACTGGCATATCAGAAAGCCTTGGGGGAATTTCCCCATTGAGCTGATTGTGGCTAAGGTCTAAATAAACAAGCTTCTTACATAAGCATATTTCGTCAGGGATTTTACCTGAGAGCTTATTGTCATTTAGCCTCAGTTCCACCAATTCTRAGAAGTCCCCAACACTTGGAGGAATGCTACCRGAAAAATCATTTCCAGATAAGTCCAAGTTTTCTAGCTTCTTGCTCCCAAAAGAATCCGGTAATGCCCCGGAAAACCTGTTTCTAGCCAAATTCAGCATTTGGAGTTCTGGCATATTCCATTTTTGTCCCCCAGTTGTGCCGAAAAGATTGTTGCCTGAAATATCTAGGAAGTAAACAAGTGGAAGTTGTGTGAATTCGGGTGGCAGTTCGCCAGAAAGATTGTTGTTCTGAAGGCGAACTCGTTGTAGGCTTTTGCAATGACCCAAGCTCTTTGGTATTCCCCCTCCAATGGAATTTGAGAAGAGGATGAGCTTGAAAAGGCGCCCCGATTCACACAGGCTTTCAGGAATTTTCCCTGTAAGCTTATTAGTGGAAAGGTCTAAGATTGTGAGATTGTTGTACCTCCCAAGATCTTTTGGGATCTCACCGTAGAATCTGTTCGACCACAGTTGAAGAACTTGGAGATGTGGCAAAGAAGATAGAGCCTTAGGAATTTTTCCTGTAAAATTGTTTGAGAACAAATGAAGAACTTCCATGTTCTGCAACTGTACTATGACTTCAGGAATTTCACCTGACAAAGAGTTACCACTTAAATCAAGTGATATCAATCTTCTGAGATAGAAAATGGACCGTGGAATAGGACCAGTGAGCTTGTTGAGATACAGGAACAGGTACTGAAGATTGGTGAGGTTACCTAAAGATGAAGGGATTTGACCTGTAAGATTGTTGTACACAAGATCAAGATGATACAAGGAAGTCAGTTCACCCAGTTCTTTTGGAATCCCTCCAGAGAAATTGTTGTGGCCCAGATAAATCAATCTCAATTTCTTCATGAGGCCTAYTCCTGGTGGAATCTCCCCAATTAATTGGTTGGAAGCCAAGGTCAAGAACTCCAAGCTTGTAATATTGGTTATGGACTTTGGAATTCTTCCCTCCAAAACATTTCCACCAAAATCCAGTACTCTGAGGCCTGAGAAAAGTCCAATATCCTCTGGGATCTTCCCCGAAAGCATGTTGTTTGAAAGATCAAAAATTTCAAGACCAGGAATTGAYCCTCTGGGAAGTGAACCTGTAAAATTGTTATTGCTTAAATTGAGGTATTTAAGCGTCAAACAAGAAGATAAGTTGCCTGGAATTTCACCAAACAACTGATTATTCGACAGATCGATGTTTTCAACATATTGGARCTGGAAGATCTTATTCGAAATTCTTCCAGATAAATTCTTCCCCGAGAGCTCAATTTTCGCAACGTGGGACGATGAATTATCACAAGAAACGCCGCTCCATTGGCAAAAAGGAAGAGAGGGATTCCAACTGGAAAGAGACTTTAACGGATCACTGAACGATGCTTTGATTGATTGAAGCAGCTCAAGCTCTGAACTTTGGCATGAATACAAGTTCAATAACATAGACAAGAAAAGGAACACAAACGATGCTTTGTGTGTTCTCCCTCCTTTCTTGCCCATCTTCACCCAAACTATCAGTATCTTCAGCAACTTTCAGATAATGGCATGATCATCATTTTCTGCACCAACAAGAAGARAAATCCTTGTCACTGCAAAACATTAGATCTGACACTTATAGAAAGTAATGAAAAGAGAACAGCTTTCTGCGTTTATTAATACCAGACGAAAGAATCAGAAGCAATTAACTCATGGAATGAAGACTAATCATAAGCTGTCATAGGCATCATAATGAGTATTGTTCAAAACTATTACTATTTTTAACGTGCACAAACGTAAAGAACATCATAAATAAGGTTTAGGAAATCATTCAAACACGTACTGGAATTATAGCTGTTCAGTCTTCACGAATTGGATAATAGAGAATTTCTGCTTATGATGAGTAGGAGTATGATAAAGGTTGGAGTGAAAGAGAAGAAGCGAGTGTTAATGGTTACAATCATGAAACTACTGAGGGTAGGGTTTGAGCTAGTGCAAGAATCTTTGAGTGTATAAATAGAGTGATTCTCGGATATATGCAAAAGGGCATGGAATTTGAGGGTTATTACAAGGATGCACCTTGACTTTTGTTTGAACACGAACGGTTGAAAGGAGGTATGCAGGGGCAGATGTAGGGAAAGCCTGTGATTTTGTCGGATATTACCAAAATGCTCTTTTGACTGGTTTTGAARGGTGACAAGGGTTTCTTCAACCGTTGAAAAGTTTGAAAGTTTTTTAGSTCTTCTTCGATTGCCTTTGCTCTTCATGTCCCTTTTTACAGAAAAAGAGAAATTTCTCAGAGAAATGTCTCTAATGTAGATTTCATGTTTAGAGATAAATAGTAAAGCCTCTGATTTTCAACTCCATATACAATCCAGTCAACACATGTTAAGAGCGAGAACCACCATGAAAGAAAGGAGATGATTGAACCAGTGAGGCTACCTAGACTTAAATATTCTGGCCATGAGTTGTCCATGGTGTTCTGTACAGGATTTCTCAGACCAAATTAYGGCAGCTTACTCATATTGAGAATATACTATACACTGCATGTAACTTCTTTTCTCAACGTTCCATAWAATGTAATGATATGAACATACTCGGCCGACAATTGATCAGTGAGTAGTTTTTAAGCAGAATATTGAGTGGTASTTAGCAGAGAGGAAAAAGAGAAGAACTTCATCTTCATGCATGTAAAAAGTAATATTCTTCAACCCCTTTTGTTTGGACTCTTTACATTCATCATCATCATCTTGGATTCTCCCTTCTTTTTCTCTCTCCTTTTGTCTTCCTCTCCCCATTTACACAAATACGTACAGAAGTGAAAGTTTACAAGTAAGGGAAAAAGGGTTCGGAGTGGTGAGGGCCTTAACTCCATAAAGAATCACATTTCCCTTTTGTGTACATAGTAGAAAATGCGCATGAACACAAATGATCTAGTATGCATACTCAGAAAATAGATTAACAAAAGAGCCTTGCTTATTTTTCTCATCCCGGCAAAAAGGCATTGGCAAGCACAGTGGGGTTCAAAAGTGGATTTACRAATACAAGGAAAAGAGAGAGAAACTGAGAAAGCAAAGCAGAAGAAAAATGGAGATGGGAAAAGTGGGACGGCTTTATGTTACACTAATGCAAGCTCGTGCGCCCCTCTCTTCTTTGAGGGGACCCTCAATCTCTTTCTCGAAGGAATATACAGTGTGTGGTCTTTGTCAACTCAGCATGCTTTGCTCACCCTCCATTTTCTAGGGTTTTTCGCTCTCTGCCCTCTTTTTTCCATCACCCCACGCCCACCCRGTTTCCCATTCTTTTATCTTTTTCCATGGTTAAAACTCCTCTTTTTAGTGTAATATTTTCTTTATTTTTAATGTATTAGAAGATAGAAAGTTGGACCTCAACCAAACAGTGGATATGAATAATATCATGCATGCACCTGTTTGTTTTGTTACTGTACTGATATATATTCTATTTTTCCCCTTAGTCATTTAATCAAACATTTTGGCTGCATCAAACAAGTCGCATACTGCTCAACTGATTTRGATGAGAATTTGTTGGGATTTTAGCTAGATTTTGCAGGCATATATAAACAGGAGCAAAAACTTTTCATAATGCTCTGAGTCCAGGAGTAAAAATAAATATCAGTTGAATATGTTGGGGAGCTCAACAATTTATGTCATTATTCTTCAGTTAAATAGCTGAAGTAAACTCTTACCATCTAAGTACTTCTTATATATTGCCTTCGACAATCTTATCTGTAAGTTAGTTTTTTTATAATGGAATTAGGCCCTAAGGTATGTTACGATTCCAAAAGTATCCTGTATATCGACTTGGACAATCTCCTTATTTGAACTAGCTTTCATGATGGACTTATGGTAGTGAACTTTAGGCCTTGAGGGTGTGTTAAGATTGCACAAGTTCCCCTCATATTTACTAGGGCAATTCTTCATTATGAGCTAGCTTTTGTAGTGGAGTTAGGCCCTAAGTATGTGTTACAACGGCACAAGTTTCCTTTATACTTGTTTGGCAATTCTCCTCCATGAAGTAGCTTTTGTAATTCAATTATGTCCTGGGGGGTGTTACAACCCTACAAGCATCCCTTCCATAGTCTTGGCAATTCTTCTTATGCATTAAGTACTCCTTACATTGGGCAATCCTCCCCAATATGAGCTAACTTATATGGTGGACTTAGGGCAATCCTCTAGGTGTTTTACATTACAGACTAGTAATGGAGAACGACACTAGTCTGATGATGGACCATCTCAGATGTCCATTTCTACGCTCCAGATATTCAATCCTGAGAATTCTTACTATACAAGTTCGAGAGGACAACAAATCTTTCTTTAAATTAATACTTTATTTTAGACTCTTCTAATATTCTTTCTACTCAAGTTTAAAAGTTGTAGAATTTCAAAATTCTAAGTAGCTAGAATGGTAAGATGGCGGCTGCCTGTTTCCGGATGGTACCAAAACTTGGTTGTTGGCGTTTCCTTAATAGGTTGTTTTTCTTCATTCTCTATTGTTATTCAGGTGATGGACAGTTGGCTGTAGCTAGGGCATATGGTGACAACCACAAGCGGTGGTAGAGGATGTCGATGTAGATACATTGCCTATTATCTTGGCTAGTAATGATATATGGATGATAGGTGTGTATATATATATATATATATATATTCTTTATTAATGTATAAAAAAATGTAATAAAAAAATATATTAAAAATTCGATATTTAATAATGTAATACATTATGTTCACATATTTCAAATCATTCTTGATTATTATAAGATATTAAGAGTATATGCTTTTTTGGGAGTCATATTTTAATTAAGCTAGCCTTTTAACTAGCAAATAAAAAACTAATTAGTGGAATGATCATTGCTGATTCAGTTCATGCATCCCCTTTGTGGATAATTAATTTTATTGAAAAAGTGGATGTCCACCATTTTCTCTAAAGAAAAGAGAAGCAGAATCCAAAGTCCAGACTAAGTGAATCTTTTAATTGTACTTAAAACTAATTAATGTGGAACTTTTTAATACATCTCTTTTAACTTCTTCTTAATTAATTTTTTTCTTTTTTTTTTTTGGGTTTTATTAGAACCTTAATTGTGTCTGAGCTATACATGACGTGAAGCCGACCCATTTCCACTGAATAAGGGTCTCCATTGCTTTTTGTGTTCTTATCTGTGGTCCAATATCTCAWCAATTTTAATACTTACTTTGGTTTAGAGAAGTCGGGCGCAAGGGTCCACTGGATTCTTAACCATTTTTTATTTATTTCTCAATTAATATTACATTAACTTTAACTCAATGACTTARGTCAACTTCGTTAATTGATAAATAGACTGTTGAATTAAAGGGAGATTTCAAATTTAAACTCTGATTGTAGCGTCATTTGGAAAGAGCTCTGAGCCATGATATATCAAGAAAATGTCAAAAWAATAATAATAATTAACCTTTCATGCATTGTTAATGCATTAACAATCTATAAAAACAATATATATAGTCAGGATATATTTATAATTTTGACATACTAATAAATGATTTTCAAAGATGAAATCTGAAACTCGTTAATAATTTGATTGAGGATGACAAAAAATTATTTACAATAGTTTTAAGTGGGGTTCAATATAAGTGYCAAATTATAAGTTTTAAGTTAATCTTATTTAGCACGGATAAATAATTTTATCCGCCCCATGAGATTATTTTATMTCACATATAGAGAATAAATCATTTAAATGAGATTAATTATTCATAATAAAAAAATAAGAAAAAAATTCCAAATAGAGGATAAATTCTATAAAAGATGTTGTATTTTAACATCTTTATCTTGTACACTTCAAACATGCTATAGTCTCAATACAACGACGATAAAAAAATATTTATATGCATGATGTGTTCAGTAATAATATCAAGAAAAAAGCTTTCAATACGTGTGACGATATTTATCAAGCAAGCATTGATATCGATCATGT